>CAVNZK010000111.1:0-544945 GCA_963693345.1 Pieris melete
TTGTCATAAATGGAGTATACTCGTCCCTCAAAGGCCGTCAATGCACCCAGTAAAAATGAGTGTCTATGGGCAGCGATGACTGCTCTTTTTGGGCCTCCCGCAGGCTCGTTTGCCCCTCTGTTTTTATTAAAAACATAACATTGTTTCCTTAGTATTGACATCTTCATTAGGCCCTATGTCGGGTTGAATGCCTTGGTGAACCCCGAGGCACCTTAAGGGCTAGGTGTTCAGTGTGTAGGCTCGCTACCCCTCTAAATAGCAAAAGGCTTTAAGTGTAGACCCAGTCCCACGGTCCCCGCGTGAAGTCCGACATCCGTAGCGAGCGCCATTTCACCTCATTAAAAAAAAGAAAAGTATTTATGCTTACGAAGATTCACGCTTTGAAACTCTAATTGATTTCTCTTTTGATGTGTTCATTGACACGCTTAAGGAAACCATCGCGAGGTCTTAGACCCTTAAATCAATGACGTGTGTCAAGAATAGAAAGTTGATCACCAACTTGAATAAAACAGAAGAAACACGCATTTTGAGGCTATAAAAGTATAGAGGGTTTTACTAGGTTGTAGTGACTAGAGTATTGTTATTTATTATCGATTCTGCCTATGATTAAGAAGTGGAATGAATATTAATAATTCAAAGGTAAGATAATTATAATAAAAGCCGCTGACCTTTTTAACTTACATGCTATTCTTATTTAACAGTAGTATTCTTAAATCTAATTTACATAGCGAAAATAATAATTCATTAGCAACTTTGGTCAGGTTTTCTGTCGACATAGGCCTCCTCCAATTGTTTCCACGTCTCTCTATCCTTAGCAGACCTTCTTCATCATAGGTAAGATACAAATTACTAATATATACAATCTGTCCCAAGCATACCCATTTTAGGGCCACAGATTATTTAATCTCAAAAAATAAGGCACCTCAACAATTAACGATGCACAATAAACGCCATGTTCTATTAACGAATTGACTTTTTTTTTTTAAAGATAATTCACACCAATTGACCTAGTCCCATGCTAAGCTGGTGAAGCTTGTGTTATGGGTACTAGGCAATGGATATACATACATATTATAGATAGATAGACATATAAATACATATTTAAACACCCAAGACCTAAGCACAACACCAAATGCTCATCACATCGATGATCGTCTCAGCCGGGGATCGAACCCAGGACTCGCAGTCAGGGGTACTAACCACTAGACCAATGAGTCGTCAAACGTGACTTGTTTATATAATTACAAGAACTTTAAATTGTTTTATTAAATGATTCATGTCGTATTATTAAAAGTCAAATAAATTATGGAGTTCAGCTGTTTATAAATTAAATTATTGAAGCGCAAATATCAATAAGTCTTTGAAGTGTAATTGCATTCGTTAAAAGCATTTTCATAATTTACTGTACCCAAGTGTCATTTAAACTACCAAAGTGAAAATATGTTCCGGCCTTATTTTTATTATTAGCTATTTGTTGAAATAATGTGTGATATTAACTTACGAGAAGTTTATTATTCAGTTCCATTGCCTTAAATTTGTGTAAGTTAGACGCAACTTTCAATCGAGATATGCTACGTAAAATTTGTAACTATATGCACTGAATTTTTCGACAATTATTTTATGTTTGAGACATTTTGCTAATAAATAAAGCAACAATAGTTACCATATTTTACATAATTAAAAGAACAATTACAAATACCTGCAGCTGAGTTTCATCATCGGACGTCAAGGCAAAATACAAAATACCATCCGTATCACCTCGACGTCCGTCGTCCGCCAACTGAGCAGTTTTCTAAGCGTTTGCCGCGCACCACCACTACGTGGAACCAGCTGCCCACTGAAGTATTTACGAACCAATTCAACTTAGGGTCCTTCAAGAATAGAGCGTACCAATTCTTATATGGCCGGCAGCGCGCTTGCGAGCCTTCTGGCAGTGTAAGTGTCCATGGGCGGCGGTATCACTTAACATAAGGTGAGCCTCCTGTCCGTTTGCCTCCTATTACATAAAAAAAAAAATGATAATATAGGGTCAGGTGGGGTAAATGCGAGAACCATAACTAGATTGACTTGTTATTTTGTGGTCTTTTACAAATTTTTACTGTGAATATTAAACATGTTTTGTTGACACTCAGACTGCCAGAGGGCTCGCGAGTGCGTTTCCGGCCTTTTAAGAATTGGTACGCTCTTTTCTTGAAGGAACATAAGTCGAATTGGTTCGTTACGTGTATAAGAGATGCCAGCACTAGTTAATTTTGTGTGTAAACAGTTAAAGTTATGGTATTACATTTGCCCCGTTCATGCATTTTCCCCACCTGTCTATATACATTTTTGTTTACTAATCTATTTACAGCCAGGTTATCTACATTATATTCTAGCGCGGGCTAAAAGCAAAGAAAACTATTGTGCAAATCCTGTATAAAAATTCCAACAGAGCGATAACAATAGACTTTCAGTTCGTTACTAGTTTTGTATAAATTCTTGTTATTCCGACAAATGTGTCGGCCAAACGAGGGTAAGGGGTTGGCCAGTTATAAAGGACCTTATTCAGCCAGTAACAATTCGGGCGGAGTGAATGTGCTCTTTGCAATTTTAAACAATCAACGGACCTTAAGATTTTCGTTCCATTCTACTTTTCTTTTTCTTGTTCGGGTTTTGGGACTTTGAGTAATTTGTTCATTGTAAATGTACTGGATTCAAGGGCGTCTTAAAAGGAAGGAACGATCGATAGAAATTCTTACACTTTTTTCTAGCAAATAAAGCTATTTTATTAGTAATTGTTGTAATGTTTTGTATTTCGTCAAGAACTCGTAAGCTCATTATTGTATCAATTTTGTTTTTATATTAAAAGGACAAATTTAGCGAATAACTTGCTAAGCAGGACGGGTTCGCATTTAGTAAGGATTTATTATCTCTATATCCAAATTAGAAGTCATTGCTACGGATCATAAATTTATCTATAAAGGCGGTCGTGTATACCATACTGAATAAGCTGACTCGTAGAAGATATATATTTTTAGGCAAGAGACAATAGATCCACACAATCCTTTTGTTTTTCTATTAAAACGTTGTACATTCGTACTTCCTGTAAATTCACTGGTCGCTGATCAAATTTTTCAAAAGTATTTTCATTGCTACGTCATTAGTACGATTTGCTTATGTATGAATAAGAAGAATTTCAAGGTTATCAATTTAATTTTTTACGGTTTATTCAAAAGTCCTGTGCAGTATCAAATTATACAGCATCCAGTTATCACTACACATCATAATATTAATCTGTGTCGGTACTTATTTACATTGCAAATTAAATGTATACACGCCGGACGTGCTGTAAACATATTATGTAATAACAACATAACTTGAATATAGAATGATATTAACAGTACTATTCGTAGATAAGCGTACAAATCCGAACACTGAGTTCGTGCATTCGATTCCCAGTTGTGCATAAATGGTATTTTATAGTGAGAAAGAGACTGTTAGTGATTTATTATTTTTATATGCTGGAGCGTCTTTGTGTAAAATGTGCAATTCTCACATAATACAAATTTATAACAACTACTGTTTAATTATTTTTAAGAAAATAATTTAATTAATTTAATATTTATAATATACACGTACTCGTACTACATACAATTACATGTAAAAGTAATAAAGTTCTCGCTGTGTAACGAGCTCATTACGTAGTTTGGATGTACTGTAAACACCCACAAAAACTTTAAATCATAAAATGACTGCTTCACGACTGATTTCAGAGCGACCGCCGATGCGAAAACCGCTGTGTGAGTTCGAAAAGTGAGTTACAGAATCGCAGGGCAGGAGCGTTGTTTTTAATATCGTAAAATGAACTATTATTATTACGGTTTCAATTTAGGCTATGACGCCAGAACTTGATAGTATTAGATTACTATAAGGCGAATAATTCTGTATTTTACGGATTAAATATATTGTTTATAGTCTAATTAGGGACCCAGCTATTCAGTACTCGATAAACAGCTTAAGCAGAGCTTTAGGGTAATAATAATATTGTTAGTAAAATAATTCACAAATTACTTGTATTTTCTGTTATTTGTAGACAGATTTTACGCTTTATGGTATCATATTTTTATAACTTACGTATACTATCTACGAATGCCGCAAGAGAGATATACAACAAAGTCTAAGTGTGGCCATAGACGGACCGCATGTTGCAGTCGATAGCGACTGCCATAAGCGGTCGCCGCACGGCGATCTGCAGTTTCCATACTAAATTCATATCCGCAATACAAGGACCGCACGACCAGTTTCTGAGCGGTCGGAGCAGTCGCTCTGCGGGCGAGTTTCGCCGTGCGGTCGACTGCTTAGAGCTGCCGGACCCACCATACACGGACCGCTACAAGCGGTTGCTCCTCAAATAAAATAAAATACTAACTAATTCATCAAATGAAACCACGGACATTCTAAAGTAGTTTAGTGTCTTCTCTCAGCTGGGGATACAAACTATGAAATATTCCATGCTGTTCTCTTGATTGTAGTATTGGACGCACCCACATACTACGGTGTCTTGTACGCCTACGCTTGCGTAATAATAGTAAAAGTAGCAGTGTTTCTTCATCAAATTCCATCTTGTAAATGAGCTCGCATTAGTATTATTTTGCGGTCGAACACAACTGCTCCAAGCAGTCGTAGCCGACTGCCACTCTACAGCAGTCAGTCTTGTCTGCAACATGCGGTCCGTCTATGGCCAGCTTTACACAGTTAAAAACAAATCCAAATATTTTTGATAAAATAAAACTTACCGTGTATTCAGTAACCCAGCGCATGCTTACGATGCTTGGCACTCTTACACACTGATCATATTTAAAAAATAGATTTATCTAAGAAAGAGTAGGTTAATAAAGTCACAGCTTAATCTTATCTCCATCTCATTTTATATACAAATCTATCCTTGATACTAGATGCATTTTGAACAATAGAAATAAAAGTCGACGTTTTCCACCATCATCAGTAAACCTGACGTAATACTGAATTTTTAAACAAATAAAACCGACCGCGCATTTTACCATTACACGCACCTGTCACGTTTGACACATTAATAAATTATTCATTTTATAGAATAAATACATTTGAATCACTCGAAAACATCGCAAATATTTAAAGAAGTTGATTCTTTGAAAGATTAGGCACGCTTTGCATTATTGTTTTTGGGTTTCAGAGCAAATTCGGTTGTTTGTTTAGGACGAGGTCCGTGTTTGTCGGAACATGTTTTTACAACCCTGACGGAATCGGAATATCAAATTTGGATATAAATAGCTGTGGCCCGAATATTATTCATTTGTGGGTTGAGGATTATGAAATTTTAGCTGACTTGAACTGGAAAATAATTTAATAGACTTAAATACAGTGTTGGACTAAAGGCTAAACGTGCAAGTTTCAACACTGAAGATATGCTTTCAGACTCACTCGCTCGATTAACAATCGCTCTTTCTCTAACGGTAAAAAAACGTGATAACTGGCAAGTCTTAGACCCAAAACATCAGTCTGGTTCAGGACAGAAAGCTTAACAAACAAAAAACTACGGGTTGCACTCCGGGAGTGCCGGCAGAAGTGAAAACTTGAATATCAACGTTGTGCATTTTTTATATTTTGTAATGGTTAGGGAATAATTTTGCACGAATTGCTTTAATTATCAGTATAAAAGTACTATCATTTATGTGGTAGAAGACATTATTTATTTATTGCGCTATCGGACACAAACATGACAATTTATATTACATTAAATACGCCGTGCCAGCTGTCTACTCTCCATCCGTCTTACGAACTTTCGATCAGGTCACGTGTCCTGACGCGAGTTTAACATTGTTTACCCATTCCAAAAAAATGTACAACGCCGCTAAAGAAGTTTTCACATCAAAAAGCTTATTCACATGGATTACACAATGTTAAATAAATATACGTTTTCGTGAAGAAGCCCAGAAGCGCATATGAAAACAAAAGGTATCCTAGCGTACTTCAGAAATTATAATTTATAAATAATTCACGTGAAACATCATTAAATAACCTGATCATCAGTTTATCCGTAGATAATATAGTTATAGCATACTGAGCGTAACCTGGATTTAATTCCGTCCGTCCACAAAAGTCCGATTACAGTAGCCTCAACTGTAAAGCTCAGTAAGATGGGGGGCTTTACAACGTAACGATTGTTAAAGCTCTGTTATCATAACGGGATATATTGAATTACATACAACTATATCGAATCACGTTATTGTTTATATAGACAAATAACGAGAGTCACATTATAATGACATTCTGTTACTATAAGCAGTACAAGAATGAAAGGAGAATACCTGTTTCTGTAAAGAGACTTCTCATATCATTAAATTCAATATGTGCTCAGAAATTCAATAGGTTAGTCGAATTTCGTCGGCTTCTGATATAAAATTTTATAGCAAACTCCAGTTCTCTTATTGGGTTGTTTGAATCATTTTGTAAATTGGAAACTTATTGATAATTCACAAACGCAACATGAGCGTAACTAATTATTTAGTACTGTTATAATAAGTTCAATTTACGGTCAATCATTTCTTTAAGAGATATTGATTTTTTATATTAAAAAGTTTATGTAATAGTGTTTTGATATGGGCTAGATTTGTGTGGAGATCTTATCTGTAGCTGAAATCATTTATTCGCAATTCGTTGCAAATATAAACAAATGAATGACTTCTAAAATCATTAAAATTGCTTTTAATACACAGACCGCATAAATAGTAAATATCCCTTACCGATAAGGACTCAGATGAATTAAAAATATTTTTTTTTAATTTCATTTGAAATACATTGCGAATCACTTTTGTACTTATATATAAATTTACATTACATACATTCCTGATATGTTTTCAAAAACAATATATTTTCAATTCTTAATAGAAAATTACAATAACTTAGTATTGTGTTATCTAAATTAAACTTTGACTTAATTAAAACGTGTTGCATTGTAAAAATAACATATAATGACAGTCAACCATTATAACAAAAATTTAGGAATGCATCTGATTGAGTTAAATTGTTTTCCAGGTAGTAAATAGCGGTGGAACAGCAATCATAAACTGCACGTGGGGTGGATGGCCATCTCCGCGTCTGGAGTGGCTCCATAACGGTATCCCCGTCAGCACAGGTATCGCTGGTGGTCGTGTACGTGTACAAAATGGTGGTGAACAACTTGTTATAGCATCAGTACACCGCGCGGATAAAGGAGTCTATCAGTGCATGGCGAGAAATGAGAGGGATTCCGCACAAGCAAGTGCTGAAATCAGATTAGGAGGTATTAGTTGTAGAAATAAATAAAACTTATATAAATAATAAAACAAATAGTGCGATTAGCTCTAAAGCAAAATTTTAGTTTGGCCGGATTACCTATTGAGACACTTCATAGAACTGAGTTATGTAATTCAATGTAGCAAATATATATAAAGGGTTTTTCAACAAGAACTTTGTTTTCTAAAACAAAATAAAACAAAGAATTTAGAGGAAAATGAATAAAATTTTTATTGTATTACAAAGAGAAAAGTTTGGCAATTATGAATGAAAAATGATATCTGGCAAATGTCCACCACGACCACGCTGACAGATGTTGATTCTTTCATCAAAATTTTTAATCACTTTTTGGCAAAATGGAGGGTCTATTTCGTTAATGACATCACGGATTTTGAGTTTTAAGGCTGCAATCGATTCGATTGGCTCCGTATAGACTCTGTCTTTAACATAGCCCCACAAAAAATAATCCAGTGGTGTTAAATCACACGATCTGGCTGGCCACTTAACAGCTGAATTTCGCGAAATTATGCGCTCGGGAAATTTGGTTTGCAATAAATTGATCGTTTCATTGGCTGTGTGACATGTGGCACCGTCCTGTTGAAACCACATTTCAGTGATATCCATGTCATCAATAATAGGCCAAAATTTAGTGGTTAACATCTCGCGATACCGTGATCCATTGACTGTTACCGCATTTCCAGCCTCATCTTCGAAAAAAAACGGCCCAATCACGCTTCCAGACCACATAGTGCACCACACAGTAACACGTTGAGTATGCAAAGCCTTCTCAATAATTGCTTTAGGATTTTCAGAAGCCCAAATGCGACAATTTTGCTTGTTGACGTACCCTGACAAATGAAAATAGGCTTCGTCTGAAAAAATGATTTTTTCAGAAAAACCAGCAGGTTGTTCCTGAATGAACTGAGCGAATCTGCGGCGATTTGAATGGTCGATCAGCTTTAATTCCTGCACCAGTTGAATCTTGTAAGGCTTCAAAGCCAAATCCTTTCGCAAAATTCGCCATGTTGTGCTTTTGGATAACCCCAATTGTTGAGAACGTCGTGAAATTGACAAATTTTGATCTTCTTCAACACTGTGGCTCACGGCGGCGATGTTGTTGATGTTTTCTGTTGAACGACCCGGTCGAACACGTGTTGGTGTTGGCACATTTTGTACCGAGCCTATCGACTCAAATTTCGCGACCAAATTCTTAACAGCGGTCTCAGAAGGACGATTATGCTGGCCGAAAATATCACGAATTTTACGAAATGTAACTTTAACAGAACCACCATTTTTATAGTGGATTTGAATTATTTTAATGCGATTTTCGAGCGAAATTGAATTCATTGTAATAATTGCCAAAGCACCTGCTACGAATACCGCCAAAAACTAAATGTCAAAACTATCACGTTCTCGGTGTTGCCACAATTGAAAAACAAACTTCTTGTTGAAATACCCTTTACATAGTTTTCCTCTTCATGATGGGATATATCTTAGGATGTCTGTGTCAAAAAACAATATATTTATGATTATTAATTATTTGCTTTTTATTTTGATTCCGATAGTTGAACGCGAAAGCACTTTGTTAATTGGAATTTTGTATGTACAGCTCCCACGTTCTCTGCGTATAGATGCATCTATTTATTAGGTTTGGACAAGGCCTTATTATCAGGCTTTATGTCAGATTTGAGTCAAGACAAAAATAAAACAACTTCTAACAAAAAAGGTTGTACTACTTTTATTTGCGAACCTTCTGGCAGTGTGAGTGTCCATGGGCGGCGGAGTATCACTTAACATCAGGTGAGCCTCTTTCCCGTTTGCCTCCTATTCAAAAGACTTTCCAATCAAAGTCTACAACAACGGGATCGTGTTGAAAACCAAAACAATCGGGTCTTGTCACTACATCATAACACCTTCAAACGAGAACATCCCAATATTTCAGACACGGCTCCAGAACTTCAATATACGTTTATCGAGCAAGTGTTGCGTCCAGGACAGGTGGTAACTTTAAAGTGTTCAGCTGCTGGATCACCTCCTCCCCATTTTACTTGGATGTTGGACGGACAGCCACTCAATACAATGGCAAGAGGACATAGGTCAGATTTTAATATTCTAAATATACTTCACTATACGAATACTTTTCTCGGTGAGCACATATCCCCGTAATGGTTATTATGTTTTTAGTTAGACATGAATCATTTAATACAAATTATACGTATGTAGATACGTATAATTTGTATTTACAATTTTCTTAACCTACATAGTAATAAAGTTTGGTTTGGTTTTGCGATACTTATTCGTTGAGCCAGGAAAGCACCAGCTCTTATTTTTATTTTTTATTTAATTTCGAACACAGAAAAATTTCGAAAATAACGACATATTTGATTATTTCTGGCAAGCTTCTCTAGGTTTAGTAGTAAATTAATTAAAATTATAACTAAATTGATTTTTTAATCTCTGATTTCTTCTTTAAATAAGTCTCGGAATGTATTTCTTTTGAAGGTTGTATTTCATTGAGAGTATGTATATACTAAATATAATTTAAATAAAGATAATTTTGTCTCTGCTATTGACTTATTTCTACTTGCCAAGAACCTCCCACTAGGTTCTGTTTTAGTACAAAATGTTCTTCTCCAAGCTAAGAAGAGCCAAGTATTTGAATATCAACACAATATTTCAGGTACAGTGTTGAGCAATTTGCGACAAAAAGCAATGACGTGGTGAGCTACTTAAACATATCTGCAGTGAGATCAGAAGATGGAGGCCTATACACATGCAGAGCCGCCAACTCATTGGGAGAAATCTCGCATACATCTAGACTCAATATTTATGGTAACTTTTATTTATAGTATTAGATCATTATTAGATTTAGGGTCTGTTTCACAATGTACGGATAAGTTCTACATAAGTTCCTAATTAGCTATTTATTACTTATTGGTAGGATAAACACTATTTTTCTGTTTCACGACTGTCAGATAGCTCTATTCGTCACATAAAGTCCATCATAAGTTATGAGTCCGATGAAGTGTCAAATAGGACAATTTATCTTCCAAATAATTTATGTGTTGCGTAGCTTTTTGGTACTTTATCTATACATTGTGAAACAGACCCTCTTATTGTCTAAACCATGATATTTATAAAACATTAAATAACACTATGTATATAGTAAACTCAAGCATTTAGTGTTTATTTATTTGCAAATAAATTTTATGCTACGCTATTAAATATGACCTTAAAACTCCTGAAATTCACTATATAAATATCAATTGATATCATTCAAAAAAAGAATCATACAAAAAAACTTATAGATTAAACTAATCATTTCAAAATACTTCAATATTAATTCTTGTCTATGTAAAATCGTTCAATTGTATTTCCGCTTTTTAAATAGTAGATACTTAGACTGGTTTAGTTTTTATGAACTTTATATGATATGGCTTTCGCATCCTCAGCACCAAAAGAGACAGGGGTATGTACTCAACACATTCTAGGCATTCTGATACTCAGAGAGTTTTGGGGTAGATTTTCAAGGGTTGTATATTACGTCTGTTTTTAGGGCCACCATACGTGAGATCAATTGGACCAATCAGAGCAGTGGCAGGCCGGGAACTGGTGCTGTACTGTCCTTATTCGGGCTACCCTATAAGGTTGTCCTTGATATTTTCATAATTACTGGACTAGTTAATATACCTATACTGATTTCATTAAGGCTGACCTCATGTCCTGGACTTATTATTATCAAATATTAAACGAATTATTCTTAGTAATATAGGCCATTTGCCCTCCTTTTTATTTAAAATTTTTTATTGTACCTTATTTCGGTAAACTTGCAACAAAGTGGTAATAAATAAAAAACAAATAAATAATTTATATAATTTTTTACAGAAAATAAAATACAACGCAGTAGTGGTTTAAATCTGATATCATTATGGTCGAAGTGGGAACAAATTTCTGCGAAGACATTGGAAAAGTCCTAAATTTGAATTTATATTTTTAAATATTATCTACAAAAAAGGCTATATATTAAACCGTTGTCCGATAAATAAGACTATATTATGCACATATATGTGATTATTATTCACGGGGCTCGTAATTAATAATATAATTATCCCGCCATAATAGGAGCCGTGGTGTATAATTTCAGTTCAGTAAAATGGGAACGAGACGGTAATCAAGTAGAATGGGACAGCAGCGTCACTGGAGCTTTGAGGGTCGCCCGAGTGGAAGCATCACACGGTGGGGCTTACACATGCGCAGTAACTGGACCGCACGGCGAACTCGCTCGGAGGGAACTTCAGCTCGTTGTCTCCAGTCAGTCTGATTTCGTGTCTTGTAGTGATAGTTTGTACTAAATTATTCCATAGCAGTAAGGTCGCTCCGAGCATTAGAAGTGCCCAGGAGTCTTCTGTGCTTCTGGAAGGAGCTAGGCGGGCTTAGTTAGCCAGGACTTTAAGCACAACGGACCTAGTGAGAGTCTAAGTGCGGAAACTGAGTCCACCAAACTGTAACCTTTAACCTATAGTCAGTTGTATATAATACAAAGACAAATCACAGTGCAATTAGATACACATATTGTTATAGACCTGAGTTAGCCTAGTCAAAGGGCGATTCTCAGGTTAGAGGAAATCATTAGATTCGACTTCGAATTCGCTATATAGCTATAATATTTATTGCTACTTATTTTCTACTAATAGGTACTAATACTAATTCTATGTAAAAAATAAAACTATGACCTTATTTTAAACAAAGGATAGATAATTCATCGTCAAATATTCGTATGTATCCCAACATTATTATACCTCTACTGCAAAACTATTGGTTATCTTTATCAGCATTATCGTAATTTCAGATCCTCCAGAAATAGAGCCTTTTTCATTCTCTGCTAATCTCCAAGAAGGAAAGCGAGCTCAAGTCAGTTGTAGCGTTATCTCGGGAGATATGCCGGTGCATTTCATGTGGCTAAAGGATAATGGACCTATACCATCTTCACTCCAGGTAAAATATATCTCAAGAATTATTCATATTTATTACAATATCCGACTATAAGAATTGGCTTGATTCACTATTGTTAATGAATCCTATACAAACTTAAATTATTGCTACATAATAGGCAAGTTCGACAAATCTATAATGATCGAGAAAATTACCCTGACTTTTTTTTTTTTTTTCAAACCCTAAAAAAACAAAAGACAGCTGCAATCTTAATCATGAAACAAATAATGTTATTGTACGAATTAGCTACTGACTGTCATTTGTTCATTTCCGTCAAATTGTGTTAACGACGTTGTGTGAAAGAGAGACACAATAGTTATTTTATTAAAGCGATGTAAGAAATAACACAAGATTTAAGTGACCTCATATAAGATAATGAATTTCTTTATTATGACGTTATAATAAATAAGTCCCATCATCTACGTAAGAGACGGGTAGTTCAGAAAGCCTTATGATATAGGTGGAAGAGCGAGGAGCGGATTTTTTCAGCAATCTTGTATTCAAAGAAGTGTCAGCCCGCCACAGCGGACTGTACACATGTGTCGCGTCCAACAACGCAGCAAAAGTTAACTATACCGCCGAGCTGGTGGTGAAAGGTAACGCCTAGATCCTGGCACTCTGCACCATGCACCAATCAGCTCGCACCACCTCACGCTTCAACACTGAAGTTACCAGAAAAATTGGGGAAAAATTATTGTTTTCATTTTGAAGTACAAATTTTTCTGGTCTTTATTTTAAGCTATATAGAAATTCATCCGTTTATTTATTTAGATGACTTAATTGAACACTAATATATTTTAAAGGACGGTTCATACTATTACTAAGTTTTTGTTTTATTTTTGTTCTGCACATCTTTGGATTACAGATGGCTAGAAGGAATGGGTAATTAATTTATTTCAAAAACTTAATTTCGTAAATATGGTCCGGTGAGACTATATTTAAACATAAAGGAGAGATTATTATTATTCTTAACATGTAGAAAGGCACACAATTGTCAGTCGTAACGATAAGGTGGATAGCATGCGAACAATAAGAGGTTAGACTCGTAATAATATAGTACCTAACACTTAGCCTTCAAATAGTTCAAAATACGCACAAAAACTCACTAAGAAAGTATAAAATAATTAACTAATAAATAAAAATGGCAAATGTATAATCAAGTCATAGCATAACCCAAGCGAAACAAAAAATGCTATTATTTTATAGCCTCTATATATGTATTTAAGTTAACATACAAATTTTAATGCCGCCAGGTGAGGTAAGAACGCTATAGCTATAGATTGATGTAACTTATAAGTTTTCCTTAAACAACAATCTATTATAACTAAAGTTGTATTAAACACATTATAACAGTTAAATTAAAATCACTATTTTCTCGCATGCTGCAGTATCACCAAAGTGGGTGACTGAACCAAAGGATGAAGCGGTGTTGGCTGGTGAGCCTGTAGCTATGAATTGTGAAACTACTGGTTCGCCCAATCCGCAGGTTACTTGGTTAAAACAGAGAGGTAGGACATTTTTGTTTGTACCATATCATACACTAGAAATATGAAAATCTATGCTAGAAATAATAAATGAATAGTTATCTATGGTTATCTACAGTACAACCCTTTACCCCTTACTTATATTTTATCATGGTATATAATGGAATGTACGCAAGTGATATATTAGTGCCCAACTGAGTTTCGATGGTACGATTATAAGTTTAAATCACACGCTTAATAATATAAATCTATTGAAATAATTCTATCTGGCGGTGAATTTAATATGTTGATTTTGGCTTTAATATTTGGACGTTTCGTACGTAATAAAAAGAAATGAAAAAATGAATATCGCAATCATAAATTATTACATTAACACGTTATTTAAATTTTAGCCAACCAAAAAGGACATATATTTGATATTTTTACAAAAAAATTGTACTAAGGTTATCATGTCGAAGTGTGTCTTATCTGATAACATAAGAAGAGAATATTTACTTTTGCAGACAATTGGTTTTAGATTTAAACTTTTTCGTTTCAAACATATATAGCTTATGAATTGAATTTGGAGAAATTGTGTGTGGTATAAAAATGTATTGTGCACATTAAGTAGGAATAAATTTAAAATATACTTCTGTGCATTTAATGTCTCTGGTCATCCTATTTTTATTTAACTTAACAGTTCTGACATTAGAAGTTCTTTACACCATCATGGTCACTGATTGACGTTACAACAATCCAATACAAAGGGATAAGTAACAGCCAAATTTGTAGCGTTGCTAGAAGTTCTACTTTACTATGCGCTGTGGAAAAAATACTTACAAAACTGTAATAGATTTTTTTTTGTCATCCAACTCTTTTTAATAATAATATTTAATTATAAACAGCAGGTTCCACGTCAGAATACAGTCCGCTGGTGAACTTGGGCGGGCGATTTCAATTCCATACTAACGGAACTCTATGGATAGAATCGACTCTACCCTATGATGAGGGCTACTATATGTGCAGGGCGGAAAATGGCGTTGGTACACCACTGTCTAAGACTATATTCTTAGCTGTTAATGGTGAGATATCTGTTAATTTATTATACTATAATTTATAACACAGACTTCTTCGTTAGAGATCAATATACGAGTTAATTGAAGAATACCATTCTAAGAGGAAAAGACTGACCTAATTCAAATATATGCTATTTTTTATACAAACTATATTTTATTGTAAATGTAATCGAAATAGTGGTTCATAAAAATTATACTTACCTACTTTAAATACCTGTCAACTAAAATTATTTTTTCTACCTAAGTACATCCTGAAATCCGTGGACGTTTTGGTAAAACTTAGACTATTTGAAATATATGTACCTGATTTAAATAAAAAAATATAATTTCTATATGAATTATAGTTTGAGAGAAATTTGTGGACGAATATTATAATAACTTAATAAAACTTTCTCACTCTGCTTGACTTTAGCAATGCTTTCAATACTGTGAACTTTGAAATTCTGCTTGGGTTGCTTCGCTCTATGAATATCTGTCCATCCGCTATTGACTGGTTTCATAGCTATCTTAACGGTCGTCGGCAGCGTATTAAAATGAATGATGCTTACTCTCAGTGGAATAATATAAGTGCTGGTGTTCCGCAGGGTGGCGTTCTTTCACCTCTTCTTTTTTCTATATTTATCAACACCCTGACTGCACATCTATCCGCTAGTTATCACCTTTACGCTGATGACCTCCAAATCTACGTTCAGTCTACACTGGATGAGCTTCCTCTTGCAATACAAGCGATGAATGATGATCTTGAAAACATAGCCAACTGGAGTAAAGACTTTGGTCTTCAAATTAATCCTGCCAAGAGTCAAGTCATCATCATCGGAAGCCCTTTCTTTATTTCAAGAGTCAAATGGGCTCAGCTCCCTGGTGTTTACCTTGACGGTGTGGCCTTGGCCCTCAATAAGACTGTTAAAAACCTGGGGGTCTTCTTCGACCAAACGTTTTCCTGGGGTCATCACGTAAAGGAGATCAGCCGTAAACTTTACGCCGCTTCTTTTACTCTGAAACGTCTTTCTAATTTCCTTCCCATCCGCACTAAAACTATGTTAGCACAGTCTCTTCTGCTTCCTATTCTCGATTATGCGGACTCATGCTCCTCTGATTTGAACGAAGAGCTACTTGACAAGATCGAACGCCTGCAGAATTTCTGCATACGGTTCATATTTGGTCTTAGGAAATATGACCATGTGTCTAAATTCCGCAGGCAGTTGGGGTGGCTACCTATTCGATTCAGACGTCACGCTCATCTTCTTCAACTTCTATACTCAATTCTTTTCAATCCGAAAACCCCTTCTTATCTCAAAAATCACTTTAAATTCTTAGGTCCTTCTAACTATATGTTACGCTCTTCTAATAGATGTTTATTAGAAATTCCATCTCACACTTCATCCTTCTTAGGCAATTCATTCACAATCTCCGCCATTAGATTATGGAATACGCTGCCCGACTCCGTACGATTGGCTACCTCTCTGTCATCTTTTAAAACTCTTCTGTATTCTCATTTCTTAACCTTATCCTATCCTGATCAATCGTGACTTGTATAAATCTTATGTTTCCTTTTACATCACTATTTGCTGTCCATGTATTTGTAAGATTAGCTTTTAAGTTTTTAGTCCGTTGTTAATATTTTTTTTTTTGTATTACTTTAGATTAAGGTACTATGTATATATATATTTTTTTTATATAACATTTGTTTCTGCACTTCTCGCACGAATCATGTTTCTTTTTTTGTTTTTTCTTTAACTAGGGTTGCCTGGAAGAGATCGCTTATTAGCGATAAGGCCGCCCGTTGCATCCCTTATAATTTTTTTTTGTTTTTGTATTTTGTATTTTTGCAACGAAGTTTTAATAAATAAATAAAATAAATAAATAAAAGGTAATTTATTCAAACAGACAATCATAAGTCCAGGTGGTAATTATTTAATCATAAAATGAGAAAGGGCACATGTAGTCCTTTGTAATGACCCATGTAAGGGCAATCCTGCCTTCCCGCTTGCCGTCCCTTTTTATGAATTCAGTGTTAGTTATTATGAAGACACTAAAAATAAAGATTATTTTTTTATTGTCCGTTGAGTGAACTGACAAAAGTTCTAGTATATGTTAGTACCTATAATATAGTTAATTTTTACACTATGTAATGCTTTAGCTTGTTTTTCCTATTTAATTTTATATGTTTTTTTTTATTTCGTGTTAAATTTTTTATTAGTTTCGGGTCAGGACAGAACTGTGTTCTTTGGAAATAAATAAAAATGTACCTCCGTTTACATTGTCTTGTCATAATAATACCGTTTCAGAGCCAGCTCGATTTGAGTTGACATCTCATAATGTTTCCGCGAGACGCGACGCGGCCGCCACACTGGCGTGCGAAGCAAGAGGCGATGCCCCATTACGTCTGACGTGGTCAAGGGCTATACGGCCTTTAGACTTGTCTACTTATAGGTACTTTTAAATATTTATTTTACCATATTAATTTGAGCAGTGTTGGCCTAGTGGCTTCAGCATGCGACTCTCATCCCTGAGGTCGTAGGTTCGATGCCCAGCTGTGCAGCAATGGACTTTCTATGTGCGCATTTAACATTCGCTCGAACGGTGAAGGAAAACATCGTGAGGAATCCAGCTTGCCTTAGACCCAAAAAGTCGAGGCTGATCATCTACTTGCCTATTAGATTAAAATGATCATGAAACCTAAAAAGGTTATAGCTTTCTCAATTCTCTCAAATCTCAATTCTCAAATTAATAATATTATATATTATAATATTATTAATTTGAGAATTATGCTTCCACAGCGGTCGTATACGTATACGTATAAACTTTGAAGCTCTTACTGGTAACAAAAACAGTAACTTGTATTTTTTGTATCCAAGCAACATAGCACCTCCGTCCGTTTAACAGAGCTGTCAAATGATAAAATGCTGCTATAAATATTTCGAATTCTTCGCGAATGCAACAGTTTTTACCACGCACCACCACTTTGTGCAACCAGCTGCCCACTGAAGTATTTCCGAACCAATTCAACTTAGGGTGCTTCAAGAAAAGAGCGTATCAATTCTTAAAAGGCCAGCAACGCACTCGCGAGCCCTCTGGCATTGAGAGTGTCCATGGGCGGCGGTATCACTTAACATCAGGTGAGCCTCTGCAATGCAAATATTTCAAACAAATATTGTTTTGTCGTATATGAAACTGATTATACCATTACCTACGTCCGTTAATAACAAACGCATGAATTTAAGCTATTGATATTAATAATATTCAGTAACGAGAATTAGCGTGAACCGCGTATCATTTTTGACGTACGGGTCCCACTTAGCGCTAAGCCTCGTTCCTTAATCTCACCCATAAATTGTGTCTCAAACAATGATTTGCAGAATAAGTGTATCAGAAGCAAAGACCGATGCTGGACTCCGTTCCCAGCTATACATAAGCCGGACCGAGCGGCTTGATTCTGGTGTCTACAAGTGCCAAGCTGTTAATGCTTATGGACATAGCGACCATTATATATATCTATCCGTCCAAGGTATGGCTTGATGAAAGCTATAATTTTATTAATACACTTTCATCCCTTTCAAACCCCGGATATCCATTATTTCTAGGTGTCTATGCAATCAAAACACGCACGTACTCGTATAGTGAAGGACAATATACTCTACTTGCCTATTAGAAAAAGTAGGTTTTTATATTTTTTGTCACTAGTATATATTCCCGGAAAATAAAGTATTTAGTTATTTCTAGAACCATATCCGAGATATACAGGGTGGCCAAAAAGTCGTGGATCAAACGCAAATAGGGGGTAGATGAGGTCATCAGCGGCAAAAAATTGTTCCACGGGAGGTCTCTAAGGTCAACCCCTGCAGAGTTATGATTTATTTTGGTTTTATATGAAAATTGACTTTTTTTAACTAATTATTATTAAAATTCGAAAATATCTTCATTCTATATCTTTTCCATAATATCCACTAGATTGGTACTGATGAGTTCTTGCGTTTGACATACTATTTGTAGTTGTTTATTGAGTGTATTGAAGATAATATTAAGTTAAACGATATAACATTTTTTTAAATCATAACTTTTTGTTTACTTCGGACCCCACTGTGAAAAAAAATTACTCTACCGAAAAGTGACCCTGTATTACAAGTTTTGGCGCATTTTATAGGGAGTCTGAAAAGGTATTACACATGGCCATGAGTCGCCCTAATATCTTTCTAGGAAGAATTACAACAACAACAAGTGTGAAATAATTGTATTAAAACAATTATTTCTCATAGGTTGTTCGTAGGAAACAAAACATTTTACAATAAATGCTCAAAATTCCTGCCTCTGACCATAATAATTAATCTGCACCGTCTAATCAAATTCCTACATAACCCTCCAGCCATCTGTCCAATTTTTTGAATCTAGTCCGATTCACACAGCACTGGTCACAGGTAGGTAAATAATGTATCATAAGACCGAATCGTTGTTGTTTTTTCGACCTAGAACGATATTTGTGCCACTCATTGCCATGTGTAATACCTTTTCAGAATCCCTATGAAATGCGCCAAAACTTGTAATACAGGGTCACTTTTCGGTAGAGTAATTTTTTTTCACAGTGGGGTCCGAAGTAAACAAAAAGTTATGATTTAAAAAAATGTTATATCGTTTAACTTAATATTATATTCAATACACTCAATAAACAACTACAAATAGTATGTCTAACGCAAGAACTGATCAGTACCAATCTAGTGGATATTATGAGAAAGGTACAGGATGTAGATATTTTCGAATTTTAAGAAGAATTAGTAAAAAAAGTCAATTTTCATATAAAAACCAAAATAAATCATAACTCTGCAGGGGTTGACCTTAGAGACCTCCCGTAGAACAATTTTTTGCCGCTGATGACCTCATCTATCCCCTATTTGCGTTTGATCCACGACTTTTTGGCCACCCTGTATAAAAAGAAGTAATTGTTTACCTTATTTGATAAAAATACGTCGTATTTCTAAAGTGTTATCTACACTTAATTTGCCCTTTACATATTGGCTTTTAAAACCTTTTCGGTGAATTTCTTTTCCAGAAAAACCAGAGACGCCTCAATCTCTATCAGTCACCGAGATCCTCTCACGCGCAGTACGTTTATCCTGGAGTCAGGGATTTGACGGCAATTCCCCATTGGAGGCCTATACTATCCAGTATTGTGCCCTATCTGCCCAAGGAGCCATTCGTGTCTCTCATTGGGACTCTGCTACCACACTCAACGTGTCCGTCCATGGGCCTTCACATGCACACGTTATGTATGAAGCTTTTTCTATACTATAATTAAACAATTAGCGCAGTAGTCTAAACTAATATTGTAGGAAAAGGAAAAAAAATGTTGATTTGCAACGAATAAACATAATATATACATTTGTCCGCTATGACTCCTAAACTACCGAACCGATATCAACCAAATTTGCACACCGTGTGTAGTTTCATCCAACTTAAAAGATAGGATAGCTTACATCTCAATTTATACCCGCAATATTATTTTAATGCAAAATATTTGTTTATTGTTTGATAGTCACAATTCTAACAGATGGCGCTGTGTTGAAAGTACCAAAGTTTCACATAAGCTACAATTTAATGGCATGACCACCAAAAAAGCATGGTCTTCCCCATGACTGGTGTTCTCCTACCGTTTCCCTTTAATAGTTTGCTACTATGTAATACATATATCAAAAACCTTAGCCACAGCAACGCTTGAGCGGTGTGCTAGTAATTTATAATTTTAAAGTAAAAGAACCGTAATAGGATTTTTTATAATGTTACTTTAAAATTTTGTCCATAGATAAGAAGGACTTAGCGGACATGCCTTTTATATAATAATCAAAAGACACATCGATAATCCCTTTTGCTCTCAAAAGTTAAAGGATTCCTCTATTTCTTCCTCGTCTTCCTTTAATTTAGACAAAACTATTTATACTATTTAAGGAGTAAATAGTATAAATATTTTTGTCATAATAACCAATTTTTTTAATACTTATGTACCCCCATTTTAGTCTAACAAAGAAGGGAGATATTCACTACGAGTCACTGTTGAGCAATTTGAGACCACACACAGCGTATATGATCCGAATCGCTGCTATTAATCAAATCGACCGAAGCCCATATACAGAGCCCGTTGTTGTCAAAACACAGGAAGAAGGTATAATAACATAAAAAATACAAATTAACTTTTTCTTATGACCAACTGCAATTTTTAAATTTATTTGGTGCTATTACGCATGAGCATTACGCTCGTATTTTAGAAATTTTTAGTTGCAAACGTCAAAAGTCACAAAACATTTATTCATATAGGTAACACAATGTACACTAATGAACGTCAAAAAAGAAATATACATTAAATGCTTATAATTTTATATTTACTGCCAGTTCTCAAATCAAGGACGTAGAACGGAAGAGAAGAACTGACAATAAACTCTTGTTAAACAATTAAATTTTTGTGACATTAATTTAACCTTACAAGTAAGAGAATTGAGACAGCGCGGCGTGATAATCTATTGAACAAACATATTATATTTTAATTAACTTAATTTTATAATAATAATTTTAATTTCTTTAAAGCGTTAAAGTAATGCATCAAGAAATACATTGTTGGAAGCTAACATTACTTAGTATTAGTTCCTTGATTTCAGAACTGCCTTGCGATTCTGTAACTCACTTTTTAAGCGCGACCGCCGCTGTGAAAACCGCTGTGAGAGTTCGATAAGTGAGTTACAGAATCGCTAGGCTGGTAGTAAAATATGTTTTTTGACTATTCACTTTTTACATTTCAATGATATTTTGATATGGGTTCAGCACCATCCGAGGCTCCAAGTAGCGTCCAAGTGAGTGCTGGTGGGCCAGGTGAACTTCAAGTTAGTTGGCGTGCTCCCCCTCGTGAGGCTTGGCATGGCGAACTACTGGGATATTCTGTAACCTGTACTGAAACCGGACAGGATGGCCTGCTCACTAATGCCACAAGGTACTACATGTTAAAATATGATATATATATATATATATTTAAAGTTAAGAAACCGTCGTGGTAATTTTTGTAATGTAGATAACACTGTTATGTTACTTTAAAGTTTTGTCTACATAAAAGAGGTAGGTCTTTTATAATGCGGATATGCCTATTATATAATTATCAAAAAGCAAATCGTTAAGCTTTCAAAAATAAACTTTAGGATTCCTCTATTTCTTCCTCTTCTTCCTATTAATCCTTTTGTCGTTCCCTTCCGCAGAACCTAGGATGTGTAATTTAGCTAATAAATTTTCCCCGGAAATTGATTCCCTTCACCTCTCGTACTTACAATTTTACGGAGTTTTTCCAATATTTTGGTATAACTTATCATTTATATCTCTCGCTTTATTGTCATTTTTGTATGTTCTAAGATTTAAATAAATACATTATAACAGATATTATATTTATATTTAATATGGAATTATTAAAAGTAAATAATTTTATGGATAAAATAACGGCATTTATTTTATCCGCGATAAGAATATTGTTAGTTCCCACAACACCGGTTCCTTTTACACCCAATCAATGTTCAATTTTTTCTAATAACTTCAACATTACTCAGAATACATGAAATATATATGGATTACACGACTCATTGGTCTAGTGGTTAGTACCGCTGACTGCCAAACCATGGGTCCCGGGTTCGATCCCCGGCTGAGACGAACATCGATGTGATGAGCATTTGGTGTTGTGCTTAGGTCTTGGGTGTTTAAATATGTATTTATATGTATATCTATCTATAATATGTATGTATATCCGTTGCCTAGTACCCATAACACAAGCTTCATCAGCTTAGCATGGGACTAGGTCAATTGGTGTGAATTGTCAAAAAAAAATAAAAAATATTGTTTGAAATGATTGAAGGACACTGACGGTTAATGGATGGTCTGCAACGGAGCTCAGTCTCTCATCGCTGAAGAAGTTCACGCGATATGAAGTTCGAGTCCGAGCGTTCAATGGAGTTGCCGCTGGTCCTAGTTCTCCGCCTGTTACTGCAACAACTCTGGAAGGAGGTATAATTAATTTGTTACATAAATTTTAATGAAGCAGATCAGGCGTAAAATTGTATAGGAATTCATGTTTCACAACATTCATAAGCATAGTGTTTTTAGACTTGTAGCATAAATGTTTTATTTATTTATTTTTATTTATTTAGTTATAAGCCCACAACATCACACACAGTCCTAAGTCCACCAACTATTTCACAAAATCCCACATCTAAAATGTGTGACAATTAATGCAAGCATAAGTTTCTCAGTAAAAAAATCAAATAGAAATTTAAAAAAAAAACACAACTAAAACACACACGACAATGCAAGCACACATTAAAATAAAATCAATTTTTTAATATAAACATAAAATAAAATTTTCAAAAGCTATGGCACTGTGCAGTGATGACACTGGCCAGTTTAAACTATAAACGAAACAAGTAATGAATATGATTGTTTCTTTTTTAATTAATTATTACTAATTTGTATTCATTTTAAATTAAGTAATTATTAACTTATTAAACATAATTGTAGTTAATTAATTATTCAATTTGTAGGAGAATTGAAAAAGAGAAAAATTTGTACTTATATTCTAGTTCGATATTTATTAAACAATTTTATATCTAGTTCCAGAGTCACCGCCGACGCGTGTATTGTGTTCTGCTCTGTCGTCGTCCAGTATGAAGGTGTCTTGGAGCCCACCACCACCAGCGATGCGTGGTGGAATCATACAGGGATATAAAGTTATATACGCACCACTCACAACTAACCATGGTAAATAAAAACAATACAGTCATTTTTATTTATTTGTACTTATTTCGACTTGCCATTGATCTATGGAACACACATAAGTTCTTATAGAATTTTTTTAGATCATCACCATTAGCCTGTAGAATTACCGAACCTACTATATATTGAAAGAATTGCGTTTTTTAAGCCAGTTTTTGCGCACTACCACTGAAATATTAATTCTTTATTTGAACATTTATTAAATGTAAAAGAAAATCATTATTTAATGTTAAAAAAAAACTATACTGACGGACTGATAAACTGCATCAAATTTCAGGATTACTTTGAAATGTTTTTTTTTACATTTCTGTTTTACCTCAAACAACAAACAAAGGACCTTACCTTTCCAGTACACAAACTTAAGCTTAAGGATGTGATCCTACGCTGTTTTAAAGTTACCGAACCAATCTAGACGTTTCAATATAAATCTGTGTAGAAAGTTTGCATACTTGGTTAAAATATTTATTTCAAAGTCGTTTTTTACTTTGATGCAGTTTATGAGTCCGTCAGTGTATATATTTATTTCGTACTAATATCTATTTCGTAATCATTTGTTTTTTTTCTAATAGGTGAGTAGGTGACTAGCCCTCTGTAGATACTTGTTGATTTAAGGGGCTTCATATGTTAGTATACTCAAAACGTGTCCTTTCATGACATGAAATGCGCAAATAGATAGAAAATTCTATTTGTACGACACCCAGGAATCGACTCTACGAGCTCACGCCACTAGGCCAACACAGCTTAATTTCACTTAATACTTCTAATGATCTATTATCTTATTTTCAGCCGATGTAGCCGAAATAAAGCGAGTGACGACAACAGACACATATTTGCACACGTTGCACAAATACACCAACTATTCTCTACAAGTGTTGGCTTTCACTAACGCCGGTGATGGAAAACGCAGTCCACCAGTATTCTGCATGACAGAAGAAGATGGTGAGAAAACGACAATACTATTACTTACATCAAAGAGCATCATTATCAAATACACTTACCTACATTCTACGGCTACAATTAAAGCGATGACGTCATTACGTAAAACACTCTAACGAAGTGTTTCCGACTAAGGATATATACAACATCTTGATCTTCTGGTAGAAAAAAATGAGTTTAGGCTAAAAATCCGCCTTCACCGGAGAAGACAAGGTCCCTTACTTTGTACTTCGTTCACTCCAATGAGCTTTCGTTCTGCCCTTCAGGCGAATAACCACCCTGCGACGGCCCAAGCTGAGGTCCGAGTCTCGAAGGAAACGCTAAACGCCCTTGCGCTAGTCGCGAGAAAAGCCTATTCAGCTACAGCTACGCTCGCCTAAACAGCCCCAACTGAACTGTCAAAGATCTTCAGGCTAACAGCGAGCTATTTAAAAAAAACTGCTGGTGCCTTCGGGCCAGTCAGGACCGGACGGACCGGACCAGGAGATCGACCGGACGAGGATCCTCCCTTTAAGTTATAGAAACTGTTCACCATCCTTCACACTTCAATTATTTGAATATTTCAGTCAGATTTTTTGTATTTCGTGTCTATTCATTTGTCTTCACCTACTTGTGGTGTGGATTTTTAATAACAGTTACAGCATACAAATATCTTTTCAAGTTCTTTGATCGTTCTCTCCTATTGTAAAACTATTGTAGTGGTAGTCAATTCGATTCGTCTTCCCACAACAAATAACAGGCTTTTCCGTACTTATTTATTACAAACATTATTAGTTCACGGAACGGTTTTATTCTATAGATTTTGCTATAATAACAGTATGACGTATCTGAAATATACCAGTAGGTAGATACTTTAACTTGCATCTTATATATTTCAGTGCCCTCGGCTCCTGAGAAAATAAAAGCATTAGCCTATTCCAGCGATTCAGTGCTAGTGAGCTGGTTGCCTCCAATACACCCAAATGGAGTCATATCCCACTACACTGTGTACTATAGAGAGGCTGGAAGGTAAACTACAAGTTTCTATAGTTCCATAGTTGATACGAGATATTGAGACTTTAAATAGAATTTGGTATTCGTATTACATTAAAAAAAAATACGTTTATCAAGACCAGCTAGATTGTTTCATTGATATTTTAAATTGTAATTGCGTATTAATTTCTTAGTTATTATATGTTATATGTTGCGTTGCATTATTACAAGTATTTATAGTTACATTGTAACAGACTTGCTTTTACGGTTATGGTAACCAAACATGCTTAAATATCAATGTGGTACTATTTCAACTGTATAAAAGTTTTTCTTATACACTTTCTGTCTCTATTTGCTTAGCATCTTCACTGTCTTCCTTTAAGTCTCTAGAGTACAAGCATTATTGTCCACATCGTATTGTTTCAATTGTTTTCTTTGTTCTAGTATATACGTTATGTAATTTTTGCAATTCATGCGTAAAATTTTATTTTATTTTTGGAAGAAATCGTTCAACAGTGAATAGGATTCCGTTGCCCTTATTATTATTATTATTAAATTATTATAATTTGTACAGATTTTGAAAAAATTAAGACGTGAATAAATAAAATCTGTAATATGGTCGCCTTTTTATATCATTATAAAATTTTCAATATTTATATTATTGTAGATTAGGAAAACACTCAAGTTTCACGGTATCTGCAGAGAAGAACCAGGAGATTGAGTTAATGTTTCAAGTTCGGAATTTAATGGAGAATCAGCTTTACGAGTTCTGGGTGTCTGCTACGACAGGGTCAGGCGAAGGGGAATCCACCTTAGTAGTTGGACAAGGACCTAGTTCCAGAAGTAAGATATTAACGTACTATTTCCGACATCTTAAAGTGTGTGTTGTGCCTTTAGCCAATAAATTATTTTCTTCTTCGAGAATCGAGACTCAATTTATTACTTTACCAAAGTTTTTATAACATCGGCTCCATGAACGAAAATAACCTAACGTACAGAACTCACTAGTTAAAGTAATTTATTATTAATCAAAGGGGACACTTATATTACGATGATCTTTCAACATTATTATCAAATCCCGAAAACTATACATTTCCATGGCGTCGCCTCGTTATCGCGTCCTACACAGGAACATCTGTTGTTTAAAAATAAATAAATCAGTGGCGCTACAACCTCTTAAGGTCTGGGCCTCAGATTTCTGAATTTGTTCCATGATCATTTTTCAATCTTATAGGCATGTAGGTGATCAGCCTCCTGTGCCTGATACACGCCGTCGACTTTTTGGGTCTAAGACATGGTTTCCTCACGATGTTTTCCTTCACCGATCGAGCCAATGTTAAATATACATAGAAAGAAAGTCCATTGCACAGCAGGGGATCGAACCTACGACCTCAGGGATGAGAGTCGCAAGCTGAAGCCACTAGGCCAACACTGCTCTCCTCTCTGCTCTCTCTATCTACCTGTAGGAATGAGATACTTGTTCTTTTATAGTTTCTAGAAGCATCATTTATTATTTTGCAAATTTTTTTAGTACCAGCTCGTATAGCGTCTTTCGGAGGGGCGCGTTCCGTCCGGTTAGGTCACAGTACAGTGCTAGCGTGCTCATGCGTAGGTGTCCCTGCGCCTCGCTCTCGATGGGCACATCATCTCGACCCTGTCACACACCATCACTACTATCAAGTCACACGGGCTGGACATCTCCATATAAGAGGTATTGAAATTTAACGTATAACATAATTATCAATATCAATAGCTCATGATTTCGTCAGTTATGGATTTAATCTTCATATATGTACATTAACGAATTTATTGTCTTAAAATATATACAGAATGTCACTTTTTTTTAATATGTAAACGACAATATATAACAAAAACTAAAAAGGGGCTTTTAAAATAAACAAAAACTTTATTACGTAATAAGAAATATTATATTTTAATATATTGAAGTTGTATTCAGATAATATTTATTCATAAGTTTCTAATAACTTAACATTTCTTACACTTGAAGGTATCAAATTGACGTTTTACATCTTAAGAAACCAATTATAAGGTCCCATTTATTTCAATCTTATACAAGTTTTAAATAGTAAAGAGAAACTTCTTTAATGCAGAAGTAAACGAGCATTCCTCCGGTAACTTCACGTGCACGGCTCATAACAGCATAGGAGAAGATTCCGTCATCTACGTGGTGAATGTGGTTCTTCCGCCTGGAGCGCCAGCACTCTCCCTGCAATACACCACTGCCAGCAGTGTAAAGCTTCATTGGCGACTCCCACAGGATTCTACGCCCGTGCTGGGTTAGTTGGTGTATGCTTTGTAAATTTAGTGTTCTAAACAGAAAAGAGAACATGGACCGTTCAAGTATAACGTAAACAATATAGGGCTGGGGAGGGGGTCGTTGATTTTATTATTTGGTGATTACGTCAACAGCAATTATTGACTTTTTTACAGATATTACCCACACATTGTCTATGTTTGAAAACGAAATGCATTTTCGAGGATTCCTACAAAAAGTTTTTTCTTCAGTAAATCTGCTTACGTAATACTTGAACGACCCCGGTCACGTGGGGTAGAACCTGATTTTTTATTGACTTTGTTAATTAATTTTAAAGTTAACGAGAAGGTTTAATTTTCTTATTGAATCGATGTAAAAGATAATAACATATTTACTTCTATTTATTCCTAGTTTAATGTTAGATTTTTGAAGATAAGTTAACATGTGTCACTTACCGATTCGTACTTAATAAGTTCACATACAATATTACATACAGTGGTTGTCTGGAAGAAAACGCTCAAAAAGCGATAAAGCTGCCAGTTACCCTCCTTTTCACATAATTATGTCAATTGTATTATGTTTCTGCAACGAAATGTTAATGAATACATATTGAAAATCCAGGATACGTTCTCCACTATAAAGAAGCGACTGAACCAGAATGGCACAACGTGGAACTCTCCCCAGAACTAACGTCTTATACTATGGACATGCTGAAGTGTGGCACGACGTACAATGCCAAGATCCAAGCGCAGAATAAAATATCTTTGGGACCGCCCAGTGAAGTTCTTACTGCAACTACTAGAGGGGGACGTAAGTACAGTATTAATGCATTTTTATGTATGTAAACATAAAAAATATGAAAACCTTGCTATTTAAAGTACTTATTTATTTGTTTGAGTATATTCTGAATATATCTATGTACTTATTAAATTCTAAATATCACCAACATTAATTAGTATAACAAATTATACAATAATTATCGGACAATTATGTATGCGACACGTTATAGTCGTAAGTAAAACTACATTGGCACTTGCTTCACTCACTCAGTCGCTCACTCAGTCGCTCACTCAGTCACTAACTCAATCAATCACTCAGTCACTCACTCAGTCACTCACTCAGTCACTCACTCAGTCACTCACTCAGTCACTCACTCACTGACTCCGCTACGCAAAACGTGTCTTGGCCTCCGAAACGAGAAACTTCTACCTCTCCCTGTCTTGTGCTCTTGTTTACAATAATTATAAAACCAACTATTACAGATTAATACCTTTTTTTAAAATAATATTTAACGTTTCACTAAGAACGGGGAATTAAACTTTATAAGTATGATGTAATCATTATCATCTAAGTTAGGGAGAGGTGGTAGTGGGTTAATTAAGGAACATCACGTTTAACACCAGGTCCTAAAGCACCGAAACCCGAAGACCACGTCCACATGAACTCGACGGCCATAAAGATCAACTTCTATGCTTGGCGAGATGGCGGCTGTCCCATACTGGGCTTTCGGGTCGCATACCGTCGGGCGGGAGACGAACATTGGATAAAAGTAATGTATACTCATAACTAAAAGATTTCTTTAAGGTGACCACCTATACTCATTTACTGAGTTTTGTAATCTTTTTTTCGTAAGCCGTACTCTTTGAAATCCTGTAATCTGAAAGTACCCATTTGTATTTCTAAAACATTTTTTAGATTATATTATACATCCTCATTTAGCAAATAAATCCATGTTTTTAAAAGAAAATAAAGTTTTTATCGTTTTATCTTCTTCTTTTTCACCTATAAGAGACATGGAGTGTACTCTTTTTGAACAAAAAATAGTTGATCACCTTACTTTCTTATTGATTCAATTGTCGTTGTAGTTATTCTAAAGTTTTCTAGAAATATTAAGTAAGTTTAAATATTACCTTTGTGTTTTGTTAATACTTTATGTTTTCTATCATTCCTTCTTCAGTGCTCAATAAAGCCTGTCATTCCAATGAACTGCGTATATTAGTTTAATAAAGTACGTGTCATTTAACTTTATTTTTGTTTTAATTTTGACTAAAACCTATACCATCTGTAAACACATATATAAATTTTAAAATAAACGACATAAGGCGCGAGGTAGCGTGTTGAAAGCTTTATAAAGTCATAGTAATTCAAATCTTCATTTATTCATATTTGTAGCTAACACTTATGAACGTTTTTAATATATCTGTATTACGGTTTTGAAGTTTTCAGCGAACTTCTTTAAAAGAAGTTTGTTTTACTTACAGGTTGGGGAAACTTTAAGTGCTGCCAGCCATGTTCTGGGTGATCTAACTCCTGGTACTTGGTACGAGGTGACGGTGGAAGCCTGGAGCGAAGCCGGTATAGAGAGGGTCATGTTACTCGCTGATACACATACACTGGCCGGTGGTAGGTGCATTATTTAGTTTCAACATTTTTGTTCAATGTTCTTTAGTGCATTGTGTATTTGAGAGTTTGACTGACTAAAGATAAATGTAAAATCATTGATTATAATAACATTTTTTTACATAATAATAATACAGAAGCACTACAACACTAAATGGGTCTCTCGTTTCCTCACGATATTTCTTTACCTGAGTAGCAAGTACTAATTGCGGACAAGGAAAGAAAATTATATTGGTTTACGAACGCACGAGGCTCGCTATCAACACTGCTTATTAGAAATATGAAATATCTATGTAATCAAAATTTTAAATCGATTTTTTTTGTATATGATTTACTACATTTATATTCTGCCAAGGTACGTAGTATGAACTATAAAAAAATATTAAATATTATTAAATAAATAATTTAATAATGACAATTGCACGCCGATCAAGACTTGTATGGAACATTTTAAAGTAATAATAACGGCTTTTGTAGTAAAAACTTTCTTTGAAATTTCTGGGACAGTCATTCGAAGTCGGTAAAAATATATTTATAATTTAATGGTATCAAATAATATAAATAATCCCACCCCTCTTCCGCCTCGGACTTGAAGCGTAGTGGACGTGTAAACAGTGTTTAAATTCAATTTATTATTGAAATTAATTATAAAAAATGCTAGATATCAAACCCAATACTTTAACAAACAATTAATATGTGTGCTACGACAACTCTTAATGCTCCGCTTCACGAGACACTTCAGAATTACCTACTGTAATTGTACAAACTTAAAATTTCAACGTTGTCCTGGCTATTACATTGTATAGAAAGTCTTATTCATTTTCTCGTTCATTGCTTTTCTAGGCCGTATTCCGCCTTTACAACCATCAGCGCCACCTTTAGGCAGTGCCAGATCTGCAGCACTACGAACAGTGCTTGTTTCTTGTGCTGCCAGCGCCGTAGTTATTGTTGCCGCTCTTGGGACACTACTGTGTCTTTTACATGGCAAGAGGAAGTACGTTTTTACACTAATAATTTTATTAGTAAGAAATTTTTCATGCAAATTTTGAGAAAATCTTTTTTTAAACAAAAAGTTAGTAAAATGTTTTCTAGATTTGACACCTATCTATTTATTTAACAATAGTATAATATGTAAAGAGTATATTTATATTAGTTAATTTAGGAGATTTTCGATTAATGATTCGTATTCGTAGGCTATTTGTAAGAACATAATAATATTTGATTTAAACTACATCCAATCCTCAATATATAAGATTAAAGCCACTTTTGACTGAAAGTTATTTACTAAGTTTAACATATTTGATTAGTTTAGAACGTAAATTTTATAACGCATATCAAAATCAAACAAGAAATAGTCAATATTATAAAAAATTAAATAAATTTTATTGAGATTTATGTATTATTATTTTTAGATTACTCTGCTTATCCAGTGATAATTATTTGAGAGACAACAGAAAATTAAGTGAGAGTAACGAAGCGGAGAGGGAGAAACTTAGAGAGGGACAGAAGTTATATTCGTCTTCTTCTATCAATGGCAACGAAAAGTCTACTAATGATGACTCCTCGGGTGAGATTTTTTGCTTTTTCACCTAATAGATTTATTATTATACTTTGGTCTAATCTTAATATATATAAATTACGTGTCACGTTGTTTGTCCGCTATGGACTTCTAAGACAACTTAAAAGATAGGATAGCTTACATCTCAATTTATTCCCGCAATATTATTTTATTGCAAAATATTTGTTTATTATATGATAGTCACAATTCTAACAGATGGCGCTGTGTTGAAAGCACCAACGTTTCACATTAGCTACAATTTAATGGCATAACCACCAAGAAACCATGGTGGTCGCTATGACTTGTGTTCTCCTACCGCTTCCCTTGAATAGTTTACTACTATGTAATATAAAAAAAACCTCAGCTACAGCAACGCTTGGCCGGTCTGCCAGTAGAATATAATATGTGGATTATATCTGTTGTACTCTTTATATTTTTATGTGGGGAACTATATTATTAGTATTATTATTAAAACTATATTAATCCATACAACAATTTGTTAGCTTGCATTCCTTAACTGCTATTAGTTGTGTTAGTATAAGATTAAAAAAAAGGGGAACTATATTATTAACACACTAATTTATATGAATAATGTAAAAATTGTCTCACCTCATCTTTGAAATGTGATTGTTTTTGTTAAGACAGAGCATAAATGTAGTAAATGTATATATAAGCATGAAGTTTTAGTAATAATTTTCAGTAAGTTACTATTAATTACCGAATTTATTACTGACTTTTATAGCCGAGTTATACGAGATAAGTCCGTACGCAACATTTGGAGGCGCTGCAGCGCACTCACTACAGTTTCGCACACTAGCAAGACGCGATGATGACGCAGCCGCACCGCATCGACGACGCAGAGCTTGTGATCACTATCGATATGGTAAAATATATAGTATACTTAACGAACGATATAATTAATTAATTATGAACTTCATAAATGATAACTTCCTTATACATAACAGAGTGAAAACGGGCAGGAGGCTCAGCTGATGTTAAGTAATAACGCCCATGGACACTCATATTGCCAAAAGGCTGGCAAGTGCGTTGCCAGCCTTTAAAGAATTGGTACGCTCTATTTTGAAGGACCCTAAGTCTAATGGGTTCGGAAATACTTCAGTGGGCAGCTGGTTCCATATTGTGTTGGTAGGCGGCAAAAACTGCCTTAAAAAGCGCGCCATATTTTTTAGAGGAGCAAATGCAAGAGCGGGTACTTATTCTATGTCACTGACTACTATGTTTTATGGAATAGGTAGACTAAAAGTCCTCAACATAAACTATGGCAATGAAATATAAGTGAACGAAACAACGTACAAGTTGCATAAATATCCACGCTCCTCCTACCGATACTTCATGGACCTTCTTTTTTTCATAGATGAATCAAGCCTATCAAAATGTTCTACGGTAGAGGCAAGACATCGTCTTAGGGCACCGCCTGCACCGCCTGGATGGCGTGAACGGTCCGATTCCGATGATTACAGTGACAGCGCTGCCAATACTACCACTAAAGGTAATCCAAATTTAAATCCAATACTAGCCCCGCACGTTGATATTGCGATGGAACCTTGTCACAATAACAGCTGCGTGACGTCATCCATCGCAGAAAAGTACAGACAACAAAGAAGTTATTAATAAAAATATTCATTTATTTGCTTGATTGTAGGTGAACAATCTGTAACGGTAATCTTCTTTTCGTGTGTTGACACCTCTGGTGAAAAAAGTTTATAATCTAGGGTTATACATATATTTATAGGTATTTAATTATAAATATTTCCTATTAAATTACCTACTAAAATTACTTTCTTGCTCCTTTTAATAGGATAAGTATGATAACAAAACAAAACAACAAAAATAAAACAGGATAGCGAAAATAAAAAGCAATAAAAAACACGTAGTACATGTACTCAATACGCGTAAGCGCTGGATGACTTTGCGCACGGTACTGATACTGACAGTTCGACTACGTCACCAAGATGGCCGCCAGTCGCAATATCAATGTGCGGGACAAGTATAAACACTGTCTGATACATAGAGACCTCATAATTTATTTTTTACTTCGATAATATTTTATCGTAAGATTAATTTGCAGCAAATTAATGACAATGTATGTTAACCCATCTTATGGACAGTGCAGGTGTTTCTGTGGCTTTTTAGGAACTACCTTAATAAATTATGGTTAATTAGGTTCGGGTGGGTCAGGCGGTGGTAGCGCGTATGGCAGCGGGCGGCGCACTGCCAGCAGGTAGACCAGGTACCTCCCCGCACACACACTCCTTTTCCCATACACTATTTTTCAGAGTCCTTTTCTCCATACTCTTTTTTGTGACACATACAATTGCTGGACACGTTACTTAAATTGAAATACTCCATACTATGTCCTCCCCCTCTAAACTCTTCCTTTCCAACTTCTATTCACCGCTTAATATAAAACACTGCTTGTACGCAATTTTTTATGATTTAAATTTGCATTTATTGTACTAAATCTGATGCCAAGCAAGCGTAATTTCTGTTAAAATGTTCTAGATATTAAAAATCGTATAAAATCATCTAAATCATGTACTTTGTATTGATAAAACAATTGTCTAAACTCAGTATTAAAAATATAACAGTGTAAAGTAATCTCGTAAAATAATCAAATCCTGTGTCTGAAGACAAGATGTCATGTAAAGCAAATATCTTCGTTATCTTCTGTTTCCACGTCATGCATGAAGCACAATAATTTAAAATGAATTAAGGAACTGCTTTTATTTCCAAAGCCCAAGCTTCTAGCTATATAGAATACCGAATAGATATTTTCTGTGCGAAAGAAGGATTTTGTTTGGTACATAGTTGTCTTTCTTTCGTACAGTAAAGTAAGTGTTGTTAACTCTACATTAATTTGACTAGTGTTTCTTGTCCGTCAGCGGAGGCCCGGCCGGGGGCGATGGCCTCTCCAGCTGCTTCGCCCCAATACCCCCTGATATATCTTCATTAATAGATAAGTAAGTTTAATAATACTCTAAAATTTAATACACTGATTTGTGGACGCGCTTAAAATGCAAGTAATAATGCAATAACCTATCTCAATCCATAATCCACCATCTGAGATAGTTATCTTAATCCAAATGCTGTAACAAAAGTGCCAATAATCAATCGACGGATTGTAATAGCCATCTGTCGATACAAGCTTTCCATGGGAGGTCGTATCGGTGTCTGTGAATATATATAATACCTTTGTATGAAAATGACACTTGACGAAAGCTTGATTTCAACAGTTAATTATTATAACAGATTTTAACATACACCACTTTTTTAAAATAATTAAAAAAACTGTTTGTTATGTTTTAGACATACACATGTATATTTTAATGTTATTTGTACGGTTTTATTTACTTTATTTGATTTACACTGATTATCAAATATGAGTTAAAACTCGGTAAAATGGAACAACAACGAGCATTTTATCCATCGCCAAAAATGGAGTGTCTTCGTAGGGTTTGGTCATTGGGATGCAGATAGGAGCTCGATCGACTGTGACAGTCAGTGATTGAAAACAATCTGAGATTGTGGATTGATTATTGGGTTCGGGCGTTAGCCAATTCTTGACTCTTAATCCATTTTGTCCAATCTGTAACATAACTGCCATTTGTGGAACAAGGCAGTGTTGTAAATTGTTAGGAGAATTATTTTGAATGTACAAGTAGTATAGGAGCCTATTTAACATAATTAAGATAGTAGTTCACAGAGCACCTACATTGCATGAGCCACATTTTGTTGATTTGTTATATCGTCTACATAGCTATTAAACGTCTACCACGTGACCCTTTTACGACTAGGCGATGTCTATGAAAATTTTAAATGTACTTAAATATTAAATATCAAGCCTTATGAGTTATACTTCTACTACTACTTCTCCCGGGAAGCACTCTATTAACCTGCCATTATATAGATATTTTCCTTCACAGATACCAACAACGTAAGGAACAAGAAAGGCGCGAATGTACGATACACGTGTAACATTCCACTGTCCAGTATATTATAGTTTTTATACAAAGTTATAAGTAGTTCTATAGACCTAAACCCTTGCTATTGAACCTGCCAACTAGATTTTCGGTAAACGCATTTTGCTCAAATCTGCTTATTTCCAATCTGTAAGTATCTTCTAAGGAATTATAAGACTGGTGGATTGAAACCTAATTGATTGACTAGACCCATCTAAAGTGTACCTCGAGATGATTCTAAACTTTTTAGCTTCAAAGATTTAGTCCTTGTAGCGTGTTTATAAATAATAATGATTTAAAAGCATAATTTCTATTATATATCACATAATACTGCAATATTAATTAAATATAACGTGAAAAAAATTATCCAACATAAATAACAGTACGTTGTGGTAAGCCTGAAGTTAGTTTTCAGAGGTAGGCAAACTTCACAAACAACAAATCTTGCAACTAATCAATAAACTGGATCCGAAATCGCAGGACAAGAAAAGATGGCACGTAACGGAAAAATGTGACGACGTCACGTGACGTAAAGTTTTTTCCAACGCCGATAAAGAAGTTTCACTTCAAAAATGGTACTAATTCTGCTTACTTTGACTAGTCTAAAATTTTTAACCATTTACCGTCATTGAAGTTCGAATTAATAACTGGTAGTATTGTAAAATTGATGAACGTTCCGTTAATTTAATTCGGTATTTGAACTGGTCATTATAATCTAATATTATCCGGTACAGAATTTGTACCGATACAGAGATGCAAGTAAAGGATATGGAAATTTGAATAGTGATTGCCTAAAGGTCTTCTATTTTCACGTATTCAGTACATACATAAATAATCTTTATTCTCCTACTGTCGATAAAATAGTTCAGCTTAAAGCTCTCTGCCCACTATCGCGTAGCATACCATGACCGTACTAGGACCGTTTCAGACAAAAAACTATTCTTTGTATGGAGAAGTATGAGACCATGCCCACTAGACCGTTCCGTCACCGGCCGACACCGTAGCGTGCCATGCACGGGCCGTCAACTATTCGTCGGAGGGAATATTTTGCCGGTGCGGACACGCTACGTGCATGGCACGCGACGTTGCCAGACCGGTGACTGAGCGGGGAGTATAACAGTTACAAACCCGTTTTAAATGCGTTAAAAAACTTTTCTCCGTCATCAACTAAGTGCCTGAATAATGTCCAATATTAACACTGATATTTGTACGAGAATGAACCGATGCCTTACGAGTGTATTGAAAAGATTTCTGCCGTGTCACATACGGGCATCATACGGATTAAATACGGGTTACATACGGGTTGTAAACGGGTTCAGAACGCTGTCGGCCCGCTTCAGTGGGCGAAATAGAGCGTACCGGATTGCTTTCCGTGCTGGATACGTTCCTAGCACGGTCATGGTATGCTACGGGATAGTGGGCAGACACCTTGAGCCTATGATCGACGGGCGAGTAAGACCGTGGTTTTAAATACCGACGAACCTGGCTCGCGGCTCGTTGGTGCTGATCGATTAGCAAGCAAAACAGTCGCAAACATGTCTTGTTCTCTTTCCGACACGCGGTTTTGCATGGCGAGCCGCGTAAAAAATATAGCACGACGACGAGCCGCGAGCCAGGCTCGGCGGTATTTAAAACCGTGGTTTTGCAATGATACACCGGCGAGCTTTACCGACGAGCCATAAAACCTTCGTCCGTCGATCAGGCCCTATAGAGTGGGCCTATGAGCGGCCAAAATATATTCCGAAATTAAGGAAGAAATTTCCACCAAGCTCCCAATTTTAAGGCTTTATTTGTAATTACTACTTTCAGCAAGTGTTTTAATTTGAGACATTTATATTTTTACTAACTGGTTAAAATATTTTTGCGATATAGGTTTAGAGTTACAACTTTGTGATCAAGATGGCACTCCAATTGTTATAAATATTGTGATTTATTGAACCCTGTTGCAAATAAGATCATTAGTTTTGTAAATAGTAAGTTAATTATGTGCTTTGACATTTCAAATATATATTTTGCAATGCAACGGTAGATATCATAGTTTATGCGAGCCATGAGCGTTTAAAGGTTTTTTTATGCTTTTTCTTATAACATTATCTTGTGCTAAGACATAATAAAAATGCTGAGATATGTTCTGCGCGTGTATAACCAGCGGCACGTAAGTCTAGCGCTGGCCGATACGTGGAGGGGATTGCTGCGCATGTGTACTGTCGTGCGGGGGACAAAATGCGACTGGAGAGCCAATCGACGCTCTTCATTCCGCTAGGGGGCTAGCAGCTATTAGGTACCTTATTTTTTACTTCTGCGCAATAACGGTCAGCGCTAGAGTTTCGTGCCGCTACTTATATTAGTGGTGACCACTATTAGCAATTTATTAGACGTCTTACTGTATACAGAAAAAATAATGAATATCTTACTCAAACTTTAATTTACTTTAAGATAAAAACGTGGTATTTTGTTTTTTTTTTTTAAACCTACTTTAATTTTCAGTAAGAAAATTGTAAATTTAACAAAAAATATTGTATGTTTGATGATTCATAATTGCATTGTGCGTTATTAAACAATGACATGTCGCACTAGCAGTAGTGCAGGATAGTTAGTAATTGCGCTATTACGCCGCGCAGCTTCATACTACGAAGTTATATAAAACCTATTTTGTTTACCGATTAATATACTTTAGTACTAAATTTAGTTTGAATTAAGTCATGTATAAATTTTACCCATAATAAAGGCGAGTTCTCGACGTAAACTTGACCCGTTTTCAACCGTGACCTTACCGCGGTGAAAGAGCTTTTGAATTTATTTTGCTTCAGCGTAACCTTTCTCCAAATGTAACTCTCAAACATTTTAGGTTAACATTGAATAATTTATTTAAAATTAATCATATATTGCAACGAAACTTAACTTGGGCCGGTACACTAAGTTCCAAAGGCGATTGTGATCCCGACGTTTTTACATGCGGTTTCGATATAGATCTTTCAATATCTGCGCTGATGTTGCAGCTTTTGGGATTATATAAAACTTATAATTGATGTGATCGCAATCGATAACGATATTGGTCGCTAACTCCAAAAACTTAAAAATATTTCTGTGGTAAGAATGAAAGCGAAATACAAATGGTGTCGTGTATCTGCGATTCATCTACTGATGCTGTCGACCAATCAAAAACGGTTTCGTCTTTTGTTTTATATTCCCAACCCAGTATGTTTTGCATTCCAATATTAAATAACGTTTCTATACGATGCGCAATTATTTTCTTGCTTATTTGATATGGACATGTTCGTAGGCTGATAATATAGGTACTAAATACGCCAATTATAACTTGAAATTGTAAGATAATTCCTAGTTTTTAAGTACAGCTGTTCCAAACTGCAAAAGATACATATCATTAAAAATAGACTGCTAAAATAAGAGATTCGTAATTCTTTTACTGTATTGTTGGTTAATTAGTTGTTAGCATATTATACACTATTGTATAAAATTCTTTCTATATACATGTTGTGTAATTAAATTATTAATAGAAGAAGAAAGGAATAAAGTGCGTGTTGTGGTGTTTTGTTGTTTTTTTAACCCTCTAAATAAGGATTGCGCAACATTTATTCGTTCATTTATTTCGTTCGCTGTTTCATCACTATACTTATATAAAAATTTATATAATTATGTGCATTTCTCAAATAAAGGTTTTCCGCTATTGATCGAACTCCGGATCTTTTGATTGTACACGTATTAATTCATAAACACTCCAATCTTGATACCAATTCTGCAAAACGATATCATTTATTTTCATACGTCATCAGTTATACGTTTTTCGTAAGAGGTTTGTTACACTATAGCAGAACTGCAGTAGGTATACACTTCGGCGACCTTTAAGGCCTTAGATGGAGATAGTTTCTCGCACGTTTTGGCGCGCGTAATCGCCATAGTATCAAACAGTTTACATACAGACGAGAACTAAATTCTCACTTACTATAATGTCATTCGAGATTCGCCAGTAATTTATAGCTAGGCGCTAATTTCATGCGTCTGTTTTAGTAAGAAGATTCTTACTTACCAGAATCTCGACTAGTAGGTATATACACTATCTCGTATGACATTTTTTATCTTCATACGAGTATCGTATTCGTACAAATTGGTTTGAACCGATTTGAGTGCGACATTTAGACATTTTGCCGAAGTAGGATGGTCTAGTCGGAGTATGGAATAGATTATAAAAGAAGTTGTGACATATGCGCACGGGCAACTCCTTTATGTAAGTTTAAAGTTATAAAGTTTATGTAATCAGTGAAGTGAATTTTATTGAAACAAGTCATTATTGGAGTGTTTAACTTCCTACCCTAAGAACTAGATCAACTAGCCCTTATAAGAGTATTTTTTAAAAGGCTGGGTTCGAAGCTCAATCGATCCCAAAGCCGCACCAAACAGTTCCTGTATTTATAGAAACCCGACATTTCGTGAACTCATGCCTCGACCGAACCCGTATCAAGATTACTTTTATATTGATTGCAATTAAGTTTCATTGTAATAATAATGACTATGGAGTTATTATTATTATTATTATCGATCATTAAAAAATAAAATAAACAGTTTTGAACTAATTTGACTATGATGTTAAATTATAATGATAATTATTGCAGGTGCCACTAACGCCATTGCTCTGAAATTAATAATAATTGTGTAATGTGTAATGTAATTTGATAATTACATTTATAGATCATTTGCAAATCGAATTAACCACAAGTTTAAAACTAATAAGTCTTTACGTTGTTAATTTACGAGCGCTGTGACATATAATAACAATGGCAGCAGATACTAGCGTCAACGCTCCGACATATGTATTATTAAATCAGGATATTATCAACTTTTAATAGAAAGTCTATTAGTATTCTTCACCTATTTTCAGAACATTCCAATATGCCAGTGTCGTCTCATGTCTGTCTTTTAATAGAGCTGTCAGCTTTCAAATGTTTATCATGATTGTCAATTGTCACATTTTAGTTTTTTTCTTTAGTCAATTTCTAAAAATGGAAGAAGGTTGTTGTTTTCTAATTGAAAATAAGAAAATACATAGTAAATTGTGGGTGCCTGTTTAATTAATGTATTTTCAAAACTAAATGTAACTTACTGCTGTGCAAGCGATGCATGATAATTAGGTTTTGTCTGTCGTGGATGTAGTGTGTGTCGTATTGTTTTGGTCGCAGTCTCGTATATTGATTTGTAGTAAGCTACTGACCTAGCTTTGCGAGAGAAGATTAAAGATTTAAATAATAATAAATGAATCTGCGCTTCATGTAAATTTATACGGGTGTCGCGATATTAATTATTTTAGGTCGCATTTAATTAATGTGTAATTTAAACAATATTTCAAGAGTAGTAAACTATTTAAAGTGATTATCGTAATGGTGTTTAGTTCACAATGATGACGCCAATAGAGGAGAAAAAAGATGATAAGGTAAGAAATTTATTTTCTAGCATTTAGTATTAAATAATTGTCTTTATATTAGTCAGTTATTATATATACTAAGTATTTAAATATATGTTTAAAATATTAATAAAAGCTGATATTTTTTTATGTCCTACAGTGGAATAAAAATAGTTTCATTCTCTTATAGTAAAAGTGGTAATTCTGTTAACTATTTCTAATGGCCCTCATAATGTTATCTATTTAGAAACCTGTTGGCCTGACATTTTAAGAGATAAAGCTTTTAAAGTAACACTAATTACTCAGTAATGCCCCTTCCCACAAAAATGTGTAGCAAAGGTGCTTTCAAGAATGAATATAAAATATTTGTTTTTTTAATTTTAATTCTTTAACATTTGAAATCTCATGCTAAACTTTTGCATACAGTTGAATATCATGTTTGATTCATATTTGATGACTTTAACATCTTTATTGATACAATTTATCCTCTCAATAAATTATTACATAAGGATTACTTGATGAAGTATACCAGCTACCTCTATGCCATCAAATCTTTAATTAATCTTTATTGTTTCTTTATAATCTTGAATGAGGTATATATAAAAAGCATCAAATTAATTTTCTTGTAACTCAATCTATGTATATAATTGCATCAATTATAAATGAGATCCTAAGGTTTCTACACTTTAAGCCCTTTATTTGATGAAATGTCAGTCACCTTTGACTCTACTTAAGCAGATTAGTATGTTAGGCATAGCTAGACTAGATTGGAATGCATTTAAATTGAGCATAATAACCATTTCCTTTGGCACACTAGCAGAACTGACTAGTTCAAATGTGTAGTAATGGTATGGAAAGAATAGGCATGATATTATATTTTTAATGTACTGCCGGGGCCAAGCTCTCTCTTGGTTTGAAGTGGACCTGTACACAGGTAACAGCCAAGTCTTAATCAAGACAAATATGGAATATGTTTGTTTTTAATTTAAAATAAACTTAATTGATTGACACAATTGATTCATTGAAATTAAAAAATAAGTAAATTCTTTAGTTGAATTTAATCTAGACTTGTTAATAATTTATGTTGACAATCTATTTTGTGTCTTAGAATTGTAAACATTGTATATTGTACCTGATGGTTACAATATATGTATCTTTCAGATAAGGTTTTTCTTTGAATGATTTGCATTACTTAACCAGTATTATGAATCGGGAATTATAATTTCAGCCGGTATTGTCTTTCAGAACATGACTGTTTTTTTAATAGAACAGGGGGCAAACAGGCAGCAGGCTCACCTGGTAATTGATACCGCCGTCATGGACACTCTCAATGCCAGAGGGCTCGCAAGTGCGTTGCCGGCCTTTTAAGAAATGGGACGCTCTTTTCTTGAAGGACCCTAAGTCAACTTGGTTTGGAAATACTTCAGTGGGCAGCTGGTTCCACAAAGTGATAGAGCGCGGCAAAAACTGCCTTAAAAGCGCTCAGTTGTGGAACGGCGTACGTCGAGGTGATATGGGTGGAATTTCGTATTCTGCCTCGACGTCCGATGATGAAACTCAGCTGCAGGTCCTCTGAACACTTTCCATGGTAAATGCGGTAGAGTACTATGTACTATTATTCTATGTATGGTATAGTATGGTTTGTAGACTCAGTTTCCGCATTTAGACGCTCAATAGGCCCGTTGTGCGTAAAGGGCTAACTAAGCCAGCCTAACTCCTTCCAAAACCACAGAAGCCTCCTGGGCACTTCGCAGGCTCCACGGAGCGACCTCACTGTTCCGAGTATTTCTGCACGTTGTTTAGCCACAGCCTCGCATTCCAGTCTGCACATGGGGCTGCCTGGCGCGCCTAGGACAAAAAGATGTGATGAGACAATGGCCCGTAATTGTCCCTATCATTGTTTTGAGTTCTGTTTAAGTTTAGAAGTTGCGTTGTCAGTTGCGGGTTAACAGACGGCTTAACTCGCAACTGACGGGTTGGCAGGGCCATTTTGGGCTGTCTGCAGTCCGCACTTCGCGACCATCGTTGATGTTGGAGTTTTGCAGATCTTTGGCCAATCCGGAACGGGCCAGCAGGCATCATTTCCGAGCCTCTCCTCGCAAATTCGTCGGCAGCATCATTGTCGAGAGATCCACTGTCTCCCTTAATCCATTGTAGGGTAACTCTATTTGTCAGGGTTATTGCCTCCAGTGCATTGTGACACTCCAGTATCAATTTACTGTTTATCTTTTTGCTTACTAACGCCATCAGCACAGACGCACTGTCGGACTTAATACAAAAGTTATTAACTCCTAATCGCTACACGGCTCTGGCTGCTTTGGTTAGAGCGAAACACTCGCTTTGAAAAATCTAGCTGATGGGATAGGTGTATGTTGATGTTGAGATCAACAGAGAATATGCCAGCGCCGGAGCCACACCCTGTTTAGCTCATTCAGGGTCGATTGATCCGGTTCCTCTTCTCTCTTTTGCACATGGTATTTCCTATTGAGCATATGTTGATTAACGATCTTATCACATGGCGCGACGACTAGCAGAGATTGGTACTCTATCGCCCTGTTGATAATCGCTGTGTTTATGCTGTAGTGATTTTTCCCCCATAAATCCAATAAAATAGGCCTAGTGCTGCCTCCTGCTGTATGTGTAGGTCTAGGGGTACAACTTGCAGGGCTATCTCCATTGCTGCATCCATTGTTTTCATGCAACCGATAGCAGCGGACAAAGCAAACCTTTGGATGCGTTCAAGTTTTGTTATTACCGTTGGGAGTTCTGTTCTCGGCTACCAAACCAGGGCTCCATATGCTAGCATTGGCCTGATTACGGCAATGTAAAGCCATAAAGTAATCTTAGGCGATAAACCCCATTTGACGCCTATCATCTTTTTACATTGATAAAAGGCGATCGTTGCTTTGATAAGTTTGTGTTTTAGGTATTTGTTCCAAAGCAGTTTCTATCACACCTAAGTACTTGATGTTTTCTTTTAGTTTTAGTTCAGCGTTGAAGAGTTTTGGTAGTCTGTACGGTCCAAGAACTCTTCGGTTTGGGAATAAGACTAGTTCTGTTTTTGATGGGTTGACAGATAGCTCGTGTGGATTGCACCATCTCTGAAAGCCACAACAAGACTATAAATAAATAAATTTTCAGATCCGCACAGGCATGGTGCAGGTATCGGACGGCAAGTCCCGTCCGATGCCGGCGCGACTGGTGCTGACGATGGAAGCGGTGACGGTACAGCGTGAGATCATTGTTCCTCCGCAACCGCGCGACCCAAGAGTCCCACATACTAGGGTGAGTTAAAACGTCTTTAAAAGCATAAACATTAAAGTTAAAATATAAAATAAACAGGGAGGCCCTTCATAAAATTTTCTAATTTAACTGCTATATGCCGCTCTATTAGATCGAATCATATATTTGTCCGGTACCTATTGTATTGCTGTTATAGATATCTTTATATTTTACAAGATATTCTTTTAATTTTTACTAATAACTATTTACTACAAGGACAGACGCTTACGTACGTTTTCTGTTGATTCTCTCGTGTTGATACCTTTTTTACGTCGTCGATTATGATATGATATAAAAATGACCTGTATGATAATATAATATGTAAGCTCTTAATTAGCTACTTAACTTGGCTGCTGACGATTTTATACTAAAACTACAATATTTATTCTTTGTATTGTATTGCAGAATCTTTGGTATTTAATTCCTTGTAGTATACGCATATATACAATGTACCTCATTACAATAATAATGTTAAACAAAATCTAAATCAGTTTTTTTAAGTATTCATATTCCGTTAATAAATGTAATTTAGTTAGCCTAATTGGCACGTGAAATCCTTTCATATGGACAATGGTGACAAGTACTCAGTCTCGTTAAAACGCAAATTGGTCCTTTACCGTTATGTAACTCAAGTGATCTATTAAAGTTACAAGTGGCATTGTACTGTCACGAAAGAGGATGTGCACTTTTTCTACATAATGTAAGCTGAGTGCTAGAATTGTTAAGGGCACATGTTATGTCAAAGTACTAATCAACTCAGTGACAATTGACATATGACATATGACGTATGCAGACTTTTTTTTTTAATTTATGGCTCTGGCACGATTTGTGCATTAGTCAGCGTCAAGATGGGGGACCGTGTCCTCCATGTACGGTTTAGGCACTCTCGCCCGGTACCGCACAACCCTCCAAAGGCCGAGAACAAATTTAAATTAAATTCAAACTTGCCCTCGAACCGGGAATCGAACCCGGTACCCCTCACCTAGCTGCCACTTAATAAGACCGCTAGGCTATGAGGCCCCCGTATGCAAACTTACAGAAAAGCTAAGGCGACTTTTTGACATTGTTTGCTGTATAGTGCTTAGTATGACCTTCTGTTGAATCCAATACGTTTTTGATCAACGAAAGACACTTAGTTCCACATCAAATCTCATGTCAAGCTTTAAGCTGTTTGATATTTTTATTACTCTTTAATGTTAATATTCTACGGTTTCGATATTTGTAAATATGTGAGGAACATGTATACTAACTTTTTTAGTATAGTAGTTTATTCTAAGAGTACATTGTCTTCACATATAATTATTTAACAAATGTAACAAAATATTGTAAACCTAGTTTAAAAGAGTAAGTGTGGAGTTTCTTGCCCATTCTTCTCCACACGAAACTACCTTTTGGAAGGGGCAACTAGAATCATCTTTATATATATTTTTTTTTTGACGTTCAAAAGTGCCATTTTAGATGGTCTAATTGAAATAAACGATTTGACTTTGACTTTGACTTTGACTTTGATACTTTTATAATTAAGAAGTGGTAGTGTGGTACGATATAATTCAAATACATAATATTGCTTTATCGTCGGGTTCAGTTTTTAGGAATTCCTGCTTCATATTAATAATAGTTTATAGTAAACGCACGTTAACATAATAGCACTTGCTATTGCTGTTGAAGTTTGACCTGATTCGACTATTGTTCAAGTGTTTTTTTCTATTCAACAAATAACAAAGCTGAAATAATTTCACTCATAAGAGAAACATTTCGGAGATAAATTCAAAGACTTAAAGTACTAAAAACAATATTGTGTTTGAACTGGGTTACAGGTTTCTGGCTTTTGTTAGATAAATAGGTTTTAAGTACAGATATAAATGATAATTCTTTCAAATAAATTTCAAAAGCCAAATGTTTTGTTAAATGTGCATTTTATTATTTCGAGATATTTAGACTCTAATGAAGTTTTAATTTATCTATTCATACAAATATTATAAATATGTAACTTTATACGTTGTAAATTTTAAAGTCTAACCATTTCATAATTATTTGAAAATAAAACTGCTATATCCCTAATTACCATAGACTAAATGTTTAAAAGATTTAATTTTTATCAGCCCTGCCGTGCGAATAGTTTATGATTGCCAAAACAGTGCACACTTCGATAATTTTGACAAGTAGTCCATTGAAATGTTACATTTGCTGAACATTTGTTAGAGGACGCAATTTTATCTATGGGACATGTAGGGCCCCCATCTTCTTTCACTTTTTTACTTATAAGTAATTTTAAACTTTAGAATTTTGGCTTTATGATAAAAAATCTCACAGACATAATTGTAGGCCAAGCTATTTGCTACAAAATACATATGTCTTTACAATTTTTTTTACGATGGATAGTTTAGGAGATATAGCCATAAAAGTCTTTTCACCCCTTTTTGCAAGATGGCGGCCGGGGGACAAGGGCGCAAACCCCACAAACTTGGGTTTAAGCTTGAATTGGACCCCCCCCCCCCTACATGTTCCATAAATAAAATTGCGTCCTCTAACAAATGTTCAGTTTGGACCTCAAATTGTAACATTTCAATTGACTAAAGTATCCGTTGCAAGTAGTCGAATATCGAGAAGTGATGTATGACCTAATTCCTATTTTGCAGTCCAAAGAATGTTGCTAAATACTGTATACAAAATTGTATAATTATTATCTTATTAGAAATTACAATTCTAAATTTGAACCGTCCCGTCTGGGTTCTGTAACAGAATAAAAGCTTTTATCGCCTGCTTAATAATATAACATAGGTATGCTTTTTTATATATATATAACAGAAGCAGCACCAGAAAGGAAATCTATATTTATAGAATTCTCGTGTCACGGAATAACCAAACTCCTGTGAAACAGCTTGACTGATTTTATTGAAGTGAAACTTCTTTATCGGGGTTGGAAAAAAATTTAGTGTAACATTTTTGCGTTACGCGTCACATTTTTCCGTTACGCGCCATGTTGCTTTTTGAAGTCAAACTTCTTTATCGGCGTTAAAATATGACATATAGTATGTTTTTGACTTTGAAGTTTGACAACGGATTACATTTTCGAAGTCAAACTTCTTTATCGGCGTTAAAATATGACATATAGTATGTTTTTGACTTTGAAGTTTGACAACGGATTACATTTTCGACTTGAAATTTGCTAATCGCAATTTGCAGCAATTAATTTGTAAATTGTATGCTAGGCAGTGTATCAAAATTTACTGTGTTTAAAGAAATAGTTTCGGACCTCTAAACTTAAAACAAACCAATTATGGCTCTGCGTACAACAAAGGTTTTATATAAGTTTCACTTCTTACGTGTGTACACCTAGTACACGCACACATTTTTATTTTTTATTTGTTTATATTTCAGTAGGTCCGAGAATAAGTCGTATGTACACTATTTTTATTATACCCCTGAATTATAGGTTGACCTGAAAGTTACTTTTTGGACAACATGTTTTAATTTTATTTTTATATAATTAAACTATTCACATAAGCATTCTATCTCCAATTTTTTAAAGGATATCGCTTTTATCTTCACCTCTTAGTGGCCCATAACTTCGCTATTAGTCTACAAATAATTTATATGGCAAAACGTTTCCCGGTAAAAATCTCTGCGGAAGTTAGGCTAAAATGTTTTGTTTGAAATCATACGCGACATCCGGGTATGGTTCATCATAAATGATGCATCTGCCGACCCGGTTGTGAATGTAATTCACTTTGCTCATGATTTTATAATGAGTTTCCTTGAAATAGGATAGGAGAAATACATAGAGTAATGTTTCATATTACATGATGAAACTGAATTTTAGAGCGAACTTTGGTACTAAAGGATGTAACAAATTTAAGATAATTTACAGTCGCACGCGTAATTCATAAGGAATTTTTGCTAAATTTCGAACTAGGATTTCATGTGCAAACTCTATGGAGTACGATTATTTATTATACACATTACTTAAATGATCCTAATCCTTGGGATTGAATTGCTCCAGTTCAAACAATTTGTATGACAATACTTGGCGATTAAAAAGAGTGGCGGAAAGTTTCTTGCCAGTTCTTCTTACCCGCTCTACGCCCTTGACTTGCGAACTGGTAGTAAATGTAAATTTACGATTTATTTAACTTGACGATTCAAAAGTGTACTTGGTTACCCATTTGAATAAAGATATTTTGAGTTTGAGTTTATTTAACTACGCGGCCCGATTACGGTGTCTTTACCTTTTCATCCATTATCTGATTCAGAAAATTCGCTTCTTTATAGAGATACTAGCTGAACCGGCAAACGTTTGTTTTGTCATGTATATTATTTGTAGAAAAATTTTTTTTAGTTCAATAACATTAACTATATCTACAATAATAAAAAATAGAAGTTGATTGTAGAGGGGTGAAAATTAGTGGTTGTATTGATTTTTTGTATGTTGTATCATAAAAATATTTTTTTTTTGGTTGTACACCCCTTATCACTTAGGGGTTTGAAAGATAGGTAGTAGCCGACTTACTGAATATGAATATAAAATTTCATAAGAATTGGTCGAGCCGTTTCGGAGGAGTATGGTAACTAACATTGTGACACGAGAATTTTATATATAAGATAAAACATACTACGGCACACCACACAATTTCATTGTTAGTTTCATAACCTCGGGCGAAAATAATAAATATTAGGAATTTTAATCTTACTTTAATTTAACTAGGTAAATTAAAAAATAATTAAGATATTAAAAATTGATTTCTTTTTTTTTTTGGACCACAAAATTAGGACAAACACATGATAAAAATTGACATACATACATAAATATCAAAAGCGGTGCCGTCTCTATAACATGTGGACACGACCAGCGAAATCAAGAAGATACAAAAACAGTGTTAAATACATTTACATGATTTTACAGTGCATTAGTGCTGCGAAAATTGCACTTTAATGATATAATAGTCGTCTTCAGTTCCACAGACTTAAAATTATATCGGTGTATTAAATTTCACGCTTCCATTCTAACACGTCTTTTTCTGTCAAATTGTGTTTACGCTGTGAACAAAAGAGAGAATAACTTAGTTAAAACTTAAAACGGTGGAATAGGCTATTTGGCAGTACGGAAAAAAATACAATTGACAGTAATACGTAATAACGTGTTAATAATTCATTGATCAAGAAGTCCATAATTAATATATGTATTAGTTTGCGCCTACTAAAGCGCAGTATACAAATGTACAGGCTATTTTTAATTTTGTTGTGAACAATTTTACTGATTTTCTAGGGACTTTATGTACCTTCGAATGTCTAGATTGACCGGACTACTAATTGTCAAAATTATTTAAAAAAATAACATATTGTATAGGTTCAATACTCACTAATAAGTAATCTGAAATAGTTTTTAAAATCATGTCAAATAGCCCAATGTACTGATTTAGTTTTTAAGAATAGGAGGACAGTTATTAAGCGACTCTACTTTTTGTTGCTCTTGGGACGTAATGTTCAGAAAAAACACGCTTATACTATTAGACGATACGATTCCCACCTAAAACTGTTTTGCCCGTCTCTGTGAAATCTTTTAAACGATTTTTGAGGTAAACCTTTCGTGACTTCAAAGAATTAAGGTTAAGTAAACGTCTATTATCATAACTCGGACAATAAATTTAAATGTGTTAAAAGCTTTACTGTATATATGTTGAAGTTATAGCGGTTTGGTCAAATTATTTAAAAAGCAAAGTCTCTATTGCTTAGCTGTATACAAGCTTCTGTGACTTTGTCTGAGCAAGATTTGAACCTCTTAGCGATCCAAAGTCAGAGTTGTTTGGTTGCAGTTACTAAACTAGAGTACGCCATTGGATCCAATAGGTCCATGCCTTTTTTAAGCGATACCTGGGCCGGTCGAGAGAGATACCGAGACGCTTCTTTAACACTCCGATCTTCTCCTATTCTCTCAAGATTACCAGTCCAACGGAGTCTTTAGGCTTAATCGCCGAGCTCTCACGGCCCCTAGGGAGCGTCTCCCAAATGGCTAGGTCCTAGGGGCCCGCCATAGAAGAGTGCGGTCCTCCAGCAAATTGAGGGTTATGCGGAGGGTTGACTGCCTGGCCACGTAAAAAACCATAAGAAATCGAACACTGGAAAATTCACGATTTGAAGATATTTTTTTTTTTTACTTTTTGTAAAGATAAAATTAGGCTGTGCGAGGCTCAATGTTTTAATCAAAAATAGTCGTGCGGCTTATACGTAAAAGCCTTACAGACAGATGGAGCTATTGAACTAGAAGTTTGATTCCAGGCGAAACAGTAAGTGTATGACTCTCTAAGTTCACATTAAATGATCTAGGAAACAGACGGAAAAATGTCTCATGCGACATTGGGTTTTTTTTTGTAAGAATAGATAGATAATAACTAAAAAGGTGTATCCCTAGAACTGATTGTAGCATTATGGTTATTTTTTACTACATTGTGTCGTATTTAAACAGAATTGAAATTCTAATTTTAATGCAATTAATTTACTATTCAAAGACATTAAATTAGTTGTAAATGCTTTTTCAAACTTACAAAGCAAAACGATCCTTTTTAAATAGGGTTCCCATTTATGCAATTATGAAGGAAAAATAGGCAAATAAACGGTCGGCAGAAAATATTATGAAAAACCTATTCAAACTATTTAAGGTGTACAATTTAGCTAAAGTAGTTACAATACCCCTTTAAGGCTTTATTGCAGCTATTCAAGTTCAAGTTTTTTAAGTAAATAATAATGTACTTTGTTTTTTTTAACCAAATGTCATTATAAAGTATTTAAACTATGCTATTGCTCAATAAATTGGTTTCGAAAGTCATAGGTTTAATAACAATTCCTGTATCAATAAAACAATCACATGTTTTATTGATACAGGAATTCTTTGTTGTAAGTCACCTCACATACTATAACCATGGCAGTAAGTCAAGTGCAAAAAAAAAGACGGGTTGCACTCCGGGAGTGCCGGCAGAAGTGAAAACTTGAATATTAACGTTGTGCATTTTTGATATTTTGGAATCGTTAGGGAATAATTTTGCACGAATTGCTTGAATTATCAGTATAAAATTACTATCATTTGTGTGGTAGAATAAAATATTTATTTATTACGCTATCCTACACAAACATGACAATTTATATTACATTAAATACGCCGCGCCAGCTGTCTACTCTCCATCCGTCTTACGAATTTTCGATCAGATCACGTGTCCTGACGCGAGTTTAAATTTTTTTACCCATTCCAAAAAAAGTGTACAACGCCGTTAAAGAAGTTTTCACTTCAAAAAATTGTCTAATGAAATATGGTATATTAAAAAACATTTTTAACAAGAAGCGACCTGGCTTTGTACGTGCAACCGTAACCCTTTTTCCTAAAAATCATACCTAAACTGTTGCGTTCACAATTACAGAAAAAGAAAACTGGTTATTTAGGGTGCTCCGTGAAAGTTTTCCTTTTTCTTCTCTCAATAAAATCTTCCAGAGTTCAAGGGATAAATAAAAAAATACTCCATCTCATCGGATTCTACTCCTTAGTAGCCTAGTAAGTAGAGATGTAATGCAAATAGTTATTTTCTTGCACCAAAAAAAGTTGTTGCATCTCTAACAAGTAATGTTTTATTACCCAGTGATAAATATCTTCGGCAAAGTTGTCACTATATTTTTTATCTCAGTCAATCCTCTATACTGCATTAAAATGTTGTCAACTCTCTATTTCGCTGTTGAAGACAAGGCTGTGCGAAGTTTTCTTGTACCGAGAACAATACGCGTTGCCGCGTGACGTTTTGACGCTCATTGTTTGTGAGTGTATTGTACGTGCATTTTAATTCACACGAGTAAAATGGTTTTAACTTCATATGAATCATACTCCTTAATATACTAGTTGTGCACCGCGGGTGCACCTGCGTTAGTTCGTCGTTAGCTGCCCCACGCGAACTTTGTTTCTCCTTAATGCCTAGCCTACCTTTTTAGTACATACCAACATGGAACATTTTGCTATGCTACCCCAGAGACTGTGCGGTTTTCCGGAATGAAAACTTTTTAGGATTTTCTGTGAATTTTTTCTCTATTTAAACCTCAGAGTTCAAGTCATAAGATTTTAATTAACAAATAAAAAATAAGATTTGATCGTAGAGGGGTGAAAATTAAGGGTTCTAGATAGTAGCCGATTCTCAGACTTATTGAATATGCATAAAACATTTCATAAGAATTGGTCGAGTCGTTACGGAGGAGTATTGGAACGAATACGAGAATTTTATATATTAGATGTTTTGCAAAAAAAAATAGTTATAGAACTTCACCCAAGGAAGTCAAACATGAGAAAACATTAAAACAGTCGTAATAGTGCTTTACGACTTTGTTCCTCGGGGCAAGGGATATCTTCGACTATTATTGTATTTTCAATGTTATGCTTATGATTATTTACGACTTGAACAAACTGTTTTTGTAGTAAGACATTATATGTATGTGTAATGTGTAAATAAATTGTTTTATTCTTCAATACGAACCAGTAGTTCCTGAAATTAAAAAATTAAGAAACTTAATTGTAGATAAAATTTTACATAGGCGATAAACATGATATGTCCCTTATGTATCTATACGTAATAAGATACGGTTTTACTACAAAAGCATTAATTCAATCAGTTCTCTATTTCTTGTAATTCGTACAGCAATATATATTATCTGAAAGACACCACATTCATACCGACACCAATTGTGTTCTCAATGAAAAGCATAACAAATAGTAATAAAATTTATAAATGTGTCAGACACGTTTGCGATGTTTTAATAGACACATTCAGCCTTTCTTGACGACGGAGTTCCAGGAACTATTGACGATGCTATTTCGCCATTCATATCCATTGATACACTACTTACAAAGCACCTAAGTCTTCATATCTAATATATAAAATTCTCGTATCACAATGTTCGTTCCCATACTCCTCCGAAACGGCTCGACGGATTTTTATAAAACTTTTGATGCATATTCAGTAAATCTGAGAATCGGCTTCTATCTTTCAAACCCTTTAGTTAAAGGGGTAACCTTTCCACCTAAAAATGTTATTTTTATTTTTTTGTGATACAGCATACAAAAATACATACCTACAACCCCTAATTTTCACCGCTCTACGAGCAACCCCTATTTTTTAATAAAGTAGATAGTTATTTTTATTGCACTAAAAAAATCTTCCTAGAGATAATATACTTACATGGCAAAACAACGTTTGCCGGGCCAGCTAGTTATTTTATATAAACATACATATTTCTATTCCAGGAGCGGATGGTTCAAATAACACGTCAGAAGGTTGGCGGGTTGGGACTTAGTATAAAAGGCGGCGCCGAACACAAGCTGCCCATCCTTATTTCCAAGATATACAAGGATCAGGCGGCGGACCAGACGGGACAACTCTTTGTCGGCGATGCAGTCATTAAAGGTACCATAATTGTCAAATACAACACACATACATTACTTGATAGCAGTATAGTCCAGATCGATTTAACTATTGCGTATTTCGATGTCTGGCGTGCAGATGTTTAAAGTGCATACAAGTTCAATCTGCGACTACTACTACATATATTCCGAACGTGATTCATCTTGATACTGTAAGTTTGTGTATTATAATTTGTTACTTGTGAACGTCAATATTAAATTATCTAAATTTACTATCAGTTCCCTAATCAAGTGCTTAGAGCGAACTGGCAAAATCTCCCCGCCGCTCTTTTTAATGGCTAAGTTTTTTGTTGTACACAACGTTTGTTAAGGAGCTGCAACCATTACACCATGTTCCACATGACATCTTAAGTAATACATAATAATAAAATAAATTAAAAACAAAGGTTTGTCTGTGTTGTTTGAAATAGGAGCACGCACTTACATTCTCGTGTGAAACAAACACGCAAATACATAGTCGAAATAACTAACATCATGGCATACACGAATTCAAGTACGACCAGTCACCACAAGTCGCACCCGTTCACGAGCATGACGCATGGTCAGCCATCGGGCACATCAGACGGAATTGTGGCCAAGCGTCTGTCCAGTTCTGTATAAAAATAAAAATAAATTACTAGAGTAGGCCCTGGACCGCCAGCTTTCTATCGGGACTTATGCAACTTTTAAACTCACAACTACTTTCTTAATTTTCGGTGTCGGATTTATTCCTGAGATAACAAGTTCTGTAGTTTAACGAGTTAAAAACTCAGTAATAAAGGATTAAAATCAAGGCGGAACGAACGAAACTTAACAATAGATAACAACATAAATTCGTGTACAAACTTGGCGTAGATTTATCAAGATAGTGACGTTTGTAAACACGCGGAATGCAGGCTTAAAATAGCAGCCTAAGTGATGTTCTGACCTAAAATTTTGAATAATACATCGCTACGCTCCACAGACTTCTAAAGTAGTGCGATGTTAAGGGAAGTATCTAGGTTTTGTCTTTTTAGGTCTTAACCACGATTTTTTCATGTCACATTACTCATTGCACTTTAATATTTGACTAGCTGTACCCAGTCACGCTTCGCTGCCACATTGTGATTGAATGGTTGAGAAATGAGAAACAAAACAAAGAATTCATTTCATATAAGTTTAATTTTGCAGTACTTGTGGAAAAAAAGGAAAAAAAAAATAGAAGCAATTGACAACTGATGCGGATCATGCTTAAATTTCAGCTCGATCGGTGCAGAACTTTTTGAGTTTTTGATGCGAACAAAAACCAACATTAAATTTTTATATACATACTAGCTGACTATCGTACAAACGGTACAACGATACAAAATAAAAAAATAGGGGTTGATTGTAGAGGGGTGAAAATTAGGGGTTGTATGTATTATAAATTTTCGTATTAATAATTATAAATTCATCTAAAAATAAAAATTTAGGGGTGGACTACCCTTAACATTTAGGGGGATGAAAAATAGATGTTGTCCAATTCTCAGACATACCCAATATGCACACAAAATTTCATGAGAATCGGTCAATCCGTTTCGGAGGAGTTTAACTACAAACACCGCGACACGAGAACTTTATATATTAGATATAGATTTAATATTCGAGAAAGGAGAGAAGAAAACGATATGTCATGCTTAGTAAGGAATGTTAGAGAGGTCAGTTTCACTGCAAACTTTCTGTATGGCAAGTAGGTGTTCATCTGTGCCCGTAGCAATTTTTAACTAGGAATTGACCTCAGGGCTTTCCGTTACTTGATTTTTTGTACACATACAACGTGTCAGTTTTAAATTACGAAAGGCTAATTGTTATAATAATTCAGTTGGTCTAATCGTCTATAAAAGATATTTAAACGTTGAATGGTAGAATTTAGTATTACAATTAATTATGATTAACAAACATAATTTATCCTCATTCCAAGTTGGTAACAGTCACCGGTATTGCAATTATATTAATTAGTGTTTTACTAAAGTTTGATAAAATATGCTTAAGTTGACAACTTTTGTGAAATTGCCTCATTACGCTGAAAAAGCTAGTTTATGTTCTGCGTAATTCACTAAAGAGGCCAAGTTGTAATTCATCTTAAATTTCAACTCATGACATTCTACTGTGGGGTGCTGCTGCAGAGGTTCAATCCATATTTGTGCTGCAGAAGCGGGCAATTCGGGATATTTGTTGTTTCCCCAAGGGAGTCGGGAGGCGTCTCAAATCAGTCATTTATTTACGTATTCATAAGGCTACACAATAAAAAAAACAGAAAATTTGAATAGAAACATGTCATACAATTTTTAACTAACTAACAATTCGACTTCAAGAAAAGAGCGTACCAATTCTTAAAAGCACTCGCGAGCCCTCTGGCATTGAGAGTGTCCATGGGCGGCGGTATCACTTAACATCATGTGTGGCTTCGATAAGAGGTGCGGAAGGCGTTCACAAACATAATGCTTATCTTTATATATATATAAATTACGAGTCACTTGTTTGTCCACTATGGACTTCTAAACTACTTTACTTACTATTATTATCTTAGGTTTATTATTTGACAGTCACAATTCTAACAGATGGCGCTGTATTGAAAGTACCAACGTTTCACATAAGTTACAATATAATGGCATAACCACCAAAAATGCATGGTGGTTATGCCATTATATATGGTGTTCTCCTGCCGTTTCCCTTATAAGTAATTAATACTAGTAGTAATAGTTAATGTACTATGTAATATAACAAAAATCTTAGCCACAGCAACGCTTGGCCGAGTCGCTAGTAATATAATAATGCTCTCAATTAAAAAGTTGACAAAGAGAAATATTACTAAAACATTACAAAACCCTCAAACTATAAAGTGATAACAGAAAATATCAAGATTGTTCGGATTTGCAATCAGTAATGTTTTTCTGCCTTTGGTTTTAATAAGTCATATTATTTTCAGTTAACGGTGAATACATAACGGCTTGTAACCATGACGACGCCGTTAATATTCTCCGTAACGCCGGGGATATTGTCGTTCTTACTGTCAAGCACTATCGGGCTGCTACTCCCTTCTTACAGAAACAGGGTAAGCACGGTATTACTATAGAAAATCTTAGAGATACAAATGAATCCTCTAATAAATTCATACGAGTTATAAAATATTTTGTTTCTTATTTCCAAAGTACACGAGAGAAGGACGAAACATTGGAAGCTATTTTTGAATTGTAAACTGTTTTAAGGCTCAAATAGTTATAGATTGTTTTGTCTGGTATATTTTATGGTGCATTTATTGTGTGTGTGTAAATCAAAACATCGCAATAGATTCCGGATAAAGAATTCATATTTTATGTAATACATTTACATAATTATTTTTGTTATTTAACATAGCGAATCAATTTCACACGAATTAATATTTGCAGAGCAACTAATATTTTTATTTTATATAGCTTTTTTGTAATAATTTGATAACACGATGTACACAACTAAGCTACCTTAAATTTACTTTCTAATTCTAAGAAGAAATTCTGGGAAATAAAATTTCTTTGAACCAAATATTTTTTGGTGTTCCCAGTATAGTGTTCCCATTTTTCTAATCAATTACTCCGCATCTTATAGCTGAAACAGCATCCGACACGGACAGCAGTACAGGAGATGATCACCCTTCACTCCATGGAAAAGTTGACGATAACTGTAACTCTGAAAAGACTGAAACTAATGGGGGATGGCAGGTACGATTGTAGTAACCTTCGAGAAATATTTATTTCATTTATTTTGTTGCATAACATATTTGGTACACTATATTCCCACAACAACAACCCTAGTAAGGGAAAATAAATAAATGCCAAAGTAATAAATTTAAAATGAAATTACATATGTGTAATTACTATTACATCTAATCTTGAATCATGAATCTAGATCTTCTAAAATATTTAAAACATGGTCGAAATAGTGGCCTCGACAATTTACTTGTGGATGCTTTTCACCATTCTCTTATTTGTTCGTTTATTTAGTTAATGAATTGTTATAAAAACAACAAATATGTATTTTATTTTGCATTAAGAGAATAGCCTGTGAAAAATATACAATTGATGTTAGGTATCTAATGGAAAATTTTATTTACATATATCTGTAAAATTTCTACTCAAAAAATATATTAATGAAGTTGTATGCTAAACCTCCAATGCGGCCTGCGCAATCTTGTTACAAAAACGTTCGGTTTTTGTAACGGAGTCACGTCAAATAAATTTCGTCCACGTTAGCTTAAATCATAAATTAATAATTATTTTATTTTATAGAGTGCTTGGGGTGATTCTCAAGATGCGCAATCAAGACCTTCCTCGGTAGCCTCCGATCGTCTCCCAGAGGGAACTAAGGAGTGGGTTGATGTCGTTTCAGGTAAATGATTATTATATTAATTAAAAAAACTACTATTGGTAAAGACGCTAATTTGTACTCTTACACATCCCTTTGTAAATGATTTCTCTTACATGGTAAATATTTGAAGACATTAAACAATACAAGATAGATTTATTGCTTTATCTTAAATAATAGTTAATTACACTTTAAATATACTCGATACTGTGTTTGAATATATTTAATAATCTCCACATTTTTCATCTTAACAGTCAGTTACAAATATTATTCTGAAAAATAAATGAATTTAAAAAGAAAATTAAGTAACATAATATGAAGTTCACTTTAAATTTTATTCCTTTTAACTAACCTTCTTTTTTCACTTTTCAGTACCACTAATGATGGGTTACGTGACCCGATACGTTTTAGGAACAGATAAGCTAAGACCCGGAGCTTTTGAAGTAAGAATTATTTATTTTTACTTTACTTTGTTTCTAGCCGTATTTACAAGAATTGTATCTAGAAATTTGTACGACGTACAAATTTATTTTCATTGAAATTGAACGCATAACGTTGAAAGTATTTTCTTAGATTGGTCGCTGTTCCTCCCTTTTGCTCGGTTGAAAAGCAGCACCTTCCATCCGCAATATTAGTTACTTCAGATATTTTGTATTAAGATAGTACCTGAACCTAAATAAATTATGATGACGTTCCAGGTTAGAGGTGCGCGTACGCATGTTACAACAGGCGTCGTGCACGTAGAAGAGCCAGCCGCACTCTCACACTGGCTTAAGAGCATCTCTGACAATATTATGGGACTCACCAATTTGCAGGTAAATAATTACTTTGGTGTACCCGTGACTAGACATTTATAACTTCTTAAGGATATATAAACACATATTTACTATATTTACATAACTTCACGTTTTGGGTGCAACGCATAGCAGCAACGAAACACTGCCATTTCAAATTCTCTGATAATTTTTAATATTATTTACATTATTATACTTTTTTTGTTTGATATTTACGCTATCTATGGCTGCGAAAGTGTTGCGATATTCAAAAATAAATGTCTAATAATATGAAATGATTTATCTTTATTTTAAAATGTCTGAGTTTTCTTTTATCAAAGAATAGGAAAGATGGTTTAAATAAATTAACATATTTTTGCATCATGATGCATATTTTGGGTAAAGGTTGGAATATTTAGTTCAATACCGTGTCATTAACAATTTTAATTATTGCCAAGAAGAAGTTACATAACAAACACCTATTCCAGGCTCCCAATGTAATGAGAACTGTATTTCATATCGGAATGTTATATCGGAAATCTATTACAATAATTTTAAGAAATATAAAAAATAATAATGAAATAAGTTTACTCAATTTATGATAAGTTAATATAATAATTTTATTGTTAAAATAGTTTGGCACAGTATTAAAAAAAACGTAATTTTCAGATGAAACTGTTTAACCGCCATTTAGCGAGCGGCGAGCGTATCGAATACATGGGGTGGGTTCAGGAAGGTGAAGTTTGTGGGGGACAACCTTGGCAGACTTATCGGCCTAAGTTTCTTATTCTTAAAGGAACGGATGTTATGCTCTTTGATACTCCACCGGTAAGTCTATATATAATCTGTGAATATTGTTGTATGGTTTAAAAATTTTTTCGTTATTACTTTTACGGTTAGTCTTTTTGTTATTACAACATATTCGATTGTTTTCTAATATTCGTATACAATGATGTTTTAACTATAGGATTTAATACACTTAGCCCACACATTACTACATCTAAAATATTAGACTGATTCAGTTCATAACCCTTCAGTCCGGGCTATAACTTATAATTTTCCATCCACTCATCTTATATTTAATATTATATATTTTGTTATATTATCGACTATTTTATTTATTGAAGTGAAACTTCTTTATCGGGGTTGGAAAAAAATTTAGTGTAACATTTTTGCGTTACGCGTCACATTTTTCCGTTTCACGCGCCATGTTGCTTTTTGAAGTCAAACTTCTTTATCGGCGTTAAAATATGACATATAGTATGTTTTTGACTTTGAAGTTTGACAACGGATTACATTTTCGACTTGAAATTTGCTAATCGCAATTTGCAGCAATTAATTTGTAAATTGTATGCTAGGTAGTGTATCAAAATTTACTGTGTTTAAAGAAATAGTTACGGACCTCTAAACTTAAAACAAACCAATTATGGCTCTGCGTACAACAAAGGTTTTATATAAGTTTCACTTCTTACGTGTGTACACCTAGTACACGCACACATTTTTTTTCATAGTAACTTGCATATATCACACGTCGGACCATGGTAAATACACTAAACATCCTTATATTCGTCCTTAATCATTAAAAACATCTATTTTATCCAATCGCCGAACTTTCACAGACGAATATCACGGAACTAACCAAATGTCCGGAGACGCTAAAGGTGTACCAGACAATGTTCCGAACGGTCAAAGAGAGTGAGACAGTGGATTGGAGGCAGCACTGCTTCTTGGTCCAGAGCTCAGCTCCGGGACCTGCCTCTGCTGGGCCGAGATACTTTAGTACTGAGACAAGGCAGGAATTGCTACGTGTCGAAGCTGCGTGGACCGCAAACATCGTCAACTCGGTTATACGTCTTGGGGTGAGTTAATCTCAATTTTAGAAGAAAGACACACATAAAAGATATATATCACGCATTATATACTGTAATAAATTATTATAATGTATAACCCGCAATATTAACCCGTACACGCTTACCCTGGAGCACAAAAATGGTCGGGACAAATAGTATTTGGAATGAACTATTTTATAAAAAAAACAGTTTTTAATTCTTTTGTAAAATTCAGATATTTCAACCCCCTACACCACGCAATTTATCACTTATTAGGCACCTTAGGGAGCGTTCAAGTATTACGTCACGCAACTTTTGAAGATTATTGACACCCCCGCGCCGTAACGTTTTTCTGTACCCAATAGTAAAACGTTTCGTGACCACCCAGTGACTCTTTATAACTAAACGTTACCATTATGTGGTGTAAAGTACTGGAAAGTCGAAAATAATATTAACAATAAGGGCCTTTTCACACGTACCACAACCACACCACGTCGCAACGACAGAATGCTGTCAAGCCAGTGGTTACGTGTGAATAGCGTCGCTGCAGCTTTTTGTAGTTGCGTAGTGGTACCGAAAAAATGTCGATGTAGTTGGATTGTCGCCAGTAGTTGCAATGCGATTACGTCGTGTACAGACACAGTTCGACTCCGGCTTTAATTGCGAAACGTGTTTCGCGTGAAGAGGAAACTTTGTCACCTCAGTCGAACGCAGAATGAATGAACCGGAGGAGAGAAAATGGGCGTGCGCGCACTGTCGTTGCGTCTACGCAACGTTTTGTTTGTGATGTGGTAGACAACTAGTTCGCAGTGGCGCTGGTGGTCGCGATGTGGTTGTGATGTGGTTGCGATGTGGTCGGTATTACACACACGATCGATAACGACTGCAAAATGTGGTACGTGTGAATAGTCCTATTCATTTTCAATACAAAATATACACCCGCCCCGAGACCTGCTTGTAATTGATTAAGTTACATGTCCCACTGGAATGAACTGAAAAGGCCAATAATTACTCATACTATTTTTATTGTACGTAATTCCATGTTAATGTTATAGGAGATAATAATTAATATCTATCTTTATATTTATCGACATAGAATAATCTTAAAAACTAAACTTTTCTTTAACGATGCAACTTCTGTCGTATCAAAACTAGTCAATAGTCATCCGACGCAACCGCAGCTTAGAGTTGCTAAACTGAACTGAGCGACGTACACGTGCGTCTATTTGTGGGTACGGACGCACACAACCACGAAATGCCTCGTTGCTCAATCTTTATAAAAATATTAATATCTCAATTGTTATTGTTGTAAAATAGTGTTAAGAAATATAAATCAATGCGTATTAAAATGCGCTGTTTAATATATTAAAATTAAGAAAAAATTGTTAAGCATTTCAATTAATAAATTACTGTAATAAATTCGTATTTATATTCGACAAAAAAATTTACTTAATTAAGTAATTTTTTTAATAATAAAATAATATAATTATAAAAAATAAAAAATATTAAAATAATATAATTTCGTAAGCTAGAAGCTTTAATAATACGTACTTGTAAGTCTCAGTGATTTCCAACGCTATGATAGTAGTCTTACGAATTTTAGTTGGTTCAAATAAAGCATCATCCCCAAAGTGAGCTCCATCGCGTAAATGAGTAATCTATTTTAAAACAAAATCACTATTTATACTTGGTTTATCATTACAAATTTATACGTTTTCATTAATCTTCATGGGCGTTTTTCTCTTCGGGTTTTACTCTTCTAATGACTCAGCATCGTGGTCGGGAAAGTTCCGAGCATCACTTTCTACCCATTTTATTTTATGTGAGCGATCTGATTGGACCTACTGTACATTTATGTACCTAATATCAGTGACAACAAAAGTGTTTTTTGGCCATAGCAGGAAAAATGTTTAAAATCAAACCCTGAGCAATTGATTTTATTAATAATTATTTATACTTGCCTCTTTTCCGTTTGAGTCCATAACTGTTACAGAACCGGATGATATAATATACAAACAATCTATTGGTTCTCCTCGAGAAACAACAACCTGAAAAACATCTAAAATTCTTAATGGCTCTAATTATGTTTAGGGCGATTAACATTTGCTAATACAACAGGAATTTCGTTTCAATCTGTTACAAAAACGGCAAAACAGTATTTAGAATGATAAATTATAAAAATTATTGTTTAAAAGGCCGGCAACGCACTCGCGAGCCTCCTGGCATTGAGAGGCCATGAGCGGCGGTATCACTTAACAACAGGTGAGCTTCCTGCCCGTTTGCCCCGTGTACTATAAAAAAAATAGACTATTGCAAAATTTCTTACCTCGCCAGGCATAAACATAACCTCAACGAGACTGAAAATAATTGTATTCACAAAAGCAACCGGCATGTCTTGAAACATCGGTATTCTTGTTACTAACGCTTTGCAGCAATGCATATTGATATCCTGCTTTATCTGTTCATTTATTGTATTTAATATATACTCTTCGTTGAAATAAGATCCGTTGAATTTGTAATTTATGAACAGTAGAATTTTCCTCTGTAAAATGTTTGGGAGTCTCTGCAAACCCATATACTCTTTGAGGTCCTTTAGTTTTCCGTTAAAGATGAAATGGTCTGTGTTTTCGTAAATAAATAGACGGAATACGGTTGCAAACGTGAATATAATGAAGATCAGCCCAACTAAGCTTATTACAGATGTAAGGACAAGATCTGAAATCAGAATATGAAGGGGTTTTAAGCAAAGCATTTCATTAAATAGCACAACTGTTTGTGTCGCGCCATGTACTGAAGTCTTTAATCTTTTTCTTAAATATATTGACGTCAATAGAAGTCAATAATCGACTATCGCGTAGTATTGCTCATTCACCATCATTATCGAATACTCTAAAATTTAATTAATATGTAATCTACTTAGTACTGGTTCTTACTATTGTTAATTAAGTGTTAGTTTATCTTAATGACATTGGGAAGTAAGCTTCATTAAAACACTTTTTAGTTACTTTTGTAACTGCTTCTTATAATTTTAAATTACGTACATATAAGAAATTGCCTTTTGGCGGCTTAAGGATCTTGGACCAAAAATTAGTTTTGTCACTGATTTACATAACCTTTACACATTTAAAGAAAAAACTTTGACCACGCACGCTGTAAAGCACGCGAAACGTCGGCAAAATTTAAAATTATGTTAAATATGTAGTTGTAAATTTATAATAATACATAACTTCAATCCATTTAAAAAGTTTTTTCTTCAAAAATTAGTTGCAAAACTAATTTTACATACTATGAGCTTTATGATTGTAATCTTCAAACCCAATTTGGTATAAAAATTAAGTGAAAGTTATATTATCTGGGCACAAACTAGAGTAGCTCTGAAGATATGCATTTAAACTAACCATAAATTAAAATCTCCTCGACTGGCCTGTAATAGCCTGCGCCGATACATAAACCAACCACCCAATACAAGTTCGTAGTGTATCTGTGGAAGTCATTGGTGATGTTAAAGCTTCTCGACCTGTTACTCCAAACATATTCGTTTTCACTAAGCTGTGAACAAAAAACTGGTACTTGATAGTGAATATAGGTCATCCAGTGGAAGAATAAAAGCACCCTCACTACGACACCAATCGCCGCAGTCGTTAAATATGACAATTCCACCTGCTCGTACGCGTTCTTCCATTTTTCTTTCAACGTCATCAAACGAGGAAGTTTTAAAATGAACCAAATTGTGTGCGTACACTTTTTGAATGGCTGATATATTTGCAAGGGTAATGCTGCTATCAGGTCTAAAGTGAAACTGCCTTTTACGTATCGCTTGGCAATGTCCCCAAGATTTAGTATTACGGCTTTACTATCCTTGTCGTTGTAGCCGGTGATAAATCTCGTACAGATGTCAAACGCAGCAAAAGCGTCGGAAAACAAAACGAAAGAATCGTATCGATTCTTGCCTGAAAGTGATGAAATAATAATTAAATCTAATTACGTTGGAGTCAATAAATATTTGATGAGACCCTTTTTTACAATGATTATATTAAACATAATAAACTCAAACTCAAAATATCTTTATTCATAATATTGTCATTGATTGACATAACCTTTACACATTTAAAGAAATAAAAATCGGTTGTCTGTAAAGTCGGTTTACTGACGATAGTTGAACGTGACAACGTCATAAAAAATATTGATGGGATGGTTGCATTTTTCAAAAAAAAAATTAAATTTTATTTGTTTGATAGGTATTTTGTATGGATATAGAGAAGGAGGTAAATGGAAATCTAAATTGAATTGATCAAGTTACATTTATTTGTACGCATAAATACAATTATGTCAATTTTAAATGGAACGCCTCAGAGCGAGGTAACGCCTCAGAGAGAGGTAACGCCTCAGAGCGAGGTAACGCCGCATGCGTCATGTTTTTTCGTGCGTGCAGCCGGCTCCATCAAATTATAAGACGTTGTCACGTCAAAAACTGTTTTTAACGGATTAAAGTTTTGTATTATTATAAATTTACAATTATTTAACATAATTTTAAATGTATATCCATCTTTTAGTCGATACCAACTCCGGGGAAATAAATACAGATAATGCAACTTTCTCTGCACCTGTGATACTTTTTGACATTCAACACCTTTTGTCTTCAGTCACCGTGACCACGCACGCTGTAAAGCACGCGAAACGTCGGATAAATTTAAAATTATGTTAAATAATTGTAAATTTATAATAATACATAACTTTAATCCGTTAAAAACAGTTTTTTTCTTTAAATCTTTATTCATGTAGGTTAACAAGTACACTTATGAATTGTCAAGTTAAATTAATTGCAAATTTACATTTACTACCAGTTCGCAAGTCAAGGGCGTAGAGCGGGTAAGAAGAACTGGCAAGAACTTTCCGCCACTCTTTTTAATCGCCAAGTATTGTCATCGTGATCATTTAAGTATTCCTCAAATTTATAAAAAGCTTTGTTGATTAATTTTCGTTTAACGAGAATTAATTTAGTGATAATACTCTAATTTCGCTTGAGAGTTTGTTGTAAAAACGAATACAATTTCCATAAAAAGAGTGGTTTATCTTTTGGAGCCTGGTTGGCCGTACACTCAAATTAGTTCTATTTCGCGTATTATACTGGTGAAAGTCACCATTTGTTTTAAAATCGTTTATATTTTTTTGGACACACAACAAGGCTTCAAGAATATATTGACCACATAGTGTCATAATATTTAATTCCTTAAACTTAGTTAGTAAAAACAACGAATAGTTACTTACAATTAAAGAACACTTGAAATGGCATATAGAATAGAACGCTTAGATACACAACCAGTCCAAGACAGTCCCAATAAAACTTTATCGCACTGTACGGATGCCAAATAAAGGCATGCGCTTTTGTTAGCTGCTTTTCTTTCTCCAAAGCCAAGTTCTTTCTGCTGCGTATGTGAAAAATGGTGCCATGATGCCAGTCACAAGGCAAAAGGAGAGAACGAAGAGTGCAGATTAGTTTCGCGCAACATCCCGCGGTCGGGGGAAGGTCCAAGCAACGCGGTTGCTTCGGCAGCATACATTCATGTTGTATTGTTTTCATTTTGAAATGTAATGCGAACTGTCAGAGGAGATTGCCAAACTTTTTTGATAGAATTTTTGAAAATAGAACAATAAATTTTTTCTTCAGTACTTAAAATTGTACTTCCAAATATTATCTGCGAATTGCATTTGTAAAGGTGCGTACAGACTATATAACATAACATGTTATACAACATTGCTATACAACATGTTTCAGATAATGTGGACACTGAATGTTATAAAACATGTTATCGATATGTATGCTAGGACGAACCCAGCATTTACGTTTTTTTGTTTTTCTTTTATTTAAAATGGTTATATAACATTGTTATATTGCATTGTTATTCTAATGTGTACAGTATTGTTTCATGTTATAATGTTGAATAACAAGGTTACATAATGTGGACGTGTTATAAAACACAAGTTATATAATATGTTACATAGTCTGTACGCACCCTTATATACGTAAATCTACGGATTTTAACTATTTAGACCTGCTTCGTGATTATAAAAATCTTCGCAGTACTTACATTGTTAGGTAAAATTAAAAATAAAACGTAATTAAGACAAAATTATGATTAGGTAAAAATGTTGTGTTTAAATTTCGGAATTTTGTGTTTCAGAAAAAGACCTTTACTGTAGTGCATATGGGTCGCGCGGCTGGCCTTACCTTAGACTGGTCAAGTGGATTCTCTTTAAGCGAAGGCACTCCTGGTGCACCACCTGTCTGGTCGTATAGGTAATTTTACAATTACAATTCACTACCAAAAGAATTAGCAACAAGTTTCATACAACCATTAAATGTTTACGGTTTTAACGAAATTTTACTTTTACTATGTCACGGTTCTTAATCAACTCGACTCAAAATAATAATTAATAATTAAATGATTTCAGATTTTCTCAACTAAGAGGCTCTAGTGATGACGGAAAATCTAAATTAAAGTTACATTTCCAAGACACCGAAACAAAAGTCATTGAAACTAAGGTGAGTTTTGACTTTTTGATTAAAAAACTATGTTTTAGGCAAGTTGATGAAGATGAAGATATTTACGGTTTTATTTATTTTTTCAGGAACTAGAATGCCAGATCCTTCAAAGTCTTCTATTCTGTATGCACGCGTTCTTAACGGCAAAGGTGGCTTCCGTCGACCCCGCCTTTCTCGCTTCCATACAACACTCTAACTAAAAACTTACACAAATAATATAGCCTAGACATATAACCTGATATCAGGCAAAAAAAGTTGAAAAGGAAAAGTCCTGCCTTGTCACAGCGTTGCGTGTCATACATTAAACGTAAAAATACGTGTTCGTTCGTGCGCAGTACGTACGTATTAGTGGGTAATGCTTGGTGTTCTTCGAGCCCTAAAAACTGCGTAAATAATATAAAAAAACTTGAAATTGTAAACCGTCGATTTTTTCGAAGGCACTTTAAACTTTTCTTCACTATTCTAAATCTCACTTTTTTCATACAAATTAACCGGTTTGTCTGTTAAAATATTACTTTCATAACTTTCATAATTGCTAGAAACAATAAGAATTTAATATGAACATTTTATATAGGAAATAATATCGATTCGGAATATTGACATTTGACAATAATTTGATATCGATTTGTCATTTAAATGTAATACCATTCATTTGAATTCGAAATAATAATGACATAGTAACAATAACAATATTATAAACATAAAAACGGTAATTGCTTGTGAAAAATATAAAAACGAATCTCAAATAGTACCTATATGTTTTTAAAGTTCGACTTCGAGTGTTCGAGACAGTGAAATTAACCAATATCTTTACTCGTTCCCTTTGCAAAAAGGGCCAGATACTTTCCAATTGGTTTTGGATACTCTACCATGACTTTGACAGTGTATCAGACGCCTGGTTGTATTGCTTGAAAAATGCGCAAAAAATAAAAACAAATTTAGTCTTAACAATATTTTTCATATTTAATTGAAAGATTTTTGTTAGGTTGGTAAGTAACTGCTGTAAGAATATTGCATGCAAATACATTACGAGGTGCGTTCAATGTCATGTTAATGTCATGGTAGATTTATAGTGGTGCAAAGCGACATAAAAGTCTTGACATTACTGAGTTTGTAAGAAGTATAAAAAGTTAAGTAAATTTGTATTTTTACCTCTATAACATTTGCTTAAGCTACTTTTGTTGTAAATTTTGGCGGTCATATTTGAGCGTGTTTAAAGTTGATTGCAACATAACACGAAATGTCATTAAAATCTCATTTCCTGTCTTCCTCTTTACGTGAAACGAATATCGTTAAAAATTCTAAACCTATAACTTAAGTTATAAAGCGGTTGTTTCGAATGTTATTCTAAAATTGTTGAATTTGATATTTAATTATAATATATTAACTTAGATTATTTAAATAACTTAAGAATACTTAGACCTTATGACTGAACTTTGTTGGGACTCGTGCTTCTTTGCGCGAAGTTAAATAATATCTCAAATTAGTTTTGCGCGTCTCATTGTCAACTGCCAACTTTTTTGCGGGAAACTATACTTGCACTTTAATATTGAGGTACTCTTTCTTTTTTAAGTATTAAACTTGTATCACAAGCATAGTTTAACAATGAATCATTCGTAAGATAAAAATACGGATATAAACTGGAGAAGAACGTATGACGAAACGATGCCACCTTTCGAACGATTGTGATTGGTCTAGACCAACACGCGACGTAATGCGTCTTAATATTACGTCCAATGACAGATTGTTATTTTGTCAGTCGATTTTACATTCTCTTCTCCAGGTATTATCTGAAGGGTATATCCCGTTGTAGTATTAAGCTTCGCATTTATGAACAGTATTATTTTTCTCGCTATATCATCGAATATTTTTTCCACTTAGCGTTTATCAGATTAGATAGAATATAATTATACAATTTATTAGTAAAATATATATGCGTTGATACGCTCTTAAATATTAGAAGCACTAGGCTTTATGGACAACGATTCGTTTTATAGAGGCTATTTTTACTAGTGTAATATTGTGCTACAGTAAATTTGTTTTAGTCACAGATATTTTTGATCACGATCTTTAAAAGCAAAATCTATGCATTTATTTTTTGTACCCGAGAAAGATGCATTTAAAATTATTGCGTAGTAAACTTTGCGCTATCATATCATTAAATTAGGCAAAATATATTTATCTTAAATCTTATTTTATAGATTTGTTAAAACTTCTATATTGGCTAAACCATAAAAGTTAAGTTTTTAGATTGTTGAGAGGCTATACATTGGTTTTAATATAATAACAATACTATAAGATGGTATCCGAAAAAAATATATCATATTTATTTCACTCATTTGTAAAACGCATATAATCGTCATTGAATAACGTCTTAAGCGCCATTTATAAAAAAAAATTGTGTGTATATGTGTCGCTGATATTAGACACAAGTTAACGCGTTACGCCCCTATAGTATTGTTATTTGTTTTAGATATAATATATGTACAAAATATTTCTTCGAACGATTTTAGTCAATTCAGAATGCTTAAAGGCACTATTTATCAGTCAATTAATATTTATGCAATTTTAACGCTTCGAATTCACGTAGAACCTTGCATTTTGTGAATAATTCTTTGCATGCTTGAGATGTTTTTAGTGAATTGAATCCTGTTCAATTAAGTATGAAAATGAATACCGGGCGAAATTTTTCAGTCGAATTGTAAATACGTTGTGTATGTGACGGCCGTATTTAGTCAATTTAGAGTAATTGCTCAAAGACTGAACTAGGCGTGTTTTTATTTTTAGACAAAAATGAACTCTAGGTCATTGCAAGAAGGTCTATTATCTCAAACATTGTCCTTCCATCGCTCGTTTAATCTTCGTATGTACCTCCCGTGTTGTGACCCCGTGTTTGATGTATGTAACCCATGTAAATACTCAATATACCATTAGTTATAGATACGTACGTCCAAATATTTCAGACAATTATGAATTTTACCTCAACGCAAACAGATCCGAGATTCGGTTCCAAATATAACATTTCTACAATTTCGAGATTGCTTAAGAAATCTCTGAGACGAAATCGATTTCACATGCATTAGAATAAATTATAATTGGATATTGTTATTATACAGGTGTCCAAACCGGTATATTTATTAATATATAAATAATAAAAATATTGACATTTTGATTTTTTTGTGACTTGAAACTTGACTTGGCTTATTATTAAAATTTAATATTTTTGAGATTTTTTTTTTAAATATGTTTGGTACATTCTATGTAAACTGTATGGTTTTGGCTTTATATGGCCGTGGTATCAGGTTACTATTTGGAACCGAATTATTTTTAATATATAGTAATTACAAATTGTAAAACAGTCATTTATATCGACAATATATGTGTAGATTGGTATTATCATTATATGGAAGTGACCAATGTATGAATTATGTAAAAGTTTTAGCTCAATTTTATGATACTCGTTCACTATAAACCGTAATTGAAAAGAAATTAAATTAATTTTAAAGAATTTGAAAGCCTGAGAACTGTTTACTTTTATAAGCTGGTTTGTATTCTCTGATTTGATGGCAAAGATTCTTATGTCAAATCCAAAAACTGCTTTGTAAAAACTAGTTTTTTTTTGTTTGTGACGCAAGAAATAAATAAAATGTTTGACTTTTTTTAATTTTTAACCTGTCGTCGTTTTGGTAATAAATTATTCAGATCAACAAATATATAAATTTTTCGTCAGGAATTATTTGGAATTTTATTTATGGTCCATGAAATAGGTACACAATTGTAACGTGAGAATATGTAAGTCGTATATTTATTTAATTTTTCTTATTTCGTAATAAGAAAAATTTTATAAATTTTTCCCTATTCTCTAGTGGGAATCGTATTATTTGCCAATTCGTACATTTCATGGCGGAGTATGGTTTGTGTGTCGTATTGAAATGTATACTTGTAACCACAATAATGTTAGTTAGTGGTTGATAACTAGTTATTTATTACTTGTTGATTATGTAAACTGTATCCAATAGTAAAATTGTAAATTTGACGATTTTTGTTTTAATTTTTCCCTTCCTACGCTACACTACACTATTGTAAGGCCGTATTTTTTAAATTTTCTCTACAACTGCTTTACTCTATAGCAAAACATTGTACAAAATAATATTTTTATAATATCATCGTTGGCTAGAATCAGTAGCGTAACAAAGGGTTGGCAGGGCTGGCAAAATGCAACGGGCCCCCGACCCAAGAAGGCCCCTGCCCTAGAGATATTATGTTCTATGGATAAATGTGAAGTTCCCCATACGCATTGGGCTAGCGTGGGGACTACAGACCATTCCCTCTCGCCTAAGAAAGCAGGCCTATGGCCATTAGTGTGACATAATATACAACGTGTAATTGAGTATGCTGAAAATCTCGAAGTTTAATAAAATTATCGTGACGGTTTTTACTGATAGGGCCCCATCAAAAGAATTTGCCACGGGCCCCAGATGGTATAATTACGCCACTGGCTAGAACCTTAGTTCGAGGGCGGTTCATGTCCCATCAATGTGTATGGTGTATCAGTCAACCTAAGTATAGAAGAAGAAGCTATTACTATCCTTCCAACACAGCATCACTTCACAAAGATCAAATTACTCTTCTATCTATATAATTCAAGAATAAGGTTTAAAATGAAACAAAGGTACCACTGTATTGTTTTATTGAAGTGTGAGGAACAAAGTGAGCTACACAATTTAAACTATTAAGCGACATGGACCGGCCGTGGCCGCCTAACACCAAACACATATACTTAAATAACTTAACTAGTACCGCTAAAGCAACGACATACAAACACTTAAGAAACACAATAGAATTGGATTCTGTACACAGAGTGTTTTACTGCAATATATTTATTCGTAAAATGTAGTCCAAAAAATACGTGAAGAGTGTTATTTTCTATAAACAAAAAAATAGTTATACTTTTTAGTTCAGCTAAGCACCCTGTGTACATATATTATTAATACATTATGAATACGGTTCGTTCTCGCATGAAAATCCATTGATCTACATAACATATGTTTAAGATAAGTAAAATCTACAATCGAAGTAACGTTTTTAGAATAGAATTTATATTTTCAAACAGTTATATTAAATATTTTCTGTATGACCGAATTTATTTCACAATTTGCATTATTTACATTCAGAAACTAGCTTATTAAAATTATCATGTTAGGATCTTTTTCACAATCAAGGGTATGAAATAGATAAATAAGGATGGAATCGCAAACGTGCCAAAGTTATGAACCGTGTTGAATTATTAAACAATCATATTTCAAATATTGTTTTTTGTGAAATCGTTGTAGATATTTAACGCTATTTTGATTCGAATTTCAGTATGACATTAGCGCTAACGATATTGAACCAAATCGAAATACGGATTTTGTCGTTATGGCGTTACATGTCAATGCTAGTTAAATAATAATATGGCACCTTTGATTTATCAAAGCACTTCCAACCTTTTTTTACCTATTTTGTAACCTGCATTGTAAAGATTTTGATAACATTTTTACGCTGAATCATCGAAGACGACGATTCCAATTTTAACAATCGTTTTATGTAATATATGTATATTAAACAGAAGTCTAAACATCTGCATTGTAAATATATATTTTGTGCGTGTCTAATAATATCTAAAGACTGAAATAGATTTAATAATAACAAAATGGCTGGCAATAACAGTTTCCATAGAAATATGTAAATATTGTGTGTTAAAAGTAGGTGTGTAGGACTGATGTCCAGCTGTTCTTATCGAATTAAGAGCAACCCAACGTGACGATCGCATAACTAAATTCGGTCGCGGACCAAATCACACTGCAATTAATGCCATACAATCATCGAGGTCAATAAGATGTCATGTCACTTATAGGATAGGCAAAAATACTTCGTCCGTCCGAGACTCCGTAACCATTGGACATACAATCAGGCGAGAATAACAATTACGTGGAACGTGTCAGCTGTACGCAGAATATAATGTTAAGTTTTATGAAATATGTATAAGGTCATTTCTTGCCATCTTTTTATTATTCGATCTAACTTAATCTAAACTACAAAGGTTTACAAGCCTAGACGATGAAAAAATACAAAATTTGATATACAATAGATATACTTTACCGTTATTGTCTCGGTTTATTTATTGTCTGCGCGTAACACGCGAAAAATTTTAATGCCTTATCTAGCTGATAGTGATATACAATTGACTATTATAATAAATTGATGATATTTGATAATATATTTACGAGCGACTGATTTAGAGTAAACAAGTATGAAAGTTTGGTGCAAATAGGACGTACTTTAAGCTTGTAAAATTAATTCTCTTAGTTGGATAGTCAGACGTGAATTGTCATGGCATATTATCATCTGTGGCACGGGTCCAAAATAACCAATGTTTTTGTTTTAAATTATAATAGCGTTTTAGATAAAAGTTATATTTAAGGATCTTGACAGATTTGACGGATTTTGTGTCGAAAATTAACTGTAATGTACTTTTAATATTCATAATGATTTACTTACTACCAATTACGTTTATACATAAACAGTAGTACCAGTTAACAATAATTAATGTACTATAATACAATAAGGAGTCTAATTAATTATAATTTGGTTTCTAAATAATCCAATCTTTTAGTAATTTTGATATAAAAAACTAAAATGACTTTCAGCATTATGACGAAGTTGAAAGCCTACACTATATGACAAAAGCAAAGACATTTATTAGGAACTTACATTATCAATTATATGCCATACTAATAAATTGGTTTCTTTTTAAGTTTTTTTATATATTTTAAAACTGGGAAGTCACAGTCTGAAAGTCACGACATCGCTAATATGTTCTAATTCCTTTCATTCTTAAATATGAATCAGTCGCTCGCAATAAACCATTGTAAAAGATATGTGTGTTTGATAAGTTACAACAATTAACATGTATAAAGGCTACTGCGCTTCATTTGCTACATTTACACTAAACAGTAAACATCTATAACACAACCATTACATTATCGTACAGCATTCTCACTTAACTATGAATTAAATGATTTCATTCAAGCCTTCCGATTACTTATATTGTCATTTAGGAGTAATACAGAACTACCGTCTATTTAGAATTTTCATTATCAAAATATTTATTGTCACTAATTAACATTTAGATTTGCACCTACTGACCACGGAGGCGCCAACGTTTTTGACTTTATATATTCAAGATGAAACGTTATTTCTATGATGCAATTCTTAGACTACTACTTATTCAATTCATTATATTATAGTATAATCGATATGTAAAGACAAAAAAACTATATACTATAACGCCCGAACCCAACAACCTATCTCAATCCATAATCCACCATCTGAGATTGTAATCTTAATCCAAATGTTGTAACAAGTGTGCCAATAACGAATCGACGGATTGTAATAGCCATCTGTCGATACAAGCTATACATGGAAGGTCGTATCGGTGTCTGTGGATAGACCTTTGTATGAAAATGACAGTTGACGAAAGCTCGATTTAAACAGTTAATTATTTTAACAGATTTTAATTTACACCAGATTATTTAATTTTATTTGTTATGTTTTAAACATACACATGTATATTTTAATGTTATTTGTACGTTTTTTACTTTATTTGGTTTACATTGATTATCAAATATGAGTGAAAACTCGGTAAATAGAACGACAAAGAGCATTTTATCCGTCGCCAAAAATGGATTGTCTTCGTAGGGTTTGGTTATTGGGATGTAGATAGGAGATCGATCGACTGTCACATTGAAAACAATTTGAGATTGTGGATTGATTATTGCGTTCAGGCGTAAGACTACTAGTTCTTTCTAATCGACGAAATTAATACCTTAATTGATTTTTAACAACGCAAAAATGTGATTGAATCGCTTAGAAATAGCGTTAGAACGTCTCTTGTGGCCCTCCCGTGGTCAGTAGGTCTTAGTTTAATCCCTACTTAGACCTAGACTTATCAAGAGCCAGAAACCGGCTGGCGCCGTCAGGCCCTGAACACGATACATTTCACTAATTGAAGTAACAGCGATTACCTACGGTATACGACATCATATATATTTGTGTCTACCTTCGTATATTAACACTTAGTGCTGAACACTTAATATGTTCACAATAAAGCCAAATACCAATGCATTTCGTTTTATTTATATTTTATGTACTCGCACTAACCAGTCTAGGAGAAGCAACTATAAGGGGGAATTAAATCAACAAACCACATTGGTATAAAAGACTGTAAGAAGAACTTTTAATTAATAAATAATTAGGTTAAAAGGAGACTATAGCTGACTAATACCTAACTAAAACTACGCTTAGACACACTTCATTCATTACTCATTACAACTCTAACTAAAAAAACATCGTAAATAATGTAATCTCAAAATTCAGTCACTACATCATCTAATGCTCGTTATAAAAAGGAAAATCTACATATTCGTAGATTATATTTAGTAGAAAACATTCGATACAAGTTCAATATAAAAATCTCAATAACACTAGTGGAAAGCTCGAGTTATAGATAGGGACTCATAAGAAGTCGACAACCTTTTGCGTACACACGGCAACTTACGCTAAGTAACCAACGTTTGAGGCCTTAGCGCGAATAAATAACGATATTTATATGAAAATCATAAGAATTCGTGAGTTTGGAACTAAACGGAAGGAATATGAAAAGTCGATACGTTGCAGATTGGAAAAGTAGTCTCGTATATGAAACTATTATTAAGTTCGTGGTTATTAAAGTTTAGACGCAAATTTTGATTGGATAATGCAAACGTATGTGCCTCCAGCTGCAATTGACCAAGTAACAATGATTTATCTTTAAAATTTATTAAACTAAAATTACATTATTAATAATGAAAATTGGAAATTATATAAAAATATTATTTATTCTTTTGTTTCGCGGTAACTATATTTAAATAAAATGGCTAAATACTATAATTTATTATTGTCTTTCACGCGAATACTATACATTTAAATAAAACTTTAACGAATGTAAACGCGAATTTGTTATTATTCATCTATTTTTTTAATAATTTGGAACTATCATAACATAAAAATATCAAGATATTGCCAATTTTAATTTAAAATGAAAACAATTTCTTTGTTCGTGTAATATACAGAGATTTTACTAAAGAAAACATATAGTCAATAATAACTAGAAAATGTGACCATTTAATATATTCTCAAATCAAATCTATTCAAAAAGTGTATATGTTATTATGTATTTAAATTCACGTTTATATACGTTAAAATGTTTTTTATCATATTTGCACACATTAAAATACCTATACATATCGGAGGGAAGACCCTTATTTCTAAAATCGTCTAAAAATTTATTGACTATCACTTTCATTATAGAAACGTTGCCGCCTGTACAACTTTATATTAATTTTATTGTCAATATATGCAATACCTATTACATAAGCTTTGAGCATAGTTAGTTAACCTATAGAGTAGAAAAATAAAAGTATGATTTTTACAGTTGATATTGAGGAATCTTACAAGGTATTAAAAGAAAGAGGGGTTTAGTAACTCGTTAAACATATCTACTCTACATCTTATCACTATTAAAGCTATGTTACTATTACGCGTTAATCGCGTTCATTTACATTCAACAAAGCTTACTCTACTATCGCAAACCATATTTAGACAGTATTTTTTAATCCCGTGAATTCAATAGCTGCGTTAAAATTATAGTTTTACGATAAATAAACACATACCCAGATATACGTTCTAACACCTAACACCAAATAAATAAAGATGCTTATAAAACCTTATAATTATAGGCTAAAGCTCCACGACCCTACTTAAGCGATTTAGTGTATATTTAGCGACATCCCGAGAAAAATCGAGAGAAATAAGTCAAAGGTATATAAAAGTATTGACACGTTATGGTAAGTTAATCTTTCTTCATAATAAAGGTTTCGTAGTATCACAGCATCAAAATTTTGCTGTAGCAACACAGGGCAGACATGAAACTTTGCGTTTATACCTAGGGACCGTTTAAATACTTTTCAATTTAATAAAAAAAAAATCTTTTTTTCCTCGCATACATATTTTTACGAGAAATAACTTTTATAAATGGGAATATAAGGTAAATTAATAATGACATTGAACGATGGACGAAGGTAGTTGCCTCATAGTTGAGCAAAATGTTGGGGGTATATTGAGTGGGTGACGATATTCCTTTTTTCGAAGCTGCCCATTAATATATCATAATTTTATTGACTGTTATACTACTATGTTTTAACTGTATAATTTTAAATCCCATCTTGGGTATACTTTATATTGGTAATATAAAATAAAATTGTAAATTTTAGGGTAGAAAATAGGACGGTTTGCCCTGTGTTCCTACGGCATGACGTCACTATAAACGAGTGATCCTTTAAAATATTATCTTTCCATACGTTAAGAATAATTTCCAATTAATATACTATTCTACTATACTTTATTGTCATATTATATATGTTTGTCACAGATTATTGTCAACATATTTATTCACAGTCAAATATTATTGTCACGTCCATAATTAGTTGAAAACGCAACTATATAAATGGACATTTAAAACATGCAAAAATACCTTATAGTCCGGTCTATTTAAGCCTAAAATCAGGAGGAAGGTTACATAAATTCCCATAAAGCTGAATATTGGCATAGTTGTTCAAAACATCATTATAAAGAAAATCTCAAAAGTCCTCATCGTTCCGAGGTGTGCTAAAAATTTGGCACGGGGTCAAAGGTCAAAAAAATGAGTTTTTTGCGATTTTTAGCGAAACGGTGAGTTTTTTCGCAAAATTACCCCAGTATAAAATTGTAGATCACAAAATTCTCTACAAAAAATATATTAATATTTTTTTTCCTAAAAGCCACCATTTTGGAGATATAACGTTCCGAAAAGTTGGATCAGTCGTAATCCCTCTATTTTGCACACGTACGCCACATATGAAAGTCACTAAAGGTGTAATAGAACTAAAATAAGTTCGCTATTATTTATTGTAACTTGCTTATGTAAAATATAAGTTAAACTACGAGAATCAACGTACATAATTGACGGAGGATTCTTATTACATCGAGTGGTGTGGGATAGCGAGGAAACATTTAACGTTATCTTAGATAAATACGTTCAATATGTACGTCGACATTTTGGTTCCAGAGTTACTGTCGTATTTGACGGATATGATGATTATACGAGAAATATTAAAGCAGCAGAGCAACGCCGTCGAAATGCTGCTTCATCAACTTCTTCTGATATTATATTCGATGAATCAATGACAGTTCCTACCATTCAACAGAAATTCTTTGCAAATAATCACAATAAATCTAGGTTTATTTCGATGTTGAAAGCAAAATTTACTGCTGAGAATATATCCGTTGAACAAGCTAATGATGATGCTGATGTATTGATTATTGAAACAGCGATAAAGAAATTCAGTGTGACAAATACAACTGTTGTTGTTGGTGAGGATGTTGATTTACTCGTCTTGCTTACTGCTCGAACTCCAACTGAAAAAATTATTTATTTTTTTAAACCCGGAAAAGCCCAAAATCAATCGGAAATATATTCATCAAACAGTTTATCCAATTTTCCTAAATGTCATAATCATGTATTGTTTCTACACGCAATAACTGGCTGCCCTACGACATCTGCTTTTTACAGGAGAGGAAAAACAACAGTTTTCAAAATGTTTGAAAAAAAAAGATTTACTACAATGTGCTGAAGTTTTTAAAAATAGTAATTCAACTCAACAACATGTTATCACCAACGGAGTTCAATTTCTTCTTGCTATGTACGGAGCCCCCAAAAAAAACCACTTGCTTAGATAAGTTGCGATACACATCTTTCGTGAAAAATACGCGTAATAAAAAACAAGTCAACTTAGCTTCTCTTCCTCCAACCTCAGTAGCTGCTCATCAACATCTGTTTCGGGTATATTACCAAGTTCAAGTGTGGCTTGGTAATCAGCTGGACCCTAAAGACTGGGGTTGGAAGTTGATCGACAATACACTAGAGCCAGTTCAAACTTTACTTCCACCAGCACCTGAGAAACTTCTCAACACAATATTTTGCAACTGCAAGAAAGGGTGTAGTGCAAAATGTGGTTGCAGAAAAGTTGGACTGTTTTGTTCCCTGGCATGCACACACTGTCAAGGCCGATCATGCTCGAATGTTGAGTCACCAACTCTTGAAGATTCGTTTGATACCGATCAGGAATCGCTATTGGGGCAGTTTACGTGTGAAATAGAACAAGAAGAAGAAGAAGAACAAGAGGATGAACAGGAAGAAGAAGGAGAAGAAGATCAAGAAGAAGAAGAAACAGAAATCTTGGACAGTTATGAATCAGACGACTAACTTTTTATTTTAAGTATTTTATTTAATTACACCGCCGTTGTTTTTGCCCACTATAATATATAATATTATTTTGCAATAGTTTTAAAACATATAAAATCTCAGCAGACCCGTGGAATAGGCCTACTGGGGAAACCACGTTAAAAAAAACGCGCTTTGTACACTACCTCATAGGTGGCGTGGAAACGTGTGCAAAATAGAGGGATTACGACTGATCCAACTTTTCGGAACGTTATATCTCCAAAATGGTGGCTTTTAGGAAAAAAAGTATTGATATATTTTTTGTAGAGAATTTTGTGATCTACAATTTTGTACTGGGGTAATTTTGCGAAAAAACTCACCGTTTCGCTAAAAATCGCAAAAAACTCATTTTTTTGACCTTTGACCCCGTGCCAAATTTTTAGCACACCTCGGAACGATGAGGACTTTTGAGATTTTCTTTATAATGATGTTTTGAACAACTATGCCAATATTCAGCTTTATGGGAATTTATGTAAACTTGAATGTGTAAATAGACCGGACTATTATAACATTAATACACTCGCCTAATGACTTCGTATAATTTAATAAACTAAAAATCATTACCGTAGTTGCGCTTTCTGTTAACCAAATAGTCGAAACCTCAAATGTCTGATTCGGAGGGTGCTTTGTCGTCGTTGTACTGTTGTATCTGCTTCTGTATCCAGGGAATGTACTTGGGAACGAAGGCGTAGACACCTGGCAGACGGGGATGGGCACATTTTATGCCCCAAGATACAATACCTCCCACGTACCAACGCGACGGATCGTCCGGGTCCTTACATAGCAACGGACCTCCCGAATCACCCTGAAATAGCGACTTATGTGGTAAGGCTTTTGTATAAGCGTGTAAAGCCTGAAGAAAGCCAGTTGTGAATGTTTATTGATGTAGCACAAGAAAGCAAAATATCGCGATGAAACTGACGAGTCTTAACGAACGTGTCAAAAGGCTGATCACCAATTTGCCTTTAAATAAAGACACTAAGTGGCGAAGATTTGTAGTTATATGATAATAATAATAAGACCATTTATTGCTGTAAATACTAGTACATAAAAATGTGAAGTTCTATAAATATAATAATACATAACATAATAATTGCTGTTTTACCGCTTATCCTTGGACATAGGCCTCCTTTGGATTATATGATAACGCTGCTCCTATTTGTGTGTATACGTTTTAAAGAAAATGAGCAGACTAGAGCAGTATTGGCCTAGTTAGTGGCTTCAGCGTGCGACTCTCATCCTTGATGATCCCCGGCTGTCCACCAATAGACTTTCTTTCTATGAGCGCATTTAACTATCGCTCGGTTTTTTTAACGATGAAGGAAAACATCGTGTGGATACCGGCATGCCTTAGACCCAAAAAGTTGACAGCGTGTGTCAGGCACAGACTACTTGCCTTTAGATTGATCATGAAACAGATTAAGAAATCTGAGGCCCAGACCAAAAAAGGTTGTAGCGCCACTGATTTATTTTATTTATTTTTTAAAGATGTGGTACAAGGCATTTACAGATATGTTTAAACGAAATTGATTTCACGCTGTAAAAAGTCAAGTCAGTGCTTTTAATGTAATGATAAGAGAATTTTCTTAAACGCATAGAGCGTTGATATCAATTCTGTTCCGGTTCTAATAAAACGCAATTGAAACGATAGTCGTTATCTAACGGAACTGTATAAATCTAGACAGAAAATAAAAGTTATTTTCCAATACGCAATAAATGCAGTGCAATAAGTAGCGGAATGTAGCTGACGGCAATATCTTTCCATGTTTGCAGGCATCGGAGCGTTCTAAACACACTAATAGCTCTAAGACCCACTCTGCCTTTCTGATAAGAGGCTTTCTGGTTGCATATGGATATCTTTTCTTCAACTAGGTAAGCTTAAATGGCCTTGTTCAGCACAGTATGTCATGGGATTATATAATAAATAATGTCTTTATTGAGAGTCGATTTTTTTTGAAATTATACTTCTTTAGGCGCGTTATGAAAAATTGATGAGTGAAATTTTACGATGCGCACCGTGACACAAAATTAACAGAATGAAGTTGTCCACGGAAGATGCTACGGCATTGGACTTAATTTAAAAACAACATTCGAATAATAATAGAATTTATGTTACACTTAATGTAAGAGAATAATAATAAATATAGTTTATTTATTTAATTTTTCAAATGTAAACTGAACTTTATTGACTATAATGACTCCTTTTCCAGCCTTTGATTATGTAATTGTAATTAATTATTTGCATGCACACAAAAACTATTTTTTATAATGCCAAAGAAATATAACTTCTTACGCTCGTACATAAGTACACGCTCCCTTTTTTTAATATATGAGATACTTACATTAACTATGAATCTTGTATGTCAAAATTCAATACATTTTTTACGAGTGTTAGACGTTTCTGAATTGGCTTAGTCTTATGAGTGTTGTAAATATATTCTATGCGTTATAAACTCTTTGTGACTATCGTTTTCAATAATGTATTTATTTTTATAGTTGCTTGTTTTTGCGAAGTTTACGGACTGACGGAAAATATCTTGTATCTAATTTGTTTGTAATTATAGATTTTTTTTAATTCTTGCAATTGTACAATTCATCCATCTGCGTAAACTTACGCAATGTAACATTTATTCTATACCTGTTATTTAAGGCCCGTTGCCATTTAAGTATCTATAAACAGTAAAAAGCTTTTTTAGATTCCGAATGAATAATCTTATTTTATTTTCTCATTAACTATTTAGAAATATTTCTTTTATTTGCACAAATCACCAATGTAATACAAATTTTCTATATAAGATTTTAATTAGACCATTTCGTTAAATTAATATCAACTAGACGGTTATCCAATGAAAGAAAATAATATTGAATCTTTGATATCTATAAAGAAATTTCATTAGACATTACCCCAGAGATTTTCCTAAATAAATAAAAGTTTATGAAGGAAAAAATTATATAATGTCGGGGCCCTCGCAATTTCAAACACAACGAATTTATTAGATTTCATCTTCTGTAGTATTGTATTTGGACAACTAACAAACCGAATCATAATATATTTTGTATACTTCTTTTGTTAGAGTAAATTAAATATTTTTGCACGGACGTCGAAAAACTTCTAGCCTATAAATAAATTGATTAACACTGAATACATTTAATTGTCTTAGTAATAATTCAATATAATAATTCCTATTGTTGTAATTTTTTTGTGAATTTTAGTTGCATTGTACGGAATTTATTGAATGACCAATTTTCTGAACGGGATTAAAATGGGAACTGACCAACCATTAACTGAACATATATTACAAACTATTTTTTATGTCTCCTTTCCATAACTCCCTGTATGGGGCAGCCACGTCTGTTTTTTTATTTATTTGCAAATTAATGAAGGTACGTCGTCTGAGACAAACCGATTTCCACCTAATGCTTTCCTTCACAGTACGCTAATGGGCACAGCTCTAATAGGAACGCAAATAAATTAATTCTCACCTGGCAAGCATCCTTGCCACCTTCAGGATATCCTGCGCAGATCATCCCTTCAGTCACGTTAAGATCCCGATGTTCCAGCCACTGGTTACAAAGATCACGATTGAGGACAGGAACTTCCACCTCATTCACCGCCGGCTCGTATTCTGACACTGAAAAGGACTCATAAATATGAAGTCTAGAATCACTTGTTATTAAACTAGCGTAGCGCTCGGTAAAATTACGACTGTAATTGTCAATATAAAACCCGGGTGCTAAGTTATCTATATTTGTAGAGAGGCTCATATTGTATTGAATGATACCGTTGCACATAGACACTCACACGGATAGGATGCGTCGCGAGCATTTTAAGAATTGGTACGCCCTTGAACCTAATTAGTTCGGAAATACTTCAGTAGGCAGCTGATTCCACAGGGGTTGTGAGCGGAAAAGACTGCATTAAATAACGCTCGCTACGTTTGCTATATTGTCCTTGGCTTACACTATCTTAATTTCATACAGTACCCTTACTTTTTTGAAAATATTATATAGTCTACGCCAAGAATAACAAGCTATGTTAAACGTTAAACCCTTGGCAAACATAGATAATAACATATATAACATTAATGGTAAAATAATTTCAAATCAGTCCTGTAGCTTGAGAGCCTATTCAAGCCAAACAAACAATCAAATCATTTCTCTTTATAATATTAGTAGAATATCACAAGAAAAACCTCTCATTTAAATGAAAAATTGTAAAACGATAAATGTCTTCAAAATCTACATGCCACGTCATTAGCGCTCCTTAAACACAAGTAAAATGAATTCTAAACGAAAATTGCATATTTATAACAGAGTCTTGAAAATCACCGAGACAGTTTAATGTGCAATAAAATGCTAACTTTTCAACTCGTTACTGCTAGCCCCAGTCAGCCGACTAACTGCAGCACAAATGACCCGTAAACAGATTACTGAGACTTAAAGGTATCGCTGCCAACTCCTCAAATATTTCTACGGATACGGATACAGATATATTTTATAAAAATATATGTATATCGTATGTTTAATAGATTGATAAAATTGTAGAGGCTTGTCCCTATTCGTCTTCAGTATTAGTATAGGTGTTAGAATTTGTTTTATTCGTTAGAAACGTACAAAAGTCGATGGAAATACAAATATTATGTTTTTCATATTAGTGTAAGTGTCAGAGATTTGAAAAGGGTAATGGTGGTGTATATGTATCGGTGGGATAAAAGTGGTATTTACAATAAAGAACTAATTGATTGTGTGTTTATAATAAACCTTATCACAGAATGGTACCCTTTAGACGGAAAGAGACATAGAGGAAGACAGGCTAAGAGATGGGAGGATGACGTTAAGAAAATAGCGGGTTCAACATGGACTCGCACTGCAAAAATGAGAAAAGACTGGAGAGCTTTAGAGGAGGCCTTTGTTGGAAGACAAGTTGTAACCGAACTATCGTTTGCCGATAATCAATCAATAGACAGTAAAATTGTTAGTATATTAGTTAAACTTTAGTTAATAGTCAAAATGTGTTTTTTAGTCATAAGTAAATTAATTTTACACGAAACTACTCTGTGTAAAACTTGTTAACAACAATAAAGGCTTATTTATTTATTATATAATAAACCAAAGTGTTGGAAAGTTGTTCTTTTGTTTTTCATCACATAAATTACATAAAAATCAGGGGTTTTCCGATTATACATAACTAACAGGCTTAGTTATACATGGCTAACGGGAAACCTAGCTTGGAGCTACATTTGGCTTTGTTTCATTGCAATGACCAATTAATAAACTATTTCAAGCCTTTTAGATCCGAAATCTCTTTGAAATAGTTATGTGTTTTGCGAGTATGAACAATTAATGACCTTGAATTCTAAAATATATTTTGTTTAGTTAGAATTATTTGCTGAGTATTAATCTTGATTTGGTTTTGATCTTTTATATTGTAACTGGTTTGTTTTCTTCGTATTCTATTATACAATATATGCATGAATCTGTTTTATGTAAATTTTGTAATGTAAAATTTATTTGCTTTATTTTTATGGAGAAAATGGGCAGGCAGAACGTATCACACGGCATTGGCCATAGAGCCCGCGCATGTCGCAAGTCGTATTGGTTCGTTCGTGATGTATTGTCAAGTGTTTGTATGTTTTTCAATTAATAAATAAAATATGCTATTGTCTCTTGGCGATTATATGGTATGGTGTGGGTGAAATTCTCATCGGTGATCGCGTAATACTGGTAGTATACTCACTGTCTTTATCAGTACGCTTTCCCCAACCGATGACTGTACAAAGTGTTCCAGGTAAAAGGGCTCGTCGTGCAGGTGGTAAACATACCGGTGATAAGTGTTCATGGTATCGAACTCGAACAGCCAACTGAGTCCAAAAATTATAACATATATTTATAATTGTAAATAAGTGTAAATCTTCCATAATGGTGCTATGGAAGATTTACCCATTTTGCATGCCCGATTACTTCAAGTATAAATTTAAAGTTAAAGTGTCTAATCAAATCGAATCGAAACTTTGAAACTCCAATAGCGATCGGCGACCGACGTTGTTTAGTTTAATTTCGATGTATTTCTCTCAATATAGCGCTGTCGTTATCTTGGAATTGCGCAAAAACTAACTATTAAAGCCATTGGAAGTTTTAAGTGTTGCTTCATTTACTGTATTTAATACTAAACAAGAATATGCTAAAAAAAAAAAGTTTCTTATATTCTGTGCCGTAATTTTTGTAGGTGGCTCGTTTGTAAGCATCTGTAATAAAAAAAGTATTAACAATACCTGAAACAAAGCGATGTCATTGTCATGCGCAACACCAACATTATATAGTGGATGTGGGACCACTCTTCGTACTTTCACTTTCTGGCCGTAATATGCATGACTTCGTCTACGCGTGATACCCAGCTGAATCGTCCATCCGTCGACGTCAGAATGACTAAAACAATTTTAACACCTTGTTAAAAACCAGTGGCAGTACAACTCTACATTTGGGGCCATCTATTTGTGATATATTACTCGAAACAGAACTAATCTAACCACAAGATAAACCACTCCTTATATGAAAAATGTATTCGTTTCGTTTACTCCCAAGCGAAAAATTAATCGATAAAGCTTTTCATAAATTTGACGATTATTAAAATGATCCTTATACTTGGGTTTGATTTGCTCCAGTTAAAACAATTTATATGACTCAAGACTTGGCGATTAAAAAGTGGCGGAGAGTTTCTTGCCAATTATTCTTGTCCGCTCTACGCCCTTGACTTGCGAGCTGGTAGTAAATATAAATTTAGAATCAATTTTTTTTCTGTTAACTTTCATAAGTGTTACCTATATAAATATAGGTAATTATTTTGAGTTGAGTTGATATTCTTTTCCTAATAACATATAACGCCTGCTTGACACGTCATGTCTTCCACTTTTGGGTCTTACGGTGCGTACAGACTATATAACATAACATGTTATACAACATTGCTATACAACATGTTTCAGATAATGTGGACACTGAATCTTATAAAACATGTTATAATAACATGTTATTGATATGCAGCAGCATTCCTTTTTTTTTGTTTTTATTTTGTTATTTAAAATGGTTATATAACATTATTATATTGCATTGTTATTCTAATGTGTACAGTATTGTTTTATGTTATAATGTTGAATAACAAGGTTACATAATGTGGACGTGTTATAAAACACAAGTTATATAATATGTTACATAGCCTGCACGCACCCTAAGACATGCCGGTTTCCTCAACATTAAAGGCGTACAGAAACATACATTGGTGTATAGCCGTCGTCACCTGAATAATGAGCCTCACACACTAAAACTAGACTAAATTCTACACTTGAGTGTATTATAAAAATGTACTTAACCACGCAGAGCTTATTTGATATCGAATTTGAAATATTTAATGAAATTTATATCAAGTTTCTATTTATTGTTAATTAAAAATAAACAATTTTGAGCATCAAGTAAGTAACAATCAACAAGTGTTCATAACACTTCAGACGTCAAGTTGAGACAATGAAAGTATTTATTTAGAAATGTAACAAGACAATGTAAATGTTATTAAAACAACATTGTTGCCTTAAGAAAATATTTTATTTTACACAATAAAACGACTGATTAAAGGTTAATAAAATATAAGGTAAATGTTGGCATTCTATAGAAGACTGAGATAATTATTAAGTATCTTTTGTAAATTTAATTTAGAATACTTTACTATGAAATTTCTACAGTACATAAACAAACGCCTTTATTTATAAAAAGATAAATCAGTGGAGCTACAACCTCTTTAGGTCTTGTCTTGATCTGTTTCATGATCATTTTTAAATCTAATAGGCAAGTAGGTGATAAGCCTCCAGTGCCTGACACACGCCGTCGATTTTTTGGGTCTAAGACTTGTCGATTTCCTCACGATGTTTTCCTCCACTGTTCGAGCAAATATTAAATATACAGTATAAACATAGAAAGAAAGTCCATTGGTGCACAGCCGGGGATCGGATGTACGACCTTTGGTACGAGAGTCGTATGCTGAAGCCACTAGGCCAACGCCCAACACTGCTCTAAACAAACGCCTACCAATTATTAAATTAGATTAGAAGTAGAGATAAGAGAAGCATAAAGTAAATCTAGTTAAAAATTTCATAACTTACTTTCCAACACAATGTGAAGCTGTCAGTACCCACTGGTCAGCGACGAGTACTCCAGCACAGTAGAACACTTCTTCTGGTCCACCAAGAATCGCTGCAAGGAATGGCCAGTCCCCTGGTGATGCTTCTACCCCTCCTACGATACGTTTTGTTGCTGGAGCTAGAGTACGACGTTTGCCACATTCTAAAAAAGGGTTATTATTTGAATTATTGTGTTGATTTATTTATTTATTTATTTATGCACCAACAAAGTAAACACTAATACAAGCCAAGTGCTACCCCAATTATAGGCGCATACAACATTCTAAATTTTTAGAAGTACATTAAAAGAAGAAAAAATTAACTTAAGATAAAATAAAATAAAAACATTACAACATTAATTGAATATCGTTCCCATACTCCTCCGAAACGGCTCCACCGATTCGTGTAAATTTTTTTATGGATACTCAGTAAGTCTGATAATTGGCTACTATCTATCTTTTATCTACCCCAAAAATTTATTTTTATTTTTTAGATATTTTTGTTTATTTTATTTTTTTATTATACAACATACAAAAATACATACAACCCTTAATTTCCACCATTCTACCCATTTTTTACTATAGGAAATAGTTAATTTTATTGAACTAAAAAAAGGATTCCTAGAAATAATATATATGGGAAAACATCAATATAAAATATAAATACAAAATTGGTCACAGATTATAGTAGATAATACCTAGTAAAGTAGATATTATGAAATAGTAATTTGACATTTCAGTTTTTAGCCGGTTAACGAAAGTCAACTCAACTATATATACATATATATAATATGTCAACTAGTCCAATAAAAGCTTTTTCAAATGATTAGTACTTGTCCAATCAAAGACAATACTTATTTGTAAGCTTGAAACTAAAGTGCAGATTATATCACCGAAATAAAAATTAAGATACCTCTCTCTATCCTCTTTAGCCAATATGATCAACTCCGGGTTATAATCCCATCCCATATATGTAAATATATTGATGGCATAAAGATAAAACTAAAGCAAAAGATGTCAACCTACTCGACAGAGTACAATTTCAGATCGGTCCACGATTTAATTTGCATTTGCGTGTTGTTCCCACGAGAATGTAAGTGCGTGCTTCTATTTCACCATGCCTCCTGCTGATAGAGGACAAATCTTTGTTTTTAATTTATTTTATTATTATTTGTTACTTAAGATGCCATGTGGAACATGGTGTAATATTTTTGTTGGAGCTCCTTACAAACGTTGTGTAAAACAAAAAACTTGGCGTTTAAAAAGAGTGGCGGAGAGTTTATTGCCAGTTCTTCTCTTCCGTTCTACGCTCTTGATTTGAGAACTGGCAGTAATATAAAATAAGAAGCATTTAATGTATATTTCTTTTTTTTTGACGTTCATAGGTGTACATTGTGTTACCTACATGAATAAATGATTTTTGACTTTTAAATATATAATAATAGTATCTATACTATCATTCCTGATATGACCACATTCAAAAAAACAAAAAACAGCATTACAGTATAGATACTATTATTATAATGCTGTTTTTTGTTTTATTGAATGTGGTCATATCAGGAACTACTGTTGCGAATCAAATAATATATGTGTAGTAAATAAAATATAGTGGCGCTACAACCTTCTTTAGGTCTGATCCTCATATTTCTGTATCTGTTTCATGATCATTTGTAAATCTAATAGGCATGTAGGTGATTATCCTGTGCCTGACACTCGCCGTCGACTTTTTGGGTCTAAGTCTAGCCGGTTTCCTCACAGCCAGGGATTGAACCTACGACCTCAGATATAAGAGTCGCACGCTGAAGCCACTAGGCCTATAGTGCTCGATATGTGTGTATTACATATGAATAAACATAAATAAAACCGTAGATTATGGCTGCTTAATTAAATGTCAACTCAGAAATTAATTTTAAACATCCATCTTGATTACATAAACCTCAGAAACTCAAAAGGGACAAAAATTATAATGATTTTCGTAATAGAGGTCGTTGTTTGTCCCACCTTGAAGTCCAGCGGTTTCTAAAATGAAATTTAAGCAAAACTCCTTTCTGGGTGGGGTAAATAATGCGTCTGCGTTTCAAAGTATAAACTTATAGCGATTTTAGAACATTTGACCGGCACTTAATTTATTTTTTTCCTTGGAGGATCTTCGACCAGTCTAATCACTGACTGGCCGGCCGGCTTTGCGGTCGGAATGACGTCATCGCAAATGTAGCCGTAGATTGTACCCAAATTGTACGTGTGTATGACAATTGCGTTTTGGTTCAAGAGTGTATACGAGTATTTTCCACTGCCTTAAAACTTCAAATTCGATATAAATTTACGTTGACACTAGAAACTTAAACTAAAGTATTGCGCTTTTACTGGATGGTATTTATAATGAAAACTATTTAAGTTTCTATTCTTGCCTCCGCTGTCGCAGCTACCCAAAGTTATTTGTATTGGCCTCCGAAAGAAGCCATCTATACCTAACGATTTTCTGGTCTTGTCATTTCTAACTTTGTATATATTACTCAATATTAATCCATTAATTAAGTTTTGATTCAGAAAACTTACACTTAAACAGAAATTTAATCATTTTATTAGACTTTAATACATCAAGAACGATTTGTTTATTATTTAAAATCTACATTTGAACATTATTTTACAAAATCGCCACTCTCTTTCATTCTACGCCAAGCTTCATCTGACGCACAGAAATTACAGATAATGAAAGTTTTTTGCAACCCTCAGAAGGATAACAATTAAGAAAAACAGCACGAGGCTTTTGTCTTAACTTCATTGTAGAGCGCAATTTAATAAGATTATTATCTGTCGTAGTTACTGTTCTATTGTATAAAGAAGAACCTATATCATTTAAAAGCATTTATCTCTCTAACATAAGTAATTATTTCAGAAAAACGCAAACATAATATTATTTTCACATATATTAATATATAGTGTCAACTCTTTATAAGGAATTTCAAGGGACCGATCAGTTTTTTCGTTATAGAGAGAGAAAAAAAACAAATTTAACCAATTACCTACAATAGTTTCTAATTTTATTACTATCAATAGGTAAATTATTCTAAACACATAAAACATAACACTTTTAGTATAAGATCCCGCTATACAACGACCTTCACCGAGATGCTTATTTAATGAAACTTATTTTATATATAATTTAATATGTCAATAAATATAATCCATATGGGTTGCCTAGCAAATTTCAGTCCAGAGTATGTTTAATTAATATTAAAAAAAAAAATTATAATTTGCATGTAGTAAATTTTTTGAACTTTTTTCAATCAATATTTTTAATAAAAAAAAAAAAAAAAGAAAAATCTTTATTTTTCTCCACAATCTTACATTGATATTAACTAAATATTAAGAAACAGATATATTGTCGCAAGGAAACATTATAAGATTGTGAGAGACTGGTGACTGAACTAAGCAGGGCTTGTATCTCAGACCACCAGCCTCTCCCCACATGGTGTAAAAAGTAGCCAGTAACAAGAGTAAATTATTAATAAGGACATTTTACAGATGTAACATGGAGAAAAGAGGTACCTAATTAAAAATATGTAGGTGTGCAATCGCGCCGATATAACATCCGTGCTAATTATTATATATATTATTATATATATATATATATATATAGTACTTAGATAAATATATATATATTAGTACTTAGATAAATAGATAACAGTACATAAATAAGTATAAAAATAAATAGTAAATCAAAAATAAGCTATAAATTGTAAGTTAGACCATTGGTTGGATTAAGTTTTCAGTCTCATCATAGTTGAGACCTTGTATGTAGGCAGTAACCTTCTTTTTACAACTGAAGGATAAGAGTAAGTGAATATTCAGCTTGCGATTTAGTTTGTTGTAAATAAAAGGGCCGAGGTAACAGTAGAAGCGGTGGGAAAAGGCAGTGTAGAGAGAAGGAAGGTGAACAGGGGGTGGGCGGCGAGCAGATCGAGAGGAAGAAGGACTAGGTTTATGTTCGTGATGCTGTTTGAGGGCTGTGTTTAGGATGAACAGTTGACGTACTGTAAGTATCTGAGCTTCCTGATAGAGGGTGAAAGTAGGGAAAAGAATGGGTTTGAATAAGCAAACTTTTAGAAGAGCCCTCTGGGCACGTTCCAGGGACAGCAGATGGGTTTTGGCTGCACCACCCCAAGTGGTGATAGCATATAATAAAACAGATTGACATAATGCTAAATACATCATTCTGACTATATGAGGCTCGGCAACATGACGAATTTTCTTAAAGATAAACATGAGTTTGCGGACTCTACCACACATATTCATAAGATGGGCCTGAAACGTGGGTCGACTATCTAGTGTGATGCCAAGATACTTAACCGTACAACCTCTCTTCAATGTAGCGCAAGAGCATGGAACAGAAGGAACAGAAGAATGTGTATGGGCAGTTAAGGAATACGGGATTAAGGCTATGGGAGGAGTATATATGGAGAAGGTAAGATAGCAAGTTTTCTCTATATTAAGAGTTAATAAATTTTGGCGCAGCCAACACGAAACGATATCAAATCCGGTCTGTGCATAAGAGAAAGCTTCCCTCCAGCTTTTTGCAGAGAAAACAAGAGCAGTATCGTCGGCGTAAGAGACCAATTTGCAATTAGGTATTTTCAGGGAACACAGATCATTCATGTACACTAGGAACAGCGTAGGACCAAGAATGCTGCCCTGGGGGACTCCGAATTCCACTGGAAGGTAAGAGCTGACATGGCCATCTACCACTACACATTGACTCCGACCGCTGAGGTAACTTTTAAATAAGGAAAGTTGAACTCCTCTCACTCCAAGCGCTTCCAGTTTCTGTAGAAGGATTTGGGCCGAGACAGTGTCGAATGCCTTCGCGAGGTCTAAGAATATGCCCAGACACTTCCTATGGCTGTCCAAGTTCCTAACTATGTGATCGGTTAATTCATGGATGGCATCCGATGAAGATCTTTTAGCTCTGAAACCGAATTGGTTCGGAGAAAGTAATTGTTTATCTTCCAGATAACTAACGAGACGTTTGTTTATTAGGCGTTCAAGGATCTTGGACAGTGCTGACAGAATAGAGATGGGGCGATAGTTGTCGACACTGCTACGGTTGCCGGATTTGAAAATGGGATGCACTATTGCCTTTTTAAAAGCGGATGGGAAGATTCCCGTACGCAAACTTAAGTTACATACATGGGCGATTGGTGTAGCTAATATTTTAAGGTTGCGTTTAAGTATGGCAGACGTGATGTTGTCCCAACCTGCAGCACAGCTTTCTTTCAAGGAATTTATAGTGATTTCGACTTCTTCAATAGAAGTGTCGAGCATGACTAATGATTGGAGAGGAAAAGGAGGATTTGGTCGTAATGGAGGTGGAGAGTCGTGTTGATGATTGGATTGTATATTTAAGGCAAGCGATTTTCCGATACCCACAAAGTGAGAGTTAACATGGTTTGTTGAGTCTTTTGGAATCGCTCTACATTTTAGGAGGTCACTTGGTCTATCATGTTTTTTATTAAGATTACTAACGTCTTTTATAGCTGTCCAAAGTTTTTTGGTGTTAGTTCCTGCATTTAGTAGTAGACCTTTTTCATAATTCTTTTTTAATTTCTTCAGTAGACTATTACAGAAGTTCCGGTATCTGTAGTATGTTCTACGCAGAATATCATTTTCAGGTTGCTTTTTTAGTTTGTAATGCATTCTATCTCTATTACGTATACATTTAAGTAAGCCTGGGGTCATCCATGGCTTGATGATTTTAGTGCGGTGAGAGCGAGTCATTACGGAGGTGTGCATAGAGATAACTGATTGAAGAATTTCTATCAAATTGTTGGTTGCTTCTTCACAGTCAGTGTTATTGAGAACAGATGAAAAATCTGTATTCAGGAGAGACTGTGAGAGGCTATCATGATCCACTTTTTTGATAGATCGAGTAGGAGCAGAGTAGCGTTTCTTTATATCTAAGGACATTACTACTGAACTATGATCAGTGATTGAAGAATTGATGACAAGAGTAAGAGCAGTAAGAGGTGATTTAAGAATACCGTGATCAAGACACGTAGAAGAAGGAAAACGAGTAGGGAAGGTATGAGTTGGGAGAAGCCCATGGAAAACCAACATGTTGAGATAATCTTCAGCTTCTTGGTTAAGATTCTCTGGAGTAATATCAATATTTATGTCACCTAAGATTATTATATTTTTGAAACTTTTAAGAGATTCTAGCAAGGTATTTAGAGAGTTAATAAAGTTCGTTTTATTTTTGAAAGCACTTGGTCGATAAATACCTAAAATTGCAGTATCAATATTAAGTTTAATTAAGAGAACGCTGGCTTCTGCTACAGAGGTAGTATTATATATGTATCACTATAACCTTCTTTTATACTAAAGATGTATATATACTTTAGTGTCACATAAAAAATATACACATAAATAATTAATTGATTAAAAACAACCTAACGCTTGCATATTCTATGGGCTTCATACTTTCGATTGGTATAGAATTTATCTAATAATCATGCCGGTGAAATGTTTAAAAAAATATTTTTTTTTTAAATTAATTAAACATACTCTGGACTGAAATTTGCTAGGCAACCCATATGGATTATATTTATTGACATATTAAATTATATATAAAATAAGTTTCATTAAATAAGCATCTCGGTGAAGGTCGTTGTATAGCGGGATCTTAGACCATTTTCTTTTACTGGCCATCTTGACAGTTTCAAAGTTTGTTTGCGACTGATAATACCCGATAGGTGACGCTGGTGCGTTTAGTAACTGAGACCAAATTTTCCTACAGGCTTGTAATCTAAGAATAATGGCACAACGTGGTAATGCAATAAACAATAACAAAGGTGAGACGGCTGTTTATGACCTCAAGTGTCTTTCTTAGAAATTTCGGCACCTAAAAGTAACTTTACTTTTGTAAACTGATTAAAAAACAACTACTCTTAAGTATGTTGTTGATGTCTAAATATGAAAGTATTGATTCGTTATAGAGAGAGTCTGTGGTGTTATAAAGAGGGAATTCATGTATGGGTTTTGTGTTAAACCAAACAAATGTAACTATTTTTTAAGTAATAGAGAGTTTTTCGTTATAAGGTATGACGTTATAAAGAGATTACACGGTATTGTTATGACTATGTAGGTATATATATATATTAGTAATAATCTATTAAAAGTTACAACAACTTGTCTAATGAAGATAAGCCTATACTTATTGATAACATGAAAAGCCTGAACACAAATCTATAATCTTGACTCGTATAGAAAATCTTTCAAACCGAATATTTTAATAAGAATGTATCAATTCTGTACAGTGTACTTCAGACTTATATTCAGAGATATATTTTAGAACTAAATATCTCTGGCAACAAAAAATGTAGTCTGTTTTTAATACCTTATACGCTCTTATAAACTTAACTTCTGAGAAACAAGATTTTCCACGAGAAATTTAAAAAGTTTCACATGTGCTGAAGAAAGGATAGCATGATGAAAAGCTGCTATAAGTATACGATAACAAAGCGTTGAAACTCTTCAGGTGGACAAAGAAAGATTACTTGTACACAATGCTGACGTAATATATTTGCTAAGCCATGTGAGTCTGCAATTTATTTGATACGATACGATAGATATATTATCATTTTGTGAAAATACGTTTACATACAGAAGGTATGCATATATATACTCCTCAGAAGTGTCCCTGTGGCATTGAAGTAAGTAGCCTTGGACACCATGGCCTCCATTGTTTAAATAGTACAGCCTTGCGATTCTGTAACTCACTTTTCGAACTCACACAGCGGTTTTTACAGCGGCGGTTGCGCTCAAATCAGTCATAAAGCAGTCATTTCACGATTTGGCATTCTGATAAGGAGACTGGCAGACTGTTTTGAGTTCGAAAAGTGAGTTACAGAATCGCAAGGCTGGTCGTTTTCACACCGCGCTCAACGACATCACACGTCACTCTCTTGCCTTCTACATTTTGAAGCCTCGCTAGGGACGATGGCTAGTGATCGCATGGGATGTCTTTGATCTCTTGGATGGTGAAATGGGCTTTGGTATGGAATGCTACATCTCACCTCCCTCGGACTAGTACGGAATCTAGCGCGGCGGCAGAGCTAGCGAAAAGTAAAAAAACGGCAAAAATGCAAGATTTTTTCCCCCAACATTGATTTTGTTCCCTTTAGAGAGGTCTCTTGGGCCGTAGGGTTCATATGCACAAGCGCTAATTAAATATTTAAGTTGCCGTCTCGTACTATGTAGATAAAGATTATTGTAAATACTCTATATATACGTTTACATATAATTTACGACTTTATATTTCATCTTATTAGCTCGTAGATAGCTCTAGAAACATCGACCTATGTAAATATGTACAAAATACTTTAAACAAGCAAATAATAGTAGTTTGTAAAAGCAAAGAAAGTTAGCTAATAAGTTATAAATTGCAATATTATAAGCACCGGAAAATCAACAATAAAAGTCTTCTTTAGTTCTTTCTAACTAATCTGTTTTTCTAAGTAAGCAACTAATTAAAATAAACTTTTGAAAATCCATGTTGTTTTTCAAAAGTCATCCATATGTTTTCATAATTAATTATTATTTTTATAGATAACGAAAAAAATATATTACTCAAACCTAAAAAACTATATTTGTTTTAGACTACCGCCCAGAGAGATTGGCCAAAACAGATGGATAATTACTATCAGTAAAATCAATATTATAATTAGATAAAGAAGGACCTCTTGTTAACGGTATTTAAATTGTATTATTACAATAAGTATTATGCTATTCTAAATCTCAGATATTCGCTCCATCAAACCCTTACGTTATCAGGCTATCGTTAAGAATAAAGGGCCGTACAATATTTGGAGTGGGGTAATTTATTCGAGCTGTCAGAACGGCTTTCGCGGGAATTTAATAAAAATCGGCATTAATCCACATTTTCATCGCTCGACTCAATATTAGTTCGAAATTTAAAACTTCGGTCAAAGTTACCTTTCGGTAGACGGCAATAACTTTCTTTTTGATATCGAATAGTTAATGAATTTTATCGTCATATATTTTGCGAGAATTATGTATAGTCATTTCAACTTAATAAGTTTTAGAACAATTAAAACTCGGACAATCAGTTCTTAAATGACCCATGCTCTTTTAGTTAATAAGTAGTGTCTGAAGCCCGTACTTTAAATAAAATTAAAAATTGATTTTGAATTGCTTTTGCACGCCTAACGTGGCTGTCCAAAGGCTGTGGCAAAGACCTTTTATGACTGTTGCGTAGGCTTTTGCCCCTCTACAATAATCAGGGAGACTGATATAAAAATTTATATATTAAACTAGCAGACCGGCCAAGCGTTGCTGTGGCTAAGGTTTTAGTTATATTACATAATAGTAACCTATTCAAGGGATACGGTAGGAGAACACCAGTCATGGGGACCACCATGCTTTTTGGTGGCAATACCATTAAATTGTAGCTTATGTGAAACGTTGGTACTTTCAACACAGCGCCATCTAATAGAATTGTGACTATCAAATAATAAACAAATATTTTGCAATAAAATAATATTGCGGGTATAAATTGAGATGTAAGCTATCCTATCTTTTAAGTTAGATCAAACTGCACACAGTGTGCAAATTTGAATGAAATCGGTTCGGTAGTTTAGGAGTCCATAGCGGACAAACAACGTAACATGTAATTTATATATATTAAGATGTATGTAGATAACTTATTTGCGAGCTAGGTTAAATGAACTTGAAGTCTTAGACATGCTTCTAGATACTTTCTTTATATTTTTAATCATAAAAATCTTATATCATTTTTATACCCAGTCCCTTATTTTACCTCGTATCTGTTCAATCCCATAAAAGCGACACTTTCTTGGTCTGGCGAATATAAATCACAATCGATTTGCACTCATTTCTTAAAATACAATCTCTTACATTTTTGTGACATTTTTATTCGCCAACTAAATCGTACTCTGTAATGGCTTTTCCAGGTGTTGTGAGGGAATACAGAGCTTATTTAAAGAGCGATAGAGCTGTATTTGTTCTGCACCTTTATTTAGTATATTTATGGACCCTAAAAGGCTGTACATTATGTAATGCTTAATTAGGGTTTTTAATTATGAGATGAAATATTTTTCAAGTACATAAATAAATGAATTTGTATTTAAATATATTTTGAAAGGTTAGTCGAGTCAAAGAGTTCAAATAATTGCAAGATAATTCCAGTGAAAACTTTATGCCTAGAATAATCTTGTAAATTATTCTTCGGTTATTTTTTTACTATAACAATCAAACGACCATTACCACTTAGTGACTACTAAAATAAATTACATTGAACTCTCTTAGTCGGCAGCATTTTTGTATTAACAAATTTGTTAAATAAAATACCAATAGAATTATTAGTAAGACACTAGAAAGATATTAAAAAAAATTCAAAGCACTTTTTTACTATAATTGATAGTTTTTTTTTGTTTTATAGAACGGGGGGCAAACAGGCAGGAGAATTTTAAGTGATAAGCCCATGGACACTCTCAATGCCAGAGGGCTCGCGAGTGCGTTGCCGGCCTTTGAACAATTGGTACGCTCTTTTCTTGAAGGACCCTAAGTCGAATTGGTTCGGAAAAACTTCAGTGGGCAGCTGATTCCACATAGTGCGCGACAAAAACTACCTTGAAAAAAGCTCAGTTGTGGAACGGCGGACTCTCAATGCCAGAGGGCTCGCGAGTGCGTTGCCGGCCTTTGAACAATTGGTACGCTCTTTTCTTGAAGGACCCTAAGTCGAATTGGTTCGGAAAAACTTCAGTGGGCAGCTGATTCCACATAGTGCGCGACAAAAACTACCTTGAAAAAAGCTCAGTTGTGGAACGGCGGACGTCAAGGTGATACGGGTGGAATTTCGTATTCTGCCTCGACGTCCGATGATGAAACTCAGCTGCAGGTCCTATCCAAACAACTCCTCTGAACACTCTTCATGGTAAATGCGGTAGAAGATGCAGAGTGACAGATATAAAGTTACATAACTATATTATTTAGTATATATAAAAACTACGTGTGGGTATGATAAAATTACATCAAAAGTCAAAAATTCAATACTTATTCATTTATTTCGGACACGTCAATAAAAGGAAAAAGTTTCCATTTGTTGAGAGGGGACAGTTGTTACCGACGTCTAACAAAATTCACTTGATTACAATATTTCCTAAATCTGCTTTCGTTCACGTTTTCTTTGATATCTTTGGGTTTTTGGCATAATCTTTTAATCTACGAAAGTTATCTTAAAAGATTTAAAGCTAGCAGAGGTACTCAGAGACGTTCGTTAAATGTGTAATGGTGAATAAAGGAATTTTAATATAAAAAACGAGGCAACAGTTGGGAAATGTGTACTGGATTAGTTAACGACTACTTTATGAAAGATTAGACTATGGAAGACCTCTTTCAGCTGATGCTTGGTTAAGTTACTAGCGTTTGTTTATTGGTTAAGAAACCTATATATTTAATGAATAAGTTTAGTTGTATTGTTACTCTGCTATGCAATAATAATTATTGCAACATTTGACCTTTAAAATTGTGTGTGGAAAAAGAAGAGTGTCTGCGTGTTACGTTGTTTTACTAATATTTTCGCCCTGTGTTACTTGATAGAAATAAAAACGCAAATAACGTGGCAAGGTGAATAATTTTAACATTTGTTATATTGATTTTAGTCTAAATCTAGTAATATACTAACCTATATATAATAACTAAACTTTCCCCGAGATACATGCCGTTGTAGTCGCAACAAATAATTTCTAATTTATTTTCACTGCATATCACATAACCATAATTCCGCAAAGTAATCTGTACTCATGCAAAGGCCGGATTCCAACATAATACGCATTGTACAAAGTTCTTTTAATAAAATGACACAAACAGTACTGTAATGGCGGTCACTCAACATTAGGGCTGCTATTTGTACTATCTAAATCATTTTAAATAAAACTTTGTGAAGAGATTTCATAGAAAAATTCAGTAGAATAACTAAGGTAGTAGATGTAACGTTGGAAATAAATACACTTAAGTGGACATAGCAAGAAGAACAGAAAAGAGGAGCAACAACGTAATAAATTGGTGTCCAAGGTTTAGAAGGGGGATTGAACAGATTAGGGAATCAGCAGGTGGTACATCAGAGTGATTTAATAATAAGGGCACACAGATACCTAGGAATGAATGAGATGATAGAAATATAAATGTAATTACTTTTTTTTTCAATATTAGGTAAGAAGTAGTAGAATCGAAGGTTTTTAAGGGACGAAGGTATACGAGCTCTTGAATTATCTCGAGTCAATTCCATTTTCTCAACGACTAAACATGTTTGACAAAACTTTGTGAAAAGACCGAGAATCTTTAAAAAAAAAAAAATGGTATTCGATTTAAAATAAAAGGAGTTTTCAATTAAAAAGATTTAAATATGACAGGAACAGTGGTATTATTCCAATACTTTTAGTGCAGCCTATGTACATTTGAAGGCCCCTAGGTCAAGCCGGTTTGGAAATAACTCTACTGGCAGCTGGTTCCACAAAGGGGTAGTGCGCGGCATAATATTCCATAAAAGCGCTGTGTTGTGGAACACATGGGTGGTGTGGTGGACAAGATGGGATTTCTCATCCAGTAAAAGCAAAGACTTTTAGAAAAGGTATAATAAGGCAATATTATCCAGTAACTTTTGTTAGCAAACAAGAATAAGAAAATGATCTATAAATACGAGTATTTGAATTTTTATTATTCATGTACCATGGTAAAATGTTCTAACAAAGCCCTAACAAAAAGTTTTGGCTGTATTTAAATAACACATTCTCGCTTTGAGATTTCCATACGCCTAGTTTTACTATTTTTATATTTCTTTTCACGTTTTGGGCTTTGTGATGTATTTATTCAAAAGAAGGTATTCTATTTTAGGTTCTTTATTTTTTATATTTATTACCCAAATATTATTATTTTTTTTATGACAGACGAGCAGTGATGTGACAATAATATGCATGGTGTTGGAACCCCGGTTTTGCACCAATGCAAAAACAAGGCCCTATTAGCAAACATGGTTCCAAAACTGATTAATAAGTCGAAGAGGTAAATCACCTATTTGCCTTAAATCCATAAAATGGATGCAAAAATATGTCTGCTTCATGCTCATGAGAGCTAAGGGACTCCAGAACCCGACGAACACGTGACTTAATTAGAATATAACAAAGTTGCTTGTTTTTATAAATAGTTTGAATCATCAGCACCACAAAACGTCTATGTCAAAGTTTTAAAAGGTTTAAAGCATGTTTAGTTTTCCTCTATGCTAAAGAAGACGTTTTACACGAAGCGCATTTAGCTATTGACTAAGAAATTTAATACATTAACTAAAACACGACGTAACCATTATTATTCATAGATTATATCACAATATCCGATTTATTTATATTGCTTCCAGTACCCTGTAGCTGTGAGGTTATTAGGAGAATGACATCACAAGTCTGGGGTCGTCAAAGTGGCATTAAAATTGCGGGCGAGTCCAATACCACGCAACACTGCCTTGATCTCCGGTTCAAATATTATTACGAGCCAGATTTATGCATACTCGTCTTATTAACTTTCATACATATGTTAAAGGGATTTTCCATAAATAAATAATGTTAATGTAAAATTTCTAACTATGTAATTTCTAACAGTGAAGGTGAACATTTTGAGGTCATGCGTCTATACGCACGCAAAGAACTTTCAACCTACTAGTCCCAAAACCAATATTGGCCATGCCTCTTTAAATAGTGTGCTTTACTGCATTTAAGAATTAATTAAAACAATTGTGAAATTGTTTTACTTGTCTTATGTCTTGAAGCTTTTTCCCTTGCTATGATTATTAGTTTTTATGTCGTTTTCTTATGTGTTCTTAATATTGTATTGATAACTACCTAGTCTACCGTTCTGCTGTCATATTTGTAAATGTATTCTTCCTCAGTGAAATTGTTCTAGGACATATCAAATACTCTAACTTTATATTTAATTTCCTATTTTTGTTTCTACTTACTACAAAATACAACACAACAATTGAAGCGTCTCTGGTACCTACGCCACGTAGATAAAGCAAAACTAAGCCGCAATAGGTACATATGCAATTTATAGTTCAAACCGAAAAGTGATGTACAGCTATTAGAGTATAATTATGACTATTAATGAGAAAAAATCGAGTCTTCAAAAGTACAAAAAGTGATAGACTTGCTAGTGTTTCTAAAATCTATTATTTTATAAAATTTAATTCAATTATTCAATAAAAATTGATTCATTAACTTATTCATGCTTACGAAAGTTCAAACAACCAATTGACTTACCATAATTATTACAAATGAGATGTATCCTATGCGAGTCGTGTCGGCAGTCTTTCATTTCCCGAAGCAAGCCCCCCTCCTTTCTTTGAAAGGCGCGATACGATTGTGCAACTCCATGTAATAAAGAACCCTGTCCGCCCAAAAGAGCGCTCGGCGTTAGGGCGTGAGGCCGCCCAGCTCGCGACGATCCAGTTGTTTGACTTTTGTTGACGACTCTATTTGAAATAAAATACGACTTAATATATTATATACTAATACTACCAAGTTGAAGTTTGTTTGTTTTCCACCAATCTACTCAGTCGCTAACTAAAAATACGCCTAAGAAGGCTTACCTCTAATTTATAACATACTGAACATGAACTGAAATATTGCTTTCTAACATAAAAGTGCTAAAAATCTTTGATAGCTAACATAGTATGAAAAAGCAGCTTGGTGGACCATAAAAAAATTAATACGTAATAATAAAAATATATATGTAATAATAAAAATATATATTTATATTAATTATATAAATGTTGCATTTGATATTGGAAAGTATGTAAACTTATGAACATCAAGAAATTAGAAGGTCAAATTTTTTGATGTTCAAATCCAATATTTTGGTGTACCTACCAAAAAAAACAAAAGTATCATGGTAAATGAATAAAATCAATCTAGAAGAATTGGCATAAAACACTTTTTAATCGCTACAACGAACAACCCAGCACAACACACTTCACTTTACATATTGAAACGTTACAAATGTCGCAGCCAACTAGCTTAATTAGCCGTTAAATTAACAGCCTAGCCTTTTAACTTAGCGGCGCCGTGCAACTAGCGGCCTGAAAGATATTCAGCCGTAGGTAGCGTTTGTTACAACATTACATACGATAGAGTCATCATTTGGCAGAAAAAAAAAAAAACATATGACATAATTTTTTTTTTTAATTAAATTGCTTGATTCAAATTCACATTATTATTGTCACTATACCCTTCCGTTGTACTTGTTATTTTTCATGAAACTTTGGAAAACACCCTTTGGTTTGGCGACGCCATATTGACAGTTTGAAGAGTTTCGTTTCGAGTTTGAGAGTGGTAGAAAGTGAAATTAAATTTAAATTAACTTTTTTTTTTTTTTTTTTAAATCAACAGGCTAGGCAAGTAATGAAACGTCATCGATCCAAGTCATTTGCCTAGCTATTTGATCAACTGGCTGAACAATGAACATCTTTCAGGCCGCTAGTTAAACGGCTAGACTGTAAATTGGTTTTTTTAATTTGTTAAAATTAAGCTAGTTGGCGGCGACTTATATATTAAAGAGGTTATAGAATATTGGTACTACGATAATAAATATAAACTTACGTATATCCAAGCATGGAACAGATTTCAGAGGCCGTATGGTGGTCTAAAGGGGCTGCTGCGAGGCAGGCTGGGAACCAGGACTGGTTGGCAGCGCGGTACACCTGTACTTCACCGGAACCCACGTCTCCATTTGACTCACTCAGACGCACTGTATCAATATCCCTTTATTAAAAATGTTATACGTAAACTGTATACTGTGTATAATCTAATATTATATAGTACATTAATTAAGTAATTAACATTTTCCTAATAGCTAAAGGTCATTAATTAGAACTGCGATAATTACTAAACTAATCTAACAAAAAAAAACTTCTGATGTTATATCGATTTTATGATATAAGTAATAATGTTTAGACACGTTTATTTGTTTTAGTTCTATTCATTCTATGTATAACGAAAAAACCTTAAAAATTACAGCTCTTGATTGCGACCATTATAGCTTTATGATATGGACCTTAGGATACACTTGTAAATGTGTACGTGAGTAAACGTCAATATGAAAAACCTAATTAACATTTACTACAAGTTCCCAAATTAAGGGCGAGAACTGGCAAGAGCCTCTCCGGCACTCAGTTTAATCGCCGAATTTTTGGTATAAAAGGAACTTCAACCGTTGTTACTATGATTTACTTAACATATTGAAACACGCTTATTTTTGCAATATGCATATTGCTATGAAATTTTTTTAGTAAACTTACAGCAATTCCGCTCATCCTGTCCCCAAGGGCAGTCCACTTTGCCGTCACAAAGGTGTGTCTGTGAAATGCATCGTTGGTTTCCACAATGGACGTCACCAGAACGTTTGCACACACGGCAGTTGAGTTCATCTGAACGATCGGCGCAGTCAACGTGGCCATCACAGCGCCAGTCGTGAGGAATGCAGCGGTTGACATCACATTGGAATCCGGACTGGCATACTAAAAATAAAAATTCTTTTCTAAATAGGATTTTCATAGTTATATATATGTTACAGTTAAAACCGGTTTTTAGATAGAACGCGTTATTCCTAGTTAGAACGCGTTTTTACTAAACGCCTTTGTTAAAACTAGAATTAACTAATGCTCACAATTGAATATCAGTTAAAACTAGTTATTACTAGACAAAAAGACATAATGACCAAAGATTCGAAATTCAAAAAACTTCTACATCAATCAATGACATATTTTATCGAGATTAATAAGAGAGCAAAAAGCGGCACAGCCGTACTATCCTTTTCTCGAAATAATTCGGGCCATTTTTTACCTACCTATAACTTGTGGATAAAATTAGAAGCCATTCTCCATTGATTTTCAGTTACCAAGGATGGTATAAATACGGTATATTTCAAATTTAATTCAATATGAAACAGTAGTTTATGAATTATAACTAGTCAAATTTCTTAATTTTGGCACTTAAATGTATTACACGTGAACAATTTGCAGTTTTATGAAAAAACTTATCTATAAACTTAACTATCGATGGATATGGTGACATAAATTTCCAACCTCCATAAGGCAGACGCATTTTTTTATCGTCATATTCTTTTATCATGCAAGTGTACAAGTTGTACAAGAACTAATTATGAAAACAAGTAAACTGATAACAGCGTATAGTAAGCTCACACTTATTACATAAATTTGAAAACAAGTGTACTAATCACCATATTCAAATCTACATTGAATATTAATAACATTATACCCTCATTCGTGCTTCATTTACATGTACTCATTACATATATTTTATTTATTTTTACATTATCGCCTTTTTCTAAAGACTTTTTTTAAAGACTACGGATCTCCACTAGCTACGGCTACTTTCATTACATTTACCAAGCAGGTTGTGGGAACTTTTGACTTGTGTTTACGTTATCGACCACAACGCCTACCTAATTTTCCTGCACCATGCACGGTTGGCTATCGTGCTAGTCGCGTTTGGTTATCTTAATATATATAAATTACGCGTCACGTTGTTTGTCCGCTATGTACTCTTAAACTACTTAAACCGATTTCAATCAAATTTTCACACATTGTACAGTTTGATCTAACTTAAGAGATAGGATCTCCCATCTATCATCTAGGAGCTTACATCTCAATTAACACCCGCAATTTTATTTTATTGCAAATTATTTAATTATTATTTGACAGTCACAATTATTCGAACAGATGGCGCTATGTAGAAAGTACCAACGTTTCACATAAGCTGCAATTAAATGGCCTCCTACCGTTTTCATTGAATAGTTTACTACTATATAATATAAGAAATTGATTTTATGTATTTTGCATTTCTAGACGATAGTAGTGTTTATTTTGATATAAATTGTATTTGATAAATAAACAAGAAAAGTATTTTGTAATTATGAGCGGTGGGAGTCATTTTCATACTTGTAATCATTTTTGTTCGTTCCAAAGATGAAACTGACGATATTTTTCATCGTACGACAAAAAGTAATAAATGTGTACTATTGGGACACGGTTACGATCTCAGACATGAGTATTCTGTGTTTAATATTATTTTTTAACTATTAGACAAAAATATTATATTTATATGACAATTACCTGGTTTCTCAGCTCTGAACTTTGCCTCTTTAACTTCTTTGTTCCCCAGACACACATCTGTATCCGTTGATTCAGGGAAGATTTCACACTGCAGATAATCTGGCATAGACAGACCGAAAACTTCCAGGAAGAACCCGCAACGCCGCATTGTTTCTACAGGGTCAAATAATTCTCAAATTGTAAAAATTCTTCATTAAATAGAAAAATGTCAACCATTATACATTAAGTTACCGTTTAAATGATTCTTGTATTTTTTTTTCCTTTTAAAATTACAACAAACTCCTCAATATATTTAATCTCTATATGAAATAATTTAAGTGTTACCTTGACATAGACTTCTGCAAGGCCGTACCATGTGCCCCAACGGCCCACACTTCGGGACAAACAGTGAACACAGGAACAGCGCCGTGAGTTCGTAGCAACGGACATCGACTACTGCATCATAAATCTCCAAATCCTAATAAATAAGGTAGACAAAATGACCGATTTTGATTTAATATTTAGTAGAATTTACATTTTTATGACTAAATAACTGGTATTTTTTAAATCGAACAAAAGTAATAAATTTTATTCAGATTAATCTAAATAGAATTTATTAATGTGGATCATTTAAAGAAAATACTCTTTTACCGGATTGAAGTTATGTATTATTATAAATTTACAATTATTTTGCATAATTTGAAAGTTTTCCGACGTTTCGCATGCTTTACAGCGTGAGTGTTTTCTTTAAATGTGTAAAAGTTATTTCAATAAAAGACAATACTAAATGTAGATCATTAATTGTACACTTATGAATCAGTGGCGCTACAACCTTTTTAGGTCTGGGCCTGAGATCTTTGTATCTGTTTCATCAGTCAGTCATCAGTCATCATCATTTGTCAATCTAATAGGCAAGTAGGTGATCAGCCTCTTGTGCATGCCGGTTTACTCTTGATTTCCTCCTTCACCGTACGAGCAAAAGTGTAAAAGGCTCACATAGAAAGAAAGACAGGGATGAAAGCTTAAACCACTGCTTATGAACTGTACACTTATGAACATCAGTAAAAAGTAATAGTTCTCAAATCAAGGGCGTAGAAAGGACGAGAAGAACTGGCAACTTTTCCCATTGCAACATGTTCCTCATCAAATATTATAGATAAGCAGTTTAATATTATTATAATATCTTTTATAAATAATTAGTCAAATCAAAATCGCGTATTTACATATTAAAGTTTCTTGGGGAGAAAAGTACGAGTACAATAAGGTTACCCGATGCAAATAATGTTTTTTTTTAATGGCTCTGGCACGATTAGTGCTTTAGCCAGCGTCAACTATAGGACTTTTATTATTCGTGCTTGTCTTTAGAAATTCGCCCGTGGCCTCCGTGTACGGTTTAACCACTCGCCCGGTACCGCACAACCCTCCCACAGGCCGAGAACAAATTTAAATTAAATTAAAACTTGCCCTCGAACCGGGAATCGAACCCGGTACCCCTCACCTAGCTGCCACTTAATAAGGCCGCTAGGCTATGAGGCCCCCAAAATAATGCTGTTTGATATTAAATGTTAATGTTAGGCAAATTGTGAAAATATAATGTCATAAAGGGTATCATAATAAAAGGTGAATATTAAAAAAGCTTTAGTTTAGTTCTTAATAAAAAAGTAACGTCTCTTACATGAAAAAATATTAAAAACATAAAAAGTAATTTACATCATGCCGTCGTCGTACGCTGCTACTGCATCAAAGTGCATCTACCAAAAAATGCGCAGGCTTATTCGGAACGGTTCCACTGATTCTAGTTTCCGTATCTCAGGAGCTATTGTAAAGACACTCCGAAACAAAAAAAATATAACTTATTTTTGCGACCGTTTTTGGTTTTGCTAGGCCGTCGATTGAAGCTAAATTTAATGCTTCTGTGTTATTTTTTAAACTAAGATGCATGTTGTGTATTTGTGCAACTGCTTAATACCTATTGTTATTTAGTGTCAATGTTAAGTTTGTAAGCTGAACAAATGGTTTCGTTCTAACTTAGTTTATAAACACTGAAATTAGTCTGAAAAATTATTTTCATTTATTCTTCTTTTTTCATACAAAAACGTACTTACTACAAATACTAACTTATTTTTGCCTTGCCTTGTTTATCTATAATACAACTACTATAACTTTAAATAGTTTAATAAAACGAAACTCGTTTATATCACTAACGTATAGACAGACATAATATACATTCACAATATACATTCACTGAACAAAACCACACGTAATTTAGTCATCAAAGCTTCATAACACGAGACAAGCATCTTACATAGATTCTCTATTAAGCTATGCACTAAGACCATAAATATTCCTTTGTTGTTGGCGCGGTAATGTCACGCTCTGCGCTATTGTTGGTAGACAAGGATTGATTCCTTCTTAGATTAGGCGGCGCGCACCTGTGGCGGGAAACGTGCGCTGGATATTAGCCAGAAAAGATGCTAATTTGCAAAGTAGATTATGCGTTTTCATATTTATTAAAATGGGCGAATAAACTGAGCTCATGAAGATGTTTATTTAGGTAGCCACTAGCAATCTAAACGTATAATCAGAAAAAGGCCTACCCTGTTTAAATTTTGGTGTGTCTGTGCGTACGTGTGTGTGTGTGTGTGAGAGTTACTTGTTATTTAATATTCTGGCCGAATACACCATCGACCTGTGGACATAATGTAACATTAGAACTAGGGAAATAAACATATTTCTATTCTATTCTATTATTTAATATTCTGTTAGTACATAACTCCCGTGAGAGGCTATACAACTTAATTGTATGTGCAATGAGTAAAAAGGCATTTACTCTATAGATAAATGAACTATAGAGAGTATTAGATTAAATAAATACAGACGTAATGGGGGTGACTTTTTGACTCAAAGTAATCGATTACACTTGAATATCAATACCAGCTCGTCCAGTCTTGTTCTTGCCAACACCTACAGGTATTGTAAAACAAAAAACGTACGACTAAGATATGTTTAATATAATCTATAGTCCAACCCACAGTTATACGACAAGACCCGTTACAATCACAATAAAACGTAATGTGTCATAAAGTACATAATTTTGACACGGCCATTTAATGTTTAATTTTGTATGGGTTTTTGATAAAAAAAAATTAACAATCAAGTGGCTAAAAAACAAGTCTTTCAAGGCAATACATATATAAACCAAATAAAATTTATTGTATTTTCAATACTATCACAATTATACTAGTTATCATTTGTTATATCAATCAAAATAATAAAGCTTATTTCTTACTTGCTATAAACAAATTTTTGATACGTTCGTTCGTTTATATTTCACCTTAATTGCCAACGATGTAAATTGCTTAAATGCTTAATTATCTAGCCTTTGTTCGCGCCAAATCGATTGATAATGAAGAAATAATTCTAGCGCAGCTGCGATTTTGGAACAATATATGCTTTTGGCTGTACCGGCTCCGTGGATTAATAACGCTCGTGATGAACTAAGACTACCATCGCCCTAGATTAGATTCACGCCAAAGATTGATTTTTATTGTTTCCTAAAGATGCCCTTTTGCCACAATATATATATATTATATATATTTATATATATATAGGCCCTATACTAGAAACATAACGATGTATATTCGCGAAGCAGAGTACTGGGGGTGAACATTTGTATGTCTGGTACAGGCAAGGTCCTTATTGTTCTTAATAACGAATTTGTGCTAAGATCAGTTTGTAGATCAATATATTCACGAAGCAGAGTACTGGGGTGAACATTTTTATGTCTGGTACAGGCAAGGTTATTGTTCTTAATAACTGATAAATAACGCATTTGTGCTAAGATCAGTTTGTAAATCATACGAATGCCCTGTCACTGTTTCTTTTTGCCTTGAGATCAAATGTTAACTGCGGTTATATAAATAAAATAATTTGGACATACAGACAGCCCGCTTAGAGACCAAGGCAACAATGTTTTATTCGCTTTCCGTGTTAATGAATTGTATGAAATATATTTGATGTAGCTAACATTGGTGTAGTCTTTTGTTTGAACGTTGTTACAGATTACATTGTTTTGTTTCATTTAAGAGGATATGTTCTAATCGGCTAATCTGTTTCTGTTGTGTATAATAAGGGCGTACACTGCGTATATGCTTAACAACATTCGTTTTATTCTTTTTCTGCAATGTTTGTCACCATTGTATCTAATCTTATTAATATTAATATTTAATTTACAAAGTCAACACATAAAAACCAATTAATAATCCTGATACGACTGTAAAACCAATATTTTCCAAGAAAATATGAATATCGTCTATTCAAAGACATTATTTGATCTGGAAAGAGCCAAAAAATCCGATTGAAATTTTTGGAATTTTAATCAAAAGTCTGAAAAAGAAGCCATTTAACTGAGTTGTAACCTTCGTACAGATAATTGATGAGTCAGCTAAGCGGATCGCCACAAATGGCTTCGACCAATTAATTTGTGTGTATAAGCTGCAAAAATCTCCCTCCCAAGTGCCACCTCACGACTTTTATATGGCTTTTATAAAACTGTTATTAAGTGTTACGTAGGCAAATACTCATATTAATCAGCATTATTATTCACACAGTACAAAAATGAATCATATTTATAAGAAGTCATGAAGTGATGAAGTTGCGATGTGATATACTATATTTCAATATAATGAACAATTAAGACTGTTCTATGCAGACCCTTGATTAGTTAAAATGTTAAAAGTTATTATGGGTGTTCTTTATAGAAGAGAGTTTCATATCAATCATAAAAGGCTAAAGCGATCTTCTTTAATATAAACCTGATCCAAGAATTGCAATACCGATTTCAATATTGAGGTTTTTATTGACAACAACTTTGCGACATCGCGGTAAGCGTTATATTAAGGACTACATCGAAATTGCATACAAAAAAGATATCGCTATTGTAAGTTTCCGAATACTGGCGGCTAAGTATGTAGCGCTGTTGTCATTACTAATCCATACCAACATTATGAAGAGTGGTTCGTCGCGCTAATTAGTCCAGTCAGTCAAGACAATTAATTCATTATAATTCCAAAAGTTTTCAAATTTTGATGTAAGGTCGGGAGTGGTATTAAAACAAACTATAAACTTTTGGAATTTTTTTCACGACCATACAGACATAACATTAATTTAATTGCAATTTTAACAATGTTCCGGACTGCGGACAAGGTTGCAAAATGAGATTTATTGTCGTCCCAATGTATCATTCACTTGACCGAAGTTTGAAAACTTTTGGAATTATTATCAAATTTTCGATTTCGAATGTCTATAATGACTGGTGTAACTCATTAATGGCACGTTTTGAAAATTTATTTTTAGTTGGATAATCTTTTTATTTATATATTTATGACAAGTTTAGCCGCACCACTTGCAGTTTAGTTTAAATTGTTCTAATAAAATACTGAATTAGTATAGCGAATAACTGAGCGGGTTTAATGAAGCTTTTAATTTAGCTGTTTACGACTAGCAGACTCTTCATTATACTAACAAGTTATAGACGTAGTACTTCATAGGAGTTTCTCTGTCTGTTTATTACTTTCTCTTAGCGACTTAACAAAAATCCTAAATATATTTTTAGAATCAGAAAATAAAATAATTTCCTATATTTTCAAGAAGCTCCTATTTTTTTACATAAAAAGCAATCTTTGCTTACTCAACGTAAGTAAACTTCGTGAATCATACTTCAAGTTTTCATATGACTAGACATTCATATTTGTACTATTTTTTGTAATATATCGTAATAAGTAATAGGTATTTAACATCGCACTATTTTCAGTTTTTCCCAAATCATACATTGTAAGTATATTATGAAACTTTTTCATAAACAGTTACGGAAGATCATTTATTATTAAAATAAACTAAGCATTTTTGACTTTTTAAACAGTCTAATACATTCTTTCCACAATTCTCGATCACAATAGTTAAAAATTAACAGTAAATTAAAAACTATGATTATGCCAAAATTAGCAAGTAATCTTGCGTTCTTATGAACGGTACGTGAATGTTCGTATGAAAAACTGCCTCGCCTCATACTACGAGTAAGGTTCCCCGCACATGGGCCACCGGCCACAACCACAAAACGCCGCCACTGGCATATTTCCAGTAATTTTCATACATTTTATATGGACTCGCCGCACACGGTGGCGCCGGTGGCGGCCACACGCTACAAATCGTCGAAGCTTGCTTCTTGTGGCTCGCACCGGCCACTAAACGCCGACACAAAAAGCCGCCACACGCCACTCGCGCGATTCCGCGCCCCTCTCTCCCTTGCCTCAGTTAACCTGAAGTCGACGGTGAAGGCCTGGGTAGAAATCTGCGAATTGTTTGTGTGAATTTTTTCGAATAAAACTGCCAAAGTAAAGAACATTGAAGGTAAGTTTAATAAAATAATATAAAACCATATATATTTATATTCTATTTTCTTGCCACGGTATTGCTCCTTCATTCATAAAATAATCTTTTAACGTATCTCTTGCAGTAGACGCTCGTGATACTGGCCAGCCCGTATTTTGTATATTTTCGAGTCCCACTATTTTCAAAGTGTGACGAAAATGGAAAGGATGATTTCACCCTTTGCGAATAAAGTTGTGCAAAATGCAACAAGATTTCACAATGTCTTCTGAGAAATGAACAGAAGTGTTTAATGGGCGATGTAATATTTTCCATTTGTTTGCTAGTACGCCGAAGGTACACTCAATGCAACGTCTGGCACGGCTTAACATATGATTGAAAACTTTTTTGACTAAGTCCAAATATTTTCCAGAATATGGCCTCATCATATTTTCACTGAGGCCAAATGCTTCATCATGTTCAATGGTTGTCGATTACCGACCTGTCGTGGTGAGGGGATATTTAATGTCTTTCTGTGTATCCAATAACTACGATTTCGACTTCTACGACGATGTCTTTTTATCAAAAGTAGCGCAATTAAACCTTCTTCGTCAGAGTCCATTATGATACTGCAGGCAAGGGTTAAAAAAAGTAGCAGCCACCGACCGCAAGTGTCGACCACCGGCCACAAGTGGCTGTCGCGCGCTTCAGCTACCTTTGTAGCCGCTTCTAGCTTCTCGTGGCGGCGTTTGTGGCTGTGGCGTGTGGCCCGTGTGCGGCGACAGTAATAATCTGTTGTGATGGCAAGAATTTTGACATTTTGTGCAGTTTGTCTTTTAATGCATAGCTTACCATTAGAGGCGCGCGTCCCTAGCTACAGTCCTGTTGTATCTAGATTTTTTCGTAGTATTTTAATATCGAGAGCTCAATAGTAGTCAAATAAAAATAAAATAATAAGTATCAGGTGTGAACATATAATTCCTTTAAATTCGAGACTCATTCGATATTAAATCGGAGCTGTAACGTAATTGGATTATCTACAACTTGTTATTAATTAAATCGAAGTCTTGAAGGCTAGTTATGTACGTACCTATCGGGTTTCGCTTTCATAATTAGTATTTTCCTAAGCTAGTAGCTTTTAATTTTAATTGGCTTTACTTTAGACCGTTATTGTAAATGTTATTAAAAAAATAAACACCTCAAACCAATGATATAATACTAATATATTCGTAAAAAATATAGAATTCAATTTTTAAATTATTCATAAAACATACGATTGTATATATATATGGTTTAATTAAATAGGTTTTACTCACCGAATTAAATGAACTGAATATGATTAATAAAATGTCATAGCTTATATATGTAATACACAATAATATTTGCGGTTTACGGAGCTATGCAGTCTAAGCACTATAAGGACTCAAAAAATCAAATTATTAAAAATAATCCTCTTTATAAAGATTTTTATACAAATACGTCGATAATGATTATGCAGTACTTTTTGCAGTATAGGCTAAGTGGCTTAAGCCAGGCATTGCCGTGCGTTCAAATCACGGCTTGTAATAGATTTCTCTATTTGCGCATCTAATACTGTTTCATAAGGTGAAGAAAAAATACAAGTAACATCTAAAATTAAATATTTTTAGTAATGTGTTTAAGTCTACAGGTAAGATGAGAGGTCGTGTACCCCCTAGATACCCCAGGTATCCCATCATTCCATTTGTCCCTCCTTTCCGAAGAACGCGTTTGTCAAAGCTCACCGATGTCCAGATTAGAAGCATTCTGATAAACGAGCTAGGTCTGGATGTCCATAGTTGCTCCCCTCAATCTATTTTCGTTTAGTTTTTGTTTTGTAATTCATTTGTTTGATATTTGTATTGTCTCTTCGTGTATGACATGTTGCTTATAAGTTCTTGTAAAATAAAAAAATATATATTCTGGTTCTTTTACCAATGTATCAGTGTTCTGAGCGTAGGCAAGCTTTTATCAATAAAAAAAGATTGCGAAACGAAAAACGTACGATTTTAATTGGTAAATATCATGTCTAATCGCAGACATACACGACTTGTTACAATAATCAGACTCGGACGGATATTACGACGGACATTGTGAAAGCGAAATAAAATGGTCAAAGGATGCAATCTGAGACCTAGACAGGATGTAGCGCCATTTGATAATTATTATTGTACTTTTTATATTATCACGAACCTGTTGAGCGTCTCGTTGTCCAAAGTGGCCAATGTAGTTAGGGAAAACGGTGAAGTTATATGAGACTTTGTGTTGATGGCAAAAGCTCACGATAACAGGGAGGCAGACGCCCGGCGCGGGGTTGCGAATTCCGGAAGGCTCTGCGGGAACTGGCCACGTCACCACCGTAGATTTGTTGACCACTTGAGAGACGTACTGGAACAATTATGTCATGTAATGTAAAGTATATATTACGTGACACATATATTTATTTATTTATTTTTCGTTGCAGGAAATTAATACAATTGACATAATTAAATGAAACGAAGGGCAAATGGCGGCTTTATCACTTTCAAGCGATCTCTTCCAGTTAAGCATTGAGAAAAAAAAACAAATAAATTTAATTAGATAAGGCAAGCAAGAAATACATAATAAATAAAGTTATTTAGACAAAACTGAAATAGGAACAAAAACAAACAATAACTAAATTAAAAAGGATACAATATGATATACGTACGTATATATAAAAAACTATAGTCAAAAATACAAAAGTACATAAATTAAACATACAAATAAACTACATTTACCTAAAAAGTAAAACAAAGAAGTGATACATAGTTGGAGTGTGTCGGTGTGTGTGTGTGAACCCTCACCCTATATATATATATATATATGTGTGTGAGTTCATGAGGCGAGTGATATACACAAAATTAAATTAAAGCATCAAATTTCGTATTTAAAAGTACCATTCTATATGGACTTCAATGTAAGCTTAGAATTGTATGCACTGGTATTCGAACCCACGACTTGAATGAGAATCGCACTCTTAAGTTTAGCACTACTGTTGCTTAAAATAATGAAAACTAAACTGAATGGGATATATGGACAAATGGGATTACAAATACAAGGTGGAAAGGTCCACCAGGGGAAAGAGAGGTCTCTCTTCTATGGCTGGCGATTTCGAAGGTGTTACAGGTGAAGATTGGTAGATAAATCCTCCAGATAGAGATAGATGGAGCCGCTTGAAGGAGGCTCTCCTTTAGAGGTTTTTAGAAAAAAATAAGGCGTGTAGGCTTTCGTAAATAATTTTATTTTCAGGAATAAATAAGGCTTAATAATTAATATGTATAGGTATAATTGTGTAGTTTTATAGCATTTTTAGTAACTGTAAATAAATAATAATTGTCTGGAAGTAAATTTGACAGTCACAATCCCGACTGAGCACTGATGTCAAACTTGAAACAGAAAACAATGATTTGACAGGATTAATACTAGATTTAAGTTTATTTGACACACCTATATTGAGATATTTAAAAAGACACATTAAATCTATCACACCATCTTTTTTGTTCTTTTTTCGCAAACTTTGAAAATACTTACTTATTTTAATGCCTACCTTTTTAGTACATACCAACATGGAACATTTTGCTATGCTACCCCAAAGACTGTTCGGTTTTCTGGAATGAAAACTTTTAGGTTGTTCTTTGAATTTTTCTCTGGATAAACCTCAGACTTCAAGTCATAAGATAATTTTAATTAATAAATAAAAATAGGGGTTGATCGTAGAGGGGTGAAAAGTAAGGTATTTTTGTATGCTGTATCATAAAAAAATAAAATTTTGGGGTGGACCACCCTTAACATTTAGGAGTTTAAAAGATAGATAGTAGCTGATTCTCAGACTCACTAAATGTGCATTAAAAATTTCATATGTATCGGTCGAGCCGTTTCGGAACGAACATTGTGACACAAGAATTTTATATAATGCTCCCTTTGCTACAAATTACACCAGGTAAATCCGAAATACTTGGGATAATTTCCGTTTAAATCGACCACATGAAGAATGTTGGCATGCTACGTGCTCGGAATATGTTAATTAATTAATAAAATACTGCGGTCATTTTGTTGTATTATGATGCCGCTTTTAGCGCGAAATCTAGGTTTTGTCATCTCCCCTGTATAAAATATCTTCACATAATATATTTAATTTTCTGAATGACACATTATTTGTGAATACTTGTTAGTGCGACTTGTCAGTTGTCTATTATATAAGGTATTCACGGAATATATAGAACAACGACCTTTTGAAATTGGACACCTTTCAATTACATGAAAATAAGGGTACCAATAAATTCACTGTAACATTCAACATAAAAGACTCCCAACAATGGAGGGCAAAGTAGCTCATTGATGTTTGAAACAAAGATTTTCGCGAAATAACATCTACATCACGAGACTTTGTGCGCGAGCGGAAAACAAAACAATCGAAGCTTCTAACCGCTAGGGTTACCATCTTAGGATTTAAATTAAAATATATTTTATATTTGTCAACTGGTAACTGTTGCTGTTTTTTTGGCTCTGGACACAATCTACGAGTAATGATTGATTACTACACTTATTTCATAACAATATTTACTGCTAGTTATGGGGTTGCCATCTTATTGTTTTTTTTTTCATCTAGGGTAACCCTGACAAATTAATTATCATAGAATAGCCAATTAGAGAATACATGGGGACATTATAGATTCTCTCTAATGGGGACGACTATTAACGGAGAATAGTCTCCGTAAATAGATACGGATAGACATCACTCAGAGCACAAATAATATATTGTATATTATATTAGGTTAATAAAAAAACCTTTAATAAATATCAATGTCGAAAAACATCGTTACCCGTCAATCAAATATTTAAACCTTAAACAAAGATCGTAATTAATTGAACCACAAAGCTTAGTTAAGGGGTATTAAATGATACCGCATTGCTTGTAACCGTATTTCTCTTAACTTATATTAGTTTCTCAGTAAATAGTCTTCTTACTTCACCGTCTGTACTCTGTAACTTACAACAACTATTGGGATCCCGACGATATTGAAAGTTACAGGTAACCAGCGCTACAAGTTTACCCTAGAATCCATTTATCTAGAAAGCATTTTTAAAAATCGAACGTCGTCATTGGTTTCTGATTGGTCAGCTCTAGTCCAATTACAAGGAAGCGACACGTAATTTGTGTTTGAACAATAAAGTAATTTAATCGTACATGAACCTAACATCATTTTCCAAATATAATCTCTACCCCGATAAATCGTAACTCGGAATCTCAAATATTCAATTCGCTAGGAATTCATATTTCTATTTCCAATGAACACTCGTATTCTGTTCAGAAGCGACGAACCACAATAATTGTCATCTGTTCAAGATTAAAACCTTTGTTTCTGTGAAGAACTTTAAAACTTTGCATTTAAAATACAATTTCAAATATGCAGATTAAATAGAAAAGGCGAGGAGAATAAGTAACACCAATCTTTTAATGAGTGAGTGATATCTGTGTGCGTGTGACATTCGAAATTTTATTATAGTTTTGTTCACAAAATAATATGCTTTTTATTATTAACGAAAAAACAGATTGATTGACAGAAGGTTATTCGAATACAACTTTTTAAAATACTAAATAATAAGGTTTTACATCAATACTTCCTCTAAAACATTAGATATTTCAATTTTAATATAAAAACATGAATAAATTCAAAAACAGTTCAAATCATTCCCAGAGCAGAACGTAATTCAGCAAATCTCAGACGAGGTAGCGGCTTGGTCAGGATATCAGCGAGTTGTTGATCACCTGGTACATGTTGTATGTTCAACCTTCCATCCTCCAATTCCTTTCGAATATAATGGTACCTCACTTCGATATGCTTGGTCCTCTTGTGGAACTCATGATTTTTCGCTAACTTGATTGCGCTTTGGTTGTCCACAAAAAGAACCGGAACGTTGTCTAAGGGAGAAACTTCTGTAAACAGTCGCGCCAACCACAATGATTCCCTCGCAGCTTCACCAGCAGCGACATACTCAGCCTCAGTTGTGGATAAGGACACACACTCTTGACGTCTGCTAGCCCAAGATATTGGTCCTCCACTATGCATGAAAACAATCCCGCTGACCGACCGACGAGTGTCAGATTGACTAGCATAATCAGCATCACTGTACGCCTTCAATGCACTTCCTCCAGAACCAGCCTCATACCTGATGCCAACCGAACTAGACCCTTTAATGTACCTCAGGATTCTTTTGACCAGCAACCAGTGAACTTCTTCCGGATTTTCCAGGAATTGCGACGCGTAACTAATTGCGAACGCGATGTCAGGACGAGTGGCTACAGCTAAGTACATCAAACATCCTACAGCTTCACGGTAAGGAGCAGATGTTCTCAAACCAGTTTTCTCCTCCAATTGCACGTGTTTTTCGATGGGCGTCGAGACAGCGTTTGCTTCTGCCATGTTGAACTTCTGAAGAAGACTTTCTGCATACACCTTCTGACTCAAACGGATTGAGCCATCTTCCTCTCTTTCAATGAGCATATTCAAGAAAGAACCAAGCTCTTCAAGAGTGATCTTGAACTCCATCTCCAGCTTCCTCAGGAACTCTTGAATAATGCCATCTTTCGTCGCAGCAACCAAGCCATCGTCCACGTACAAAACAACGATCAGCTTATCTTCATCAGATATACGATAAAAAAGACACGGATCAGCTTCACTTTGGACAAGACCAAACTTACAGATTAAAAACTTCTTGAATCGATTGTTCCAGCACCTTGGCGATTGCTTCAAACCATAGAGACTCCTAATCAGCCAGCACACAAGATTAGAACCGTCTTCAAAACCTTCAGCTTGATTCATGTAGATTTCTTCGTCCAGGAAGCCGTTCAAAAATGCCGTCTTGACATCAAACTGAGCCAACTTGAGATGTTCCTTGGCAGCAATACTCAGGATCGCCCTGATTGTATCAAAGCGAGCTACAGGACTGAATGTTTCATTATAATCGATACCTTCTCGTTGACTGTATCCCTTCGCAACAAGTCGAGCTTTGTAACGACAGATCTTCCCTTCCGCATCTCGTTTGATACGAAAGACCCAGCGATTGGAGATAGTCTTCCTTCCTTGTGGTAACTCTGTCAAAGTCCAGGTTCCATTTTCCTCCAGCGAAGACATTTCTTCTTTCATCGCAGCCTTCCAGTGCACATGATCAGCCGACTCCATGGCTTCTTTGTAGCTTCGAGGTTCGTCTAACTCTGCAAGAAACATCTCATTGAATCTTACAGGTTTCTGAAGAGTACTTCTATCTCGAAGACGCCGTTGAATGGGCTCCTTTGCAGTCTTGGGGGTTTCATCGAACTCTTCGATTTGCGGTTCAGCATCAACAACTCGATCTGATAACACAGGATTTGGGACTTCAGGCAGAATTGGAGCTTCAACAACGGGATCCTTTTCTGTAGCTTCAGCGGGAAACAATGCCAAAACTTTAGAGGAATGCTCTGGACCGAACACTACCTCTCTACTTCGAATCACGTTCCTCGTGTCCTTTATCCACACACGAAAACCATCAATGTCGTCGGAATACCCAACGAATACTCCCTGGGCACCTTTGGCATCCCACTTCTTCCGACGTTCTTTGGGCACCATCAAGTAGCAAACGGTTCCAAAGATATGGAACCTGTTCAGATGAACGCTCTTCTCAACGAACAACTCGTAAGGAGTTTTACCCTCTACAGAACTTGGACCAGTTCGGTTGAGGATGTACACCACGGCGTTGACAGCTTCAGCCCACAGAAACTTCGGTAGATCTTTGCTAACAAGCATAGTACGTGCTAGGTCATCAATTGTTCTGTTTGATCGTTCAGCACAACCGTTTTGTTGAGGCGTGTACGGATTGGTGACTACCATCTTCGTTCCTTCAGACTTCATGAGATTTTGCATAGCTCCATTTACAAATTCTCCTCCCCCGTCACACTGGAACACCTTAACTGGTCGACCACGTTGATTCTTCACAAACTGCAACATTTCTTTGACCTTGTCAATGACCTCAGATTTCCTTTTCAAGAAGTACACCAGGCGAAGTCTGGAGTAATCACACATGAAACAGACAAAGTATCTGGAACCACCAATCGACTCCTGTTCCATTGGACCACAGACATCAGCATGAATCACCTCACCTGGCTCAAAAGATCGCTGTTGACGTGAGTTGAACGGTTGTCGATGCTGCTTACCTTCTACACAGGATCCACAGAACTCATCATCAGGTTTCACATGAATTCCGTGTTTCTTGAGTACCTGAGCAACATGACGTTTGTTTTGATGGCCCAAACGTTCATGCCAAACTTGAAGCGAGTCCTTGAACGCCAGGTTAGCTTCACTCACACAGCACGTGTCCGGTTCGTTGATTCTGAGCATCATCTTGAATAGTTGACCAGTTCGTATACCTTGCGCCTTGACAACACCATTCAGCAGGAACTCACATCTATCCTTGGAAGAGCTGAAAGTCATGCCTTTATCCAGCGCACGCGTGACCGAAAACAGATTCCTTCGGGCATCAGGAACATACAGCACGTTTTCCATGTAACAAGCAGTCCAATGTCCATTCACAAGCGCTTCGAAGTTGATAATTCCTCTTCCCAAGGCACGCATCACTGAATTGTTCCCGATACGAATTTCAACTGGAATCGAGAAAGCTTCAAAGAATGTATACCATTCTTTCTTGAAGGTCATATGGTCAGTCGCACCAGAATCGATGATCCAAACTTCATTCTTGGATTCCGCATTGAAGACTTCACTAACGAAAGCTTGATTTTTACCTTCAGAGACCACATCACCAGATTTCTTCTTCTTTGCTGTTGGACAATCTCTTCGAAAATGACCAACTCCTTGACAACCGTAGCACTTGAAGGTAGACTTCTTTCCCTTCTGGTTGGACTTGACATCATCTTTGGCCTGCTTACCACCATGTTGACTTCCACTTGCACCTTTGGATTGAACCTTCAACTTGGTTGCCATCAATGCCGATAAATTGTCCACCTTTTCTTGCCGAAGCTTTCTTCTGTGCTCATCAGATGTCAAAACATTTATAAGGTTATCAAGAGTTTGTTGATCGTCCGATCTGGCCCACCAGGCTTGTCTGAAACTTTCAAAACTGTCAGGCAAAGTTTCCAGCAACTTAACCATCAAAGCTGACTCATCGGGTTTAACCTTCAACTGCTGCATGCGAAGAATCAAACCTTCAAATTTAGCTATATGGCTTACCATATCATCCGCTAAATTCATGTCAAAACTGAAAAACTCCGTCTGCACCGAATGAACAGCTTGCTTAGTTTGTTGTTCATAAATACCGTGCAGTTTGGTCCACATCTGATGAGCAGTCTCGCAGGCGACGATCAGGGTCATAACTCTCGAATCAATTGTCTTGACGATGATTTGACAAGCTGCGCGATCTGCTTTGTCCCAAACTTTCATTGCTGCTGCGTGAGCCGCACGTTTATCCACCGTCGCATTATCAACCAGCACCGGTTTAGTCAACTCTCCAATACTGACTTCATAGGCTCCATCAGTTGCACGCAATAAATTACGCACCATAAATTTCCAAATATTCCAGTTTTCCGAACCCTTCAACTTCTCAATACCTTGAAATTCCATGATTGTCAGTCACCAAAATTCCAGTAACTATCACCACCAGGTTATGAGATGAAAATGTCCCAGAAAACACTATTTGTTTCGTTCAATCTTCGTTGAAAACGTTGGTCCAATAAAATCGAACCACGCTCTGCTACCATATTATAGTTTTGTTCACAAAATAATATGCTTTTTATTATTAACGAAAAAACAGATTGATTGACAGAAGGTTATTCGAATACAACTTTTTAAAATACTAAATAATAAGGTTTTACATCAATAAATTTAAGCTTTTTCAAATTTCTTCGAGATTTTTCGAGACAATTTATTTTTAATTCTCTATTCAAATTTTGAATATTTAAATACCTGTACAGCTGGGTTTGCTCTGAAGTAAGCAAACAGTGCCCCCGTAATAACGATTAGTGCGACTGCATTCAGAGCGAGCTGCATCATGCGAAATTTGTGTGCTGAGCTGTTGGTGCTGGTACCTCGCATATCGCGCAACATCTGAAAATTCAATCCGTTATTAATTTCTGTAAGGATTTCTATAGTATACAATTGTACTTTGAGTATTGGCTCAGGATTTCAAGGATATAAACCTTCCTTTTACCGCACATTAGATAAAGAGAGAAGATAATGATAAATGGACGAAGAAAGTGACTGAATTGTTTCCTAGCTATGACAAAAGAAAACGAATAGGACAAATAAAAATATGGGAAAATGATATGCGAAGAGCAGCTGGCCCTATGTGGCTACGTAAAGCTAGACACAGATAAGAGTGGAAGCTCTTAGAGTAGGCCTATTTCCAAGGACAAGCTGTATAGCAGATATCAACCGGCTTTCCGATTAATTATTAGTATTTATTTTTTATGTCTTAATGTTAATTTATTGGTACTTCACCTTTTGCTAGTATAAGTAATTACGGCCATAAAGGCTTTTATTATTATTATTATTACTATTATCGTACATTATTTATTGCCAAAAATATGTACCAACAAACACGAATCCCTCTGGTGTAGTGAAAACAGTATTACTTGTAGCAGTATCGAAAATTGTAATAATAAATAAATAAATAAATGTCTATCCCGAAATCGCGTTTTAATCAAATGTGCAGGTGAAATTTTTCTGCACAAAAGTGGAGCTAAAATGGTGTAGTTGCCTTTAAACAACAAACTAATTCCTTTAAACAAAAACATATGTGACTCCAAAGTAAGTATTAACTGTGTTGTTTAATGTAACGTAATAAATCCGAATGATTTAGTACGTTCATACAGCTCGGTCCACGAATAGAAAATCCACAAACAAAGGAACTACACAATAAATACAGGTCAAATTGATAACCTACCCTTTTTAAAGTCAAAATATCAGTGTTTTCAACGACAATTCGAATTCTTATATAATTATATATTTAAATTATTACTCCAAAACGATGTATTCTAGCAGAATGTTCAAAGTTATTTTATGACAGTAATGCCTCTTAAAAGTTATAACAAAATATTTAAAACTATCAATTATTTAAATAACGACATCATAAAAAGGTTTATTTTTTTGTGTTATGTACATTTTTTTCTGATATTTTATACACTCTATACTTATTATTGATGTTCATACATTCACCTTCTGTGTATTTTAATTCCTTTTAATATTCTAAAAGAATGAATGTTATCTTGTCATGCCAATAAGCAACCCCACCCCAGCTGATCACATAATACAACCCGTATTATTTTCCTTCAAAATCTTCGTTATAACGTAACGACGTTAAACTGCTTACATCCTTAAGTCAACAAAAGGTTGCAAACGGTTGCGTTAGAGGCATGCTTTTGTGAATACTTTATCTTGCCACACTGAAAACTTAATACAGTTTGGTGACAATTTAAAACTTTCGTATAAATCTTGACAAGAACTGGCTTAATAGGTAGAATCTTAACTCCAAAGTCGTCCAAACGATGGTGCGCCAATGATATATATTTCAATTAAATCTAACATACGGCAGTGTAAGTAATCGGTGGCGTGGGCATAGTGGGTAAACCGGCATTTCTAATACCTAAACTTTAATTGGTGTGATGTTAGGTCAAGACTCGAGAAAAGGCGTTGTTGTTACCCGTGCCAGCGTGTATGTTGTATGTTGATTTAGACAGAGCAGAAGCATTCGTGTATGTGGTGAAGTTGCTTATTTCGACTATGTGTTTGCGTGTTGTTCCCACGAGAATGTAAGTACGTGCTCCTATTTCACCATGCCTCCTGCTGATAGAGGACAAGTTTCTGTAGTGAGCAAAAAAACAAAGTTTTTTTTTTTAAATTAATGTTATTATTATTAATGACTTGATATGTCACAGCTCCTTACAAACGTTGTGTAAAAAAAATGGGGTTTAATAAGAGTGGCGGAGAGTTTATTGCCAGTTCTTCTCTTCAGTTCTACGCCCTTGATTTGAGAACTGGCAGTAAATTTAACATTAGAAGCATTAATATGTATTTCTTTACTGACAAGTCATAAGAGTACATTATGTTACATACATGATTTAATGATTTTTTACTTTACTTTATTTTGGTTTGGGTATAGGCGCTAGCATCTCAGAGTCTGTCCTTCACTCTCTCTCTCAGCCCAGGCGCCAAAAGGAATTAACGGATTTCCCTCTTTAAAAAAAGGTTAAGATCCGTTAAACTCGTTATTTTATGAATGTCAACTAAGGTCATAAATTTTTATTCTCTTCCTTCATTTATTATTTTGATTAAACCTTAATATGTAATTGAATAAAACTTTCTTATTAAAGTATTTGTAATCGGAATGTTTGTAAAAAAAACAAATAACTCGTAATATTTTATTTATCTTAAAAACCATGTTAGATTTTGGCAAGAATAAATAGTACCATAAGTCTGTATTGTAGTTTTAAAACAGCTGCAGGAGATGAAATCCTTTGAGATAGATCTTTTAGGGGACTTTGTTACTTCCAACTTTTGTACTCGAGCGCGCATTGTGCCAGAGAGAAAAACATACATGAAAACAGTAGGTTCTTTTCAAATAGATTTAAGTATAGCATTTATATAAAACTATTTTATTGTCTAGTTTTAAATATCTGAACCGATAATCGGAGTCACACACCCGTTGTTTTTTTTTAATTGTTAATATTATGATTTAATTCTTGCGCAAAAAAGTGTAAATAAATATTTATCGTAAGATTTGCGATTCCTCTTAAGTAAAAATACCTTATCCCATCTCTTCCAAAACAAACTTAATACCTAATTTCATAACAATGTTATATTGAAATTTTTATACTGTTTGCAAAAATTTCTTATGTTTATTTTTTTAACTAACGGTATTACGCGAAACGTGATTTGCGTCTGTGCATGAGTGTGTGGGTACATGTGAGTGAATGTGTGAGTGTAATGTGTATGAATGTGTAACCGTAGGTCTCAGTAGCATTTCCAACTCTGCGTAAGGTGCGTGCTGTAGCCAGTCCTTAACAGTTATTAAAATTGTGGATGGTGTGCGTTTTAAACAGCCTATTTAATTTATTGTAGGTAGATGTAATCTGCCTGCATATTGCGTCTTTTAATTTAATTTTCTTAAATGTTCAGTACTACGAATCGGTAACCCAGCGTTCTGGGGTAGCTTATCATAGAGCGCAACAACTCTGCACATCTACATACCATTACGTTAACCATTTAACAATCGTTGCTTGAAGGAAAATTTTGAACTTAAATATTAGAGCGACACTATAAGCGCCACATATATAATTGCATGCTGTATTCAGACAATCCTCGTTCTCGAACGAGACAATGACATTCGACTGGATTCCAAAATTGAAATTCGTCTTTGTTCAACATTATACCCAGAATGCAATGAAATTGGAATATAATTTCAGGAGATTTAAACTCCCTGAGGTTTAAATTCAAATCTGGTTGAATTAAATTATTATGTTACTTTGGGATTTTCATGTAAAATAATATGAATTCAGGCTTAAGGCTAGTTGTACTTTACATTTACAATTGCTATTGTAAAAGAATAAGCTAGACTAATGCCAATATGGTCTAAGATCCCGCTATACAACGACCTTCACCGAGATGCTTATTTAATGAAACTTATTTTATATATAATTTAATATGTCAATAAATATAATCCATATGGGTTGCCTAGCAAATTTCAGTCCAGAGTATGTTTAATTAATTTAAAAAAATTTTTTTTTAACATTTTACCGGTATGATTAGTAGATAAATTCTATACCAATCGAAAGTATGAAGCCCATAGAATATGCAAACGTTAGGTTGTTTTTAATCAATTAATTATCTATGTGTATATTTTTTATGTGACACTAAAGTATGTATATATACATCTTTAGTATAAAAGAAGGTTATAGTGATACATATATAATACTACCCTGATTAAAAATATTGATTGAAAAAAGTTCAAAAAATTTACTACGTGCAAATTATAAATTTTTTTTTTTTTTAAATATTAATTAAACATACTCTGGACTGAAATTTGCTAGGCAACCCATATGGATTATATTTATTGACATATTAAATTAAATATAAAATAAGTTTCATTAAATAAGCATCTCGGTGAAGGTCGTTGTATAGCGGGATCTTATACTAATAGGGTCGCAAAAATTAGAATCATTTTGAAGGATGCCAAAACAGCAAGGACGTAATAATTTGTTCTTTATTGTTTTTTCTTAGATATGTAATTTTATTAAAAAAAAATTTTCATTTGCTATTGTAAAATAATAAGCAAGACTAATGCCAACAGAGTCGCATAAAATAGATACATTTTGGACGATGCCAAAACGATTAATCAAAATTCTTTTTCATTTGCTAATAATTAATAATAGTTAACTGAGTTGCAAATTAGAATCGTTTTTAAGGATGCCAAAACTTCAATTGAAGCATCTAAATATAGCAGGGAAATGCAGCCACCAATTGAACAGCATATTACAGAAATAAAAGTAGGTATTATTATCATGTTCGGTTAGTAATTTCGATGATATGATATATATTAATATTTGTAACGTAATATTTATTTACTTAACCATAAAAAACAAGCTAATAAAATATAGGGATAAATCTAGTTAGGCTATATCCAACTGCAACAAAATATTTGGTCAACAAAATGTTTTTTTTTTTAATTTAAAGTATTTTTACTCACATTTTATTAATAAAACCAAGACAAATAAAAACCATTTGATGTTGTGTTCGCACATATTTTTTATCTCTTTCCAGTTTTTCATAGTCCGTTGACAATGTTTAATATAATAAAGTGATCACTCTTATATGATAAAACGGTGCCCTAATTGCTTTGACATGATTTAACCTTATTATTGAACCGATTTTAAATAAATAGGATCATTTCGACTTTAGTTAGACCGATAAATTTGTGAAATTACACTGAATGTCCCATCTACTTGGCGTCCACAGTGAGTCGTCGTTTTCGGTGTTTAGCCTCATATTTCAACTCGCTCCAAGTCTTTCCGGCCCTCTTTGACTCATCTGCAACTGTACGACCCCAGGTTTGCTTTGGACGACCATGCTTACGCTTTGCTTGCGGGTTCAAATCAAGCGCCCGCTTGGGGATATAATTGGAATCTCTTCGGAGTGAAAAAATACACTTATATAGCACAAATGCTTCGGAAACGAAATAGATAAATGAACGTCAGTAAAATTTTTTTTTTTAAATGTAATAGGAGGCAAACAAGCAGGAGGCTCACCTGATGTTAAGTGATACCGCCGCCCACACTGCCAGAAGGCTCGCAAGTGCGTTGCTGGCCTTTCAAGAATTTGTACACTCTTTTCTTGAAGGAAAATAAGTAGAGTTTTTTTTCACATATATAAAATCCTTTTAAGTTTGCTGGCATATTTGGTGAATGGGATACTAATCAAAAGTATTAAAAAGACACACTTATGCCTTTGAATTTGACGTTTTACGCTTCCTATAAAGCGAAATTAAATCGTATTGTATAACGAGGTTGTAAAGCCTAACGGTGAACTATCTTAAATATTTTTAACATCCATTAAAGTGTCATGAAACTCCCATTTGCGAGACTCAACTTTTGTCTTCATAATTGATACTTGATCGCTTATTGTTTAAAGACAATAATGTTTTAGATAAATAGCCTTGGCTTGGCATTGCTAGGCCTGTATACTTCAATTACCAAAATCTGATGTCTGGAATATTTTTCATTACTTGAGGATACAATTGGGTTGTTTCCTCAAGTACGTCTAATTAAAATAGGAACTGTATCCTTATATTTAATTAAGTTTATGATTGTCTTGTTAGACATAGACATTACACTTATAAGAATGAAACACACAAAATAATAATAATAGTAATCAATAAAATAAAAATAACCGAAAATTATGGAAAGAAAAAAAAGGAATTAAAAGTATATTTCTAGTGTGTAATGTGTATGTGTTGTGGTTATAACTGGCCCTGGATCAGCATTATGCTGTGGAGCATACGTGTTCCACAGCGCTGGTCATTCTGCCAGGGACCACAACAATCTCATAGTGAATGTCGATGGCGCCTAGTTCCTCGACACTACGGCTCTAGTGCTAAGACATAAAACGCTTTTGAACTAGTGTACATATATAACGGTCTTATATATGTCAGATATATAAGACCGTTCTAAAGACACTAATGAAAAAAAAATTGGCGCTACAACCTCTTTTAGGTCTAGGCCCCAGATTTCGTAATCTGTTTCATGATCATTTTTCAATACTAATAGGCAAGTAGGCGATCAACCTCCAGTGCCTGACACACGCCGTCGACTTTTTGGGTCTAAGACATGTCGGTTTCCTCACGATGTTTTCCTTCACCGTTCGAGCAAATGTCAAATGCGCACATAGAAAGAAAGTCCATTGGTGCACCGCCGGGGATCGAACCTACGACCTCAAGTATGAGAGTCGCACGCTAAAGCCACTAGGCCAACACTGCTCTGTTTCTTTTATTTATCGCTTTATATTTCAGCGCTAAAATATTACGTGCGGCATGGTGGCCCTCGGTGATTTGGTACCTGTGTATTTTCCTTAAAAAATAAACTCGCAACTTTACCAACACCAGTAAAGTTGCGATTTACTTTTATCACTGTTTTCAACAAGCAATGTTAACCTATTGTCGACCCATGAATTTCCACACTAAGGTAGTGCCGAGTGCGGTCGAACCCCGGCCGTAAAAGAAGGCAATCTTCTACATGCGGCGGTGCATACTTGCAATGGTAAAGTAAAATCCAAAGACAAGTCTAAGACAATAACCGGTACATATCAAATACTCTAGGCGTTGAATAACATGATGATGTTAATGAAGTTGGTGCGCAACTGATTTTTGTTGCTATTGATTGTTTATTTCACTAAAACAAGTATTTATAATTGAAATAAAACCTCCAACCTCTTCCCTTTGTAAGTAGCATTATAAATTTGCTGTTACAAGTTTTATTTAAATATTTAATCAAATCAGAAACGTATTGCGTAATTAAAAAAACAGCCCTAATCCAAGACACGAACTCGAATCACACCTACACATGTTAAATCTCTGAAGCGGATAGGAAATCAATTTAGTGTTAAAACAATTAAAATAAATCCCCTCCGAGTGCCATCGAACGATCGCTTACCGAACGGGGTTATTAGGAACAAATAGGATGGTCGCACGATTCACTACTAGTCGCTTACTTTATAAATGTTCAACAATGTACTCTTCGTAGTACAGCAATTTCTGTATATGTTCGAAGCAGACATTTAAGGATTCGTCCTATTTTTAATAATATTAATAACTTATTTATTTCAGTTTATTTCCATATATAGTTTGTGTTAGACTTACTAACAATTCGATCTTAGTTGCTATTAACATATACTAACGTATTGAATTGTAAATAAGAAAAAGAAATCTATAGTGGGGCATGCATACTAACGTTTTAAGATATGTTTGTCTTTTGTGATCATTGAAGATTGGTGCTAATCGTAACATTCACGAATGATGGCATTAAAACCCGGTTTCGGGAAATATACGCAATGCAGAATCTTGGGAAGCAAACTGAACATATTGTTATACTGAATACTGAGCGTAATAATCTTTTTATGTTTGTAATATCTTTTCTATGAAATCAAACCAGAATAGTTTTGCTGATTAACTTTTGATCTCCGGGTTATAATAGACACAATTCGCTACGCCATAGGGATAACAGTTCTTTATTAAGTAATCTAGAAGTTTCAAGATTTAAAAGATTCTCATGGTATTGTGCCATTAGCCGTTACCATCAAGCCGTCGTTACAAGTCTAAAGATTCTATCAACTGTAATGAAGTTACAAATGCCCTAAAAGAGCCCTAAAAGTATTACAACTTACTTCTAAAACTAAAAAACCCAAATCCCTTCAAACATATAAGTGCCGATAAAAACTTCAACGAATTGAGAACTTTTGCTTTTTTAAGTCGAGGATTAAAAGTATCGAGAGATGCCTTTCTGTGCCAACTAAAACCTGTACCATATTACGCGACTGGCGGCTTTCTTTTTTCGTAATAGCCCTCCCAATGTCCTAATAGAATGAGTCGGCGTTTTCAATTTGATACTGTTTGCAATCCCCGAGATCAAATGATCTGCAATCTACGGTTTTCAGGTGTGAAATAAAATGTTTTCATTCGGGTAACTCATGAGAGAGAGATTATTGATATGCCTATCAGTATCGAAAACTGCTCATCCGAGTGTGGCTTTTGAAATGTAGAATCGGAGACGGCGTTTAATATGTTTAAACGGCTAATGTAATACATAATCTACTATATAAAAATAAGTCGGGGTTTCCTTCCTGACGCTAAAACTCCAGAACGCACGCACCGATTTCCACGGTTTTGCGTTCGTTGGAAAGGGCTCGGGCTCCGTGAGGTTTAAAGCAAAGAAAATTAAGGAAAAATTTAACAGAAAAGCGGGGTCACCAAACGAAATGTTACATAAAACGAAGCCATCTGGTGGCGAAACGGAGTTTGCCGAGTTTGCTAGTTTAATATATATATTTTTTTCTCCATAGTTTACTTTATTACTAAAGTTTTAGCTCAAATTAATTTGAAATGTGCGTGGTATATATGTAAAGATAATATTAATCTTATAATCGCCTAATTGTTTGCAATTATTAAAACTTTTGAATTAATGATTGCAAACAATTATCAATAAAAAAGTTTTATGTATTAAAGGATATTCTTTAATGTACCCGACATTATTTGTTTTAGCATATATTTTGGCGTATTGGCTTAGTCTGTAAGGATAATGTATGTATTTCTGTAATAAATAATAAATAAATAGATATTTTTAATATTTCAGGACTATAACAAAGAGAAAAACGTTATAATAGGTAGCTAAATAAACACTGGATGAAATATGTGTGTATGTAAGCGAAACCCGCCCGTGATTATAAATTAAAATTACATTATATCCAAAGTCTCAAATGTAAATGTACCTTGGAAACTTAAAATGAATTTCAATTGAAAATACGCTGCAGCTTATAACCGGTTCATTCCCATACGGTCAGCGCCACGTGCGAGCAAATACGGCACTATATTTTAATTGCACCCGCTAGGCTGCGTGTGACACTAAATTTCAGTCGACGTTTACGAGCGCTTTAAATGTTATTGTTAATATTTTGCTTTTCAATTTAATTCTTTATCCAATTATTATAATGTTTTGCAGTGTTGTTATTGTTATTCGATTATAAACAGTGATTGTTTTTAAAAGAGCAATGATGCTGGTGGCTTCAGCGTGCGACTCTCATCAACGTGGTCGTGGGGTCGAACCCCGGCTGTGCATGGGCTTTCATGTGTGCACAACTAAAGTCTGTTAGGAATACTGATCTATTTTCCTATCAGAACAAAAAACAAATGATCGTGAAACAGATACAGACCAGATTTTAGAAAATAGTTTTGTGGAGAAACTTAGCACCGAGCTTACTAGTTAGATTAATACTTTTTATCATTTTTAATTTTACTTTTTTATAATACAAGTGGAAAGAGAGAGTTTAAAGACACTTTATTTTCATTTCAGTATTAGTAGTAGTAGTTAGGTGTCTTAGTTAGGATCTTTAGCGACCAATTAGATTAGAAGAGAAAGAGAATAAGCAGAGAATTAGAATAAATAAACGAATCTACTCAATAATATATACGATAGTACCTGTAAACCACTGTAAAGGGAATGGCATGCATTTGGCAAATAATATTTTCTCGATTTCATTACATCGTGAAAATCTGATGAAAAGGTATTGCATTCGTTGCAAATGAAAAATGAACTATTTCTTGGAGTATTAAAATCCTATTTACATAAATATTTATTTAAAACTTCAGCAAGTTTCGTTTTAATTTATGTTTTAAAATTTTCTTATTCTCTTTCAACTTTAATCAAAAGGATACTTCAGTTGATTAACAGATGTCTAATTATTTATTAAAAAAAATAAATGGATTATTTCTGTTTTAGAAAATGTATATTTCAAGTTCCAAAATCATACCATTGGTTTTGTAAAATCGATAACGTAATAAATGAAACATAAATACTATTTTTCTGATAATTATTCAAGTCATAAAATAATTTATAAATGGTCTTTCAAGTTTTGGCACTTGATCTATCTATCGATATAAATCTATAGGTCTGTAGATAGACGCTTAATACACATTATAATTTTGGTTTGTGATTTATTATAACATTATCAAATACCTACGACAATTCAGTAAACCTCCAATAAAAACTGAAAAGTTAGGCGACGAAAAACGCTTGGAAATTTACCTGCGCAAAATATAAATCCATTTACAGCACATCCGGGCACGCTAGGAGCGCCTGCTCTGCATATAAAACCATATACAACTTTCAGACGTTAAAAGTTCCCGGGAAAATTTAATGTACCGGACGGATTGCGCCAGAAAACGTGCTCATATTAACTAACTTATACCTCTCAATTATAACTTCAGCTTTATTAAGGTAATTGATTTTAATATCACTGAATAAATTGTTTTAAACTGGCTATTTTGTAATGAAATTAATTTAAGTGCTGGTATACACTGTCGTACCAAATGTGTCGCTTCAGTCGGACCAACTGTTGAAGATTTGAAGAAAATATTTAAGTAGTTTGTTTTCAAAAAAGATTCTTTTAAGTTTAAACTAATTAATAAGCCACACCTAATTTTAATGAATAAACGAATGAAGCCGATGTAATGGCACCACCTTAAAATCATCTTGTAAAACAAAATACTTTAAAAGAACTGGCAGACTGTTTAGTTCTTCTTATGCGTTTCGTAGTAAAAGTAAATTTAGATTTATTTATTAACCGTTACCAAGATTATTATATGAATAAACTATAAATTGACTTAAAGGGATTTATAAAGAAATAAATAATTAACTTACCCGATGATGCAACGACATATTACTGCCATTCTGAAATCGGACGATAGTCTGAAGTGACGCCGGCGTTGACATGCTCTTTGTAATCGATGAGTTTGCATTCTCTTTCTCTTGTTGTTCTTTCAGCAGGAGGCCACGCGCTATCTTCGCGTTCAGACTCTTATTTAGATGCTGCTGCGGCAATAATGGTGCCTCCATTGTTTTTGTCGTATAAGAAGGTGATGACGTCTGGCTAAATGAGTCTGACGAAACGTTAGAGTCTTGACGTACGCTGATAGTTGAGCCTGAACTCGGCGAGCGCTTGATCTGTGTCTGCGGCAGCGGGTTATCTGGCATTTTCTGTGGCGGCCGCCTCGGTATTGTTGGTTGAGGTGGTGGTGGAGGTTGTGGTATTTGTGGCGTTACTGAAGGTTGAGTTGGGAATTGCGGTTGTGAGGGATTGCGGTTGCAGTCCAATCTTGGAGGATTCGTTTGTATTCTACGATTGCCGTTGGGGTCTGTAGCAATGGGCCTAGGGGGTGTAGGAGGGGGGACCCTTCTTGGTGGTTGTGGTGACCGACGGGGTGGCGCAGGTGGTACTTGCAGGGGAGCGACCGGTGCAGTTCTCTGTGGCACTGGAGGAGGCTGTGGTTGCACTGGCTGAACTGGTGGTGGTGGTAACTGCAACAATATAATTTATCAGTAGAAACAGTCTTTAAGGCCGGCATCGTACTCGCGAGCTCTCTGGTATTGAGTGTCCATGGGCGGCGGTATCATTTAACATCAGGTGAGCCTCCTGCCCGTTTGCTCCCTGTTCTATAAATAAAAACTCATCTCTTACTTGCATTTCCACTGAGAAATAGAAAGTCAAAGTTCGTGCTACAATAGTGTAGTTAAACTTATTTAGTAATTGCGAAAATGGTGTTCATACGTTTGTGTTAATTACATGCAAATCAGGCGATGCAGTAATCAAAATGTCATTAATTAATTATCCAATATCATATCACATAAATTGTGGACTTTATGGGTTATAGCGGACGTAGTATTAACAATTCAATTATTTTCATTCTAATTAGTTATTAGGATTTAATTCTAGTGAAATTTAAAAGCACAAAGCAAAAAAGTAAATATTAGAAAAAATTCTTGATGTTAAACTCTATTATGAATACAAATATTTGGCAAAGAAAATTGAATAAGACAACATCTTTGGGATGGAGCTGCAATATCTATAGTCAATATTGGGTGTACTCTTCGGTAATTACACGTGATGTATTGATCTCTGAACTTTACCCGGGAGCCGCGGCCTTACGAAGAATAATTGGTAAGAACTTGCTCTCCGCGGTTATCACTGTTTTTTCATAAATCTGTTGTTTTACTGAAGATCATCCATTTAAGAGTAGAGAAGACAATACTCAAAACTTTTACCAATACGCAATTAATAACTGTGTCCAGTTTATGTTTCCACCACACCAACTTCTTTCTATTTAAGATCATATATTGAATAAATAAATATAAAAAAATATATACATATTTCGATATCTATTGATATATTTTTGTCTCACAATTTTTTTTTAACTATTACTTAGTCTACTACACCCACATTCTTTAAAATATAAAATATAACAAATTTCAGTTCAGCCGCTATTCTCTTAGTGGTCTCGATGTTCAGTTGTTTTAGTCACCTAGAAGTGCTGGTTTGGCTCCTGGGAAAACTTTTTTAGATTTGGATTTTTGCGCTGTGGACCAAGCAATGGTATGTATTGTATATATATACTAGCAGAGTCGGCCAAGCGTTGCTGTGGCTAAGATTTTGTTATATTACATAGTAGTAAACTTTTCAAGATAAACGGTAGGAGAAAACCCGACATGGGGACCACCATGCTTTTGGTGGTTATTAAATTGTAGCTTATGTGAAACATTGGTACTTTTAACAAAGCGCCATCTGTTAGAATTGTGACTATCAAATAATAAACAAACATTTTGCAATAAAATAATATTGTGGGTATGAATTTAGATGTATCCTATCTTTTAAGTTGGATCAAACTACACACGGTGTGCAAATTTGATTGATATCGGTTCGGTAGTTTAGGAGTCCTTAGCGGACAAACAACGTGACACGTAATTTATATATATTAAGATATATCTCACCTTTACAAGCCGCGGGGGCGCCAGTCTCGATGGTGGGCAGTAAGGCAATGCATCCGAGGGACAGTAGACGAACCCTGAGGGTCTGGGTTGTGGTGGTGCACAGGCTGCTGTGGAGTGTCTTCTTGGCGTGCCAGGATTAGGTCTCAGCAATTCCATAAGCTTTTCACCAGGTGTCGCTGCGAGGCTGCCCGCTCTGCCGCATCTTATAACAAAAAAAATAGGAGGTTTTATAAAATTAACATAAATAATTTTAGTAAAAAAATTGATTTGTTTTCCACGTCTAACGTAATAAATTTTCTTCCATAGAGTTCATAATGCCAAGAGTAAACAGAAATCGCTTTCTTATCTAATACTTGCAGTCATTGGACAATATAACATAGAAATGTTATATTGTCCATACGATCTTGCATATTTCTAAATAAGGTCTAACCGACGAAATGTTTAAAATATTGACAAATTATTCAAATAAAAATAAAAACGAACGGACTAAGAACGGCGACGTTTTTTGAAGTGAAACTTCTTTATCGACGTATGGGAGAAATTTTATAGCAAATCCGCACGTTTTTCGGTTACGCACCATCTTTTTCTTGTCCCTACCACGGTTGATCCTAAGAGATTCGAAGCCATTAATAACAAAAATATATAATAACTATAACAATTATAGTAATAATTATATTACAATTAATGAAATTCTGTAATAATCTTAGTACTACATAGTAGTACAGTAATAAGTTAAAATGAAATAATTGTATTTGTATTCATGTCTATGATAATAAAAGCCTTTTGTTAAACTTTATCTAATTTAACTTTATTTAACCAATTTCTGTAAAGTTGCATATAGTAGATAATTTTTCGAAAAATAAGGTCATAAAGAAGTTTCACTTCTTACGTGTGTACACTAGTACACGCACACGTTTTTTATTTTAGGGTAAGCAATCAAAAAATGATATGATTTGACGCTTGAAGGTCATAAATATAGGTACATAAGGCCACCTGTGGCACGAAGTATATTAACAACGATAATAAATTACTATTTAGTCTAAAGATTTCGCCTTCCACGCCAAGTAATAATATAAAAGCTATATTTCGATCCAAGAGGGGTGTTTAATTAGGCGCCGGGCAGCGAATGAAGCGGCCTATTCATTATGTTGACAGCTAATTACAGCCCTTGATTAGCAACATCGGTTACCGCTCAGCCATTCAATGCGCTGTCGTCTGTTACCACTCAATAGGACCCCGGCCTCTTTTAAATATTATTTGTGCGTAGTTACTTTAATGCCTACTCTTTTTTAATAATCTTCAAAGAAAATATTTGTTACATATAACCAAATAATTCTAATAATAATTATAATAATGCCCGTTGCATCCCTTATAATTTTTATGTTTTTTTAATTTTTTATGTTACTTTTATTTGCAATGAAATGTAAATAAATAAATACAGCATAAATAAAGTCATTGTTTAGAAGCGCGGCATCCAAAATTAGCCAGGATGATCGCCAACCTTCTGAAGAAGAAGAAGAAATAAATACAGAATAAAATTGTTTTTCTCTTTTTTTATGTGTTCTTCTAGTACATCGTCTTTAAAAATATTATAAGATACTAGCTGACCCGGCAAACTTTGTTTTTCCATTTACCTATATTATTTCTAGGAAACATTTTTTTAGTTCAATAAAAATAACTACTATAGTAATAAAAATAGGAGTTGATCATAAAGGAGTGTAAAGGGGCTATATGTAATTGTGTATGCTGTATCATAGAAAAAAAAAATCTCTAAAAAATAAAGACAAAATTTTTGTGGTTTGGGGGACCACCCGTAACATTTAGAAGTTTGGAAGATAGATAGTAGCCGATTCTCAGGCTTACTGAATATGCATAACAATTGCATAAGAATCGGTGGAGCCGTTTCGGATGAGTATGGGAACGAACATTGTGACACGAGAATTTTATATATAAGATATAAAAGTTTTTATTAAAAGATCTTGTAAATTTAATTGAAAATATTTAAATTGCTGTATAATAGGCTTCAATGGAAATGGGCAGGTCATATTGCTAGAGCGCGGGATAAAAGATAGACACTTGAAATAACGAAATGGACTGGACCTACTGGAAAGAGATGTATAGGACGACAAAAGAAGGATGGACAGATGACATTATAGAACTGGCGAGGGAAACTGGATGAATATTGCTCAAGACAAAGAGAAATGGAAAAATATGGAGGAGGCTTTTACCCTAAAAGAGGGCTATACATAAACTAGACCACTACAAAATAAAAAATCAAAAATCTAACTTAAATTTTTCAAACTAATACTAATATTAAGGAATGTAAACTAACAAATTGTTGTATGGATTAATAAAGCTTTGTTACATACCCATTGCACTCCCTTTGCTCCACATAACCAATACCTGTACCCCTCTGACGCAACACCGTTATAAAAGGAAATGGACAATAGATACCAACAGCTTTGATCGGATACCTCACATCGGACCGGAAAAATTTTCAATTAGCAATAATTCCATAATATAGATTATTTGTCGCGCACCTCATATCAGGCCGATTAAATAGTCATATTTAGTTATTGTACTAGTAATTAATTAAAGTAATTTAAATACATTTTGTTGTATTTTGGGATTTACCGCTGGCACTCACTTAATTGCTTCAATAATAATAATAATATGTGTAAGAAAAATATAAACAGTGATATTGTAATATAAACAGCGGGTACTTTACCCGCAACCTTCCCGCACGAGTTTTCCCAGTTGAAGTACCCGCTGCGAACTTTAACGCGTTGTAATACGGAACACATATAGAACGTATATGTTTTGTATATTTTGTAAGATTTAGTGTAAAAAAATATTTCATTATTATTGTATTGTTATAGTAATCGTATTTCTCAAGTCTTAAGGTACATTCCAAGTTAGGGTAGGTATAACGCCAAATTCTGTATGTATTCACACTACAAATCATATATGGTAAAATCTGTAACTTACACTTAACTTTATATGAGGGGAAAGATTGCTCTCATTAGATAGTATAACCCTAATAATATACCTATGGAAGAATTGTAATGTTATAATATTACATGGAATAATTGTGAATCAATTCAATGTACCAGTCACGCACGATCTTAGTTAGACAAAGTTGTGTGTAGCGAACACACAAATAGTTTTTTAAACGTTATGCTGTAAAGATTTCCAGTTAAAGCATTTATAACGTAAAAATTATTAAAAAATTTTTTTTTTTTATTTTGCAATTAACCTTTCCAATACGTAAATAAGGGTTAGTATCAATCCAAATAGGCCTATTAATTGTTCTCGTAAAAGTTCAATCTAATATATAAAATTCTCGTGTCACAATGTTCGTTCCCATACTCCTCCGAAACGGCTCCACTGATTCTTATGCAATTTTTATGCATATTCAGTAAGTCTGAGAATCGGACAACATCTATTTTTCATCCCCCTAAATGTGAATGGTGGTCCCACCCTAAAATTTTTATTTTTTAGGCGAAACTTTTGGTTTTTATTCTTTTATGATACAACATACATACAACCCTTAATTGTGACCCCTCTACGATCAACCGCTATTTTTATTGCAGTAGATAGTTACTTTTATTGAACTAAAAAAATGTTTCCTAGAAATAATATACATGGCAAACCAACGTTTTCCGGGTCTCCTAGTATTGTTATAACATTGTTACAGACTAAAACAATATATAATTTAAAAAATAGGTCCGCTGTATTGTGACTTTACAGTACTCGTGTCGTAGATTTGTTCACTTCGTGATGTGACCAATGGTTTCCTACAAATCATTTTTATACGATCGAGCCACATTCATTGGGATAACGAGAATCCTCTTATGAGCATAATAGATTATGCTTTCAGAATTAATTAACTCGTAATAGAGAGAAAATATTATATTTCGAGTTATCTGGAAAGGAACACAAAATGCACAATAATTAAATATCGCCTCGTTTGATACATTTATTAACGTATATACACAGATTTTATTTTATTTAATTTTACTTAATCTTAACACCGACTATGATAAAATTTAGGGCAGGTAAGATCATCATAATACTTATATCGAACAAGTGACACTTCTATGCCTCAAACATTAATTACTTACTAATAAGACGAATGGTTTTAAACTATTTTATGTGTATATGTTAAAAATTTCTAACTGAAGTGCAAAAATCTGATGAGAATTTTAGAAATACTTTTTCGGTAGAAAATCGGACGCGAAGGCGAAACGTACGTATAAACGTTCGAAGTTTCTCTTTTTATTTACTCTACTTTTTGGTATCAACTGTCCACTGCCGAACTAGACTAGTTTTAGAAGTCTCTTTTTAAATTTCTTTATATCACTAACAAATTTATTTACTAATTTTATTTACTATCATGACGGGCACTTCACACTAAAACGATGACTACGATAGATCATTTATCTATATTTATGGATTCGGATGGATATGTTTTTTTAAAGTTATTTAATTTTACCCTCAAAATAAATAATAATGAAATTATAATAATAAAGCCCATGTTAGTACACATTTTTTTATAATATTATATCAAACTTGGGCAAACAGTATCAAATGAATTTAAGAATCTATTTGAAAGCACCTTAGTACTTATAAAGTCTAATGACCTCGTCTGTGTCTTTATAAACGATACTCAATAACTACATTTTCATCAATCGATAGTGATTGCTGAGAGAGATTTACGTATATATTCATTGTGTTTTATGTAAATTGACTAAAATATAACGCTTATTGTCAACGACTATTATTTATGTTTATAAAATTGCAAGCTTTAGGTATTTTTATTGTTTATTCATCACATACTGCAGGCCGGCCTCTGCGTATTCAAGTTTTCCATATTTACAATCATGACATTGCTTTGATGATTACTTTCATTAAATGTTAAAAAGAAACTTTACTAGAAATACTATTTCTTTGTATGAATTTACAGTTTAAAACTGTGCGTAGTACACGGAAATTTCCAAAAATACTATAAAATATATTTTATGAAATAATTATTCAAAATCATTATTAAATTTAATCCCGTAACTGGTGCGATGACGGCTGCGGCCGCATTAAACTTTCCTAATTAATCACCCCTTATGTGGCCTACCATTACACTTTGGAATTAAAAAATGTCGCTATATTTTAAAAACTAACCTATTATTGATAAAACTGTAATAAAATCATCACTATTGTCATTTACTTTAAAACCACTTCTAGTTTGAAATTTCTTGACAGACATAAAACAATCGACAAAGGATTCCTCCTTTCATTTTATCTTTTACTATATTAGCTATTAATTTCTCTTTAAAAAAGGCATTTTGATTATGGATCGAAGGATTATTACTTACAAACTTTTTACTAGTACGTGATAGGAAAGACGATGCGTACATATATAGCGCGCCCACACGGTGACTCAAAGAGAATTAACGTGCAACGTACGAACCTACCATACAATAGTCTAATCTTCATTTATTCACATTTTGCATGTCGAAAAATTTATGTAATATTAATCAAACGTTCAATATGCTTAAAGCAATATATCTATAAATAAAAGAAAGTTAATTTCATATCAATAAATATTCGTTATACTAATTATTTCATAATTACATTCTTTATCGTCTACTTTATTCCTGTATCTAATATACTCAATTTTAATTGTTTTTCATGGATATAGATAGTTATTTTACATATTTTTATAATCACCGTAGTTGCACATTCTTGGAAATTTTTAGACATTAATTGGTATGCGCTCATATGAAAAATAAACTATAATTAAAATCTCGTTAGTATCGAGTAACGCAGGTGGCACTAGAGCGCCAGGATTATCGAATATACTTACGGCCTCATGTGGACTAGTACATCACTCCTGTCACCTTTATACCATAGGATTACAGTATCTTGATTTATGGGGAAGGCAATCTTAGGAAATTTGATATACAATTTCCTTTAATTTAATTGATAAAATGCTTTGGCTTATACATATACCCAAGATTTTTAGCCTAGATTTTAATTTAATCGGTTATAAACTTTAAATCAACGTGATACAACTTTTTAGTTCTAGGCCTCAGGTTTGCATATCCATTTTGTGATCTTTTGTTTTTTCTAATACGCCAGGATATTTCTGAACCCAGTACCTAAGGGATGACAGTCAGAAGCTACTAGGCCAACACACGTCGATTATCAGAAGGTCTATTAAATAGCTAATTGTATAGAAATCATGTATAGTAAGTTTTCATTTAAAGTAGTTTATTTTTTTATGAGTGCCAAGTACCCACATGTTTCAAACCTTTATTGCAATTTCCAAGAGTTATTAAACAATTTTTATTTCTCGTTTAAAGTCTTAATTGTGAACTATTTTTAGACACACACATTTCGGTGTTTTACTAAAAGTAAAACTAAACGAATTTACATAAATATCTATCTCTTGTAACAGTGTTATTTCACTACATATAATATATATCTCGTAGTAAATGGGCCATACAACACAGATCGAATTTATCAAATTTAGCTCGGCACACTGATACATTGGTAAATGAACCACAATATACTACAAATATTAAACAAAACAATTAAAATTTCATAAACTAAACAAAAATCGATTTTAAAAAATAAACAATGGCAAACGGGCTGGAGGCTCATCTGATAGTGATACGGACGCCCATGGACACTTACAATGCCAGAAGGCTCGCGAGGGCGTTGTCGGCTTTTCTAGCATTGGTACGCTCTTTTTTTTGCAAAAATACCCAGAAATACCTTGACATCTGCTGGTTTCACAATTTATCCCTTTACAAACAAAAAATATTTTTGTATAATAATAAAGATTTCAGCAGCTTTAAGTACTACAAAATGAGAGACACTTCATTCAAGCAATTCTTAATATCTCCGGGAATGGAAAGATAATGAAGTGGTGATAAGAACGTGTCGGCGATATTTAGAAGAGGTACTTAGTGAATCGTTAAGCACCCGGACAGAAATGAAAACCTTATTGATTTTTGAAAGGCTTTGTGGACTGTTTAAAGATTCAATTGGTTTCTCCTTCTTAAAGGTCCAAAGATTACAGAATTTACACGTTTTTATGGAAATGCTTTAATATGGTAGAATGGAGAACTTTTGAGGGAGAGTTTCGTAAGTTATCATAAACGAATGTTAGTAAGTTCTCATGTAATTTTCACACTGTATATCGTATATATTACATCTAATATATAAAATTCTCGTGTCGCGGTGTTTGTGTTTAAACTCCTCCGAAACGGCTCGACTGATTCTCATGAAATTTTGTGTGCCTATGTCTAAGAATCAGACAACATCTATTTTTTCTAGATGTTAAGGGTAGTCCACCCCTAAATTTAATTGTTTTAATTTTTAGATAAATTTTTATTTGCATATTTTGTAATAGGATGAGGGTAGAAACAAAAAAACCCATAACTATTTTTTTATGATACAGCATTAAAAAATACATACAACCCCTAATTTTCACCCCTCTTCGATCAACCCCTTATTTTTTATAAATGATAAAAATGGCAAACCGACGTTTGCCGGATCAGCTAGTATTTTATAAGTGTTTAATTGTACTCTTTTTAACATATATATGATATTTGAGAGAATAAATAAAATAAAAAATGTATATATGTATATGCAAATTTATTCAAAGTACTGGGCTGAAATGACAAATTAATTCTCAAAAACAGTTTGAAGTCCAAAGTCCGTTACGTGTAAACTAAGTTTAATTTAGCATTATATGATTTATCGTAGAAGTTAACCTTTTTATTGGACCTATTGCGATAGATTCTGCCGTATTTCGTCTCGTTCTATCAAATTGTGTTTGCGATGTATTGAGGGTTTTAATAAATGGTGTTTAATAAATTAGTAAATTTTTATGCCAACCACTAGTGGCGGTTGTTTCATATAAAACCCGGTAGTTTTTCTGGTAAGCTGATTAACATTTCTGAGCTATCAAAATCTACTATTCCTAGGATGCTTTGAAAGTAATATTTAAAATTCACATAGTTCTAAATTAAAATTGGTTTGGGTGTTTGTATATAACGGTAAATTCATTCACTTATAGCTTTTAATTTTTTTCTCTTAAATACGTATAATTCTAGGGTTATTAAATAAATGGTTTCAGTAGGATTCAATAATTCAAAACAGAAATTAGTTCAGTCCGTTTGTCTTTACTTATACGATTAATCTTAGTCAAATTTACAACTTGTCCCATCGGACTTGTACACACAGGGAACTATGCCTTAGGAAGGAAATTTTGCTGAGCCATTTTACATTAGACGATACGACAAAAAAACATGTATCTTATGCCTTTATGAAAAGCGTCCAAAGCAACTCAAATAATGCTACTACAATTATTGTATATTTTACATAAAATAATTTTTACTAGAATTTATTTTTCAAATACCAATAATCTATTGTAAAATGAAGCGCATTATAAGAATTTGTCGAAGAAATATAATAATTAAACCGTCACTCGGATCACTGCCCGCTTTCTATGAATATTAATACTGCTTATTAAACTAATATTTTTTAATCGCTAGTAAAATGCACGATGAAAACTCGGTTCAGTTCTAGGAATATAAATTACTCAGCTTAAGGTATAAAGAATAAGCAGTTTCATGAAAATAGCCAATAAATTTATACTGTATTATTTGTGTCGCACACAAAATATTTCATCAGATCATCCAATGCGCAAAAATTAAGTTCACGATAGTATTAAGTTTATATTTGTGTTACCTAGTTCAATTTATATATCAAATTATTAAACTTGTCACTAACTTCGGCACTGTCATGAAATTTTCGTAGGTTTTTGTAATCCTGCTTTTATAGGTAATTTATTTATTTATATAATATAAACATGATTTTAAATAGAAAATAAGTTGGTGTGGTGGAAACACAAACTGGACACAGTTTTTCTGACCACCAGGACGTCGAACATTTTTAAATAACTGACTTATATACTAAGGCTAGTGACATATACACTATTGTACGTAAAACGTCACAAGCAAATTGAAACATTGACGCTCCACAGTAAGCAGACGCAAGAAACCGCATTCCTGTTTTCAAAATTCAAAATTAAAAAATCATATAGGTAACATTATTATTGTACACTTATGACTTGTCAGTAAAGAAATACATATTAATGCTTCTAATTTTACATTTAGTGCCAGTTCTCAAATCAAGGGCGTAGAACGGAAGAGAAGAACTGGCAATAAACTCTCTTTTTAATCGCCATGTTTTTTTTACACAACGTTTGTAAGGAGCTCCATTAAACCATGTTTCACATGACATCCTAAGTAGTTATATTTATGAAGATGATGTCTGATTAGCATAATACTTATGCATAATTAATAATTGTTTGATTTATGTAATAATTTTTTAATTAATATAAGTTTATTTTGTTTCCAATTAATAAAATTTTGTTGCAAAATCGGATGATCAATAAAACAACCAATATAATACATTTTATGAAACTGGCACATTTTTCGGCTTTTATAAATCGTATAATAAATTGGTGTGAATTGTCCAATCTAAAAAAAATGTCGTGTGGTAAACGTTAAGTCTAAAAATATCTGTCCCGATAGACGGTTCCCGGAAGCTCTCTGTCGTTAGCAAACATTGCCTTTATTAGTTTCATAGTTCGTATTTGCTTGCTCCTCTTATTTTATTGCATACCTAAGAGATTCCGACACAATTTTAAACCTCAGGAGAACGCGGAATGAGTTGCAATATAAGTTCTTACAATATTTTCTTTTTAAATTATTTTAACGCCGTTAAAAATATTAATGAAATATTAGAAATAAAGATAATTAATAATTGTAGATGATAATATTATGCTATTAATGTTATGTTACTAATTCCAACGGTTTCAGAAATTTAGGCTAGGTTAGTTCTTAGGTAATGTTTAATTATCTATCAAAACACTCACGCCTTTTTCTCGAAGAGACCACGGACTCCACTTGCTACAGTCCTGACATGCCTATCTCGCTTCATCCACTTTAATGACATTCTCGATGCATGCTAGTCTATTATAAGTACTTTTGACCTATCCTTTCTCTAGTACCTACTGGATTTCGTCCAGGTATGTACAAGAGGTCCTACCCCACTTCACTATTCACGGTTTCCTTGTATATCCTACTCATAAGCCGCTTCTCATTTAATTTTCATAGTAAAACCACATAAGCATTCTCTTTCGTATCCGTCATAACGACCTATTTTATCCCACACGGATCACGTATCTCACTATTACTTATATCACCACGCAATATAATTCTTCTTCTACCTTAATGTTTCTTCTGCCACGGCCATGTTGGGACAAGAACACCTCTATGTACAGCCAATCAAACCTCATTTTTGATTTCCATGATAAAGGAATATATCATTTTAAAATGAAGATTGATCTTCATATATAACATTAGAAATTATTATTAAAATATATTACTCACCGTCCTCTGAGTGGATCGTCACCATCTGGCACATCCGGTTGTAACTGCATCCCGCTCTGCGCCCACGTCACTGTGAGCCAATCTGCCAATATACAAAAAATATTGTATTCATTTTTTTAAATTACATTACTATGGGCAAACGGGCAGGAGGGTCGCTTGATTTTCAGTGATACCATTCCCATGGAATACCAGAGGTCTGTTGACGAGTGCGTTGCCGGCCTTTTAAGAATTTGTACGCTGTTCTTTCGAAGGAACCTAAGTCGAATTAGTTCGGAAAGTTCCACATAGTGGAGGTGCGCATTATTACAGCATATACCAAAACAGATACATATTATTTACTAATTAACATTATTTTATTTCCGTAACTAAGTAAATCTAACAACTGCCCTGCGATTCTATAACTCACACAGCGGTTTTCGCATCGGCGGTGGCTCTGAGTCGTGAAGCAGTAGTTTTATGATTTGGCATTCTGATAAACAATAAACTACAAGCTCCCACCTTTTCAGAATGAAAAATCATAAAATGACTGCTTCACGACTGATTTGAGAGCGACCGCCGATCTGAAAACCGCTGTGTGAGTTCGAAAAGTGAGTTACAGAATCGCAGGGCGGTATGTAAACCCGTAATAAAACATGTTAATTTGCACAATCAAACGTCTAATGGGACCTTAATACTGCTGATTAGCGACCTCAGCAAACAGTGGACGCCGGCTGTATTTATACTTAATTATAAAAGGGAAAGATCTACACACGATCTAAAGTACAAGATAAAAAAGAATATTTTTTTATTTTATAGTTAAAATTATATATCCAAATAGTGCATGGTAACATATGTATGTGGTTGGTTACCACATACATATGTTACCAGACTTTATTCCCGACGACCGCGACGGTTTCCTTACGATGTTATATTTTGTCAATTGCTTACATAAAGAAATGAAAATTTCACTACAGTTCAGTCTGGTATACTCCTTGTTACATATTTTTATGATATGTAAATGTAATGCTACATTGAAAGGTACGAGACATCTTGTAGAAAATTAAAAGGAGTTATATAAACAGTTAATCTGTCACACCAAACGTTTCACGAAGTGCGTATAAATCAATAGAGCTTCAGGGGCGTACGTGCCTTCTACTTTACGACCTGATCCTTTATATATATTTACGATTCTACAGTGTTGAATACAATAATATGGATATACCATTTATTAAATCGAGCAAGGATACTGATATGCCAAAAACATATAAATTTAGTAATTTAAGTCGTTTAATTTGGAATGTTTAATGGCGACATTAAAACGAAAATAAAGTCTTAATTTTATGTTACATAATTCAAAAATAGAACCAGTTTTGACAGACATGTACACGTTATATTATATTGATGTTGACGTGATAACGTCTTTAAAATCGTTTTAGTCGGGTGATATGTTCAGAAACTTGTGTCACGCCAAAACCTCACGAGCGCTGTCGCACCGATCTCCCGTCTCATCTCGAGCGCAGCCAGTCATTCCGTGAATGTATGAAGAAAAATGTATATCATAGTCGAATAAGTAAACTTGTCATTTTACACCCGAAATTTATCATCAAAAGTGTGAATAAAACGATAGATGTAATTTAAAATTTGAAAAAATTGTTATCTTCATTAATTCCTTACTTCCCACCAATAAGACGTTATCACGTAAACATCTCGATCGTAAACCTACTTTACAAACAACCAATATTTTTTTGGATGTAAGATATGTCAGTTTCGGGGATTTTTATCACCGTTGTTTAGAACAGAACACTTCAAACGAAAGCTTCACTAGATGATGCTGAGTGTAACCCTTTAAACGGGAATCGCAAGCAAATCAAAATATAATTTATTGATTTAGGTAACATAATGTACACTTATGAACATTAGTAAAAATATATTTTCAAATTTGCATTTACTGCCTGTTCTCAAGAGCAGTTCTCCCTGTGTGAGAATGGACAAAAAAAAGCTTTTCACCAATTTTAAGGATTTTGCTGTAAAGCATTTATTTCTCCTCTATATTGCTAAATATTATAAACTCTTTCGATTGTCACTTAAAATAAGATATAAAACACAGGTAAAAATATAATAAAGAAAACAAACACCGTGTAATGTCGGAATTGCCTGAAAATAATATTATAAGCCCCTATTTGTTGGTGAAGTTGGGGAAAGTTTTGTTGAATTATAATTACGTAGGTATTGTGAAACAGTTAGTAGCGGCTTAAGTTCCAATAACTTTCACGAATTTAATATTTTATTATAAGCCTCTCGTTTCTGAAGGAAATTAATTAATTATTGTCTTGACTTTTAGAAAATAATTGGTATATAATCAAAAGATTACGGCTTACTTGGCGCTTAAATTTTTAACAAATTGTAGATAATTGATTATCTTAATAAACTGGTAATGCCTGATTAAGTAAAGAGTAATTTAAGCTGTGAAAGACTTATTAAACTCAATTAAATATATTTTTTATAGGATAAGAGTGTAAACGAGTCTCCTGAAGCCCATAAAAAGCGGTTATCTCGGCCCATGCCATTTTAGTGGGTGGATTGACGGCATTTGTGAGGGAAGTATGCTTTCTTTTTAAACAATTGAAGGTCGTATCTTCCAAGAAAGACCTCCACCGGGAGTCGATTCCACAGATCGCTAGTATATAAATCTATACTAATTTTATTTTTTCTTTAATTATTCCGTTTTTAATCTAGGATATATTCGCTGTATATATCGCTTTTGGGAGTTACAGAGTTTCGACTGTATATTATATTATCGACTTGTTTATGACTGTCAACTCTATAACTATTTGAGCTATGTTTGACGTATTAATTAAGATAATTAATTTGTAAAAATATTTTTATTATTAGTTAATTAGTTTATTGTGATAAATGACAGTGCTACTTTATTGCCTTCTTATCTGGCAATCAAAACGAAGTTAAAATTAGTTAAATATGACAAGGAATTGCGAAAGTTATTGGTGCAAAAAATTAAGAGACTTAAAACCACATTTAGTAAAATAGGAAAATTAAATTACATTCCACATAGCGAAGTGAAACGAACACTGAAACAGAATGAAAATTTTAAGATGCCTTAATTGTAAAAAATTTACTTCGTTAAAAATAAATTGAACTTCCGGGCATTCGTTACCTAATTTAACTTAAGTGATTTTTTTTGCGATTTTCATTCAAAAACTCACCATTAAATAAGGTAATAAATACTTACTGACTGGATCCTGAACACATCTTACGGACTGAAGATGTTACTGAGTTGGTCTCAGCGACATATAGCTTCACACTCACATTCATACACATTACACACATATATATTATGTACACATACTTATGTACTGCGTCGCGTAATTGAAACGCTTTGTTATTGAAAAAAAGTGCGTACGAAGTACACATGTCAGAAGTGAAACTTCTTTGGCAAACTAATTTTTAACTCTTGTTCATATTTATACAAATCTAAAACATTAGATTTCCCAAACTTAGAGGAAGGGAAAAAAGAAGATATGTTAGGAATTTAATTGTCATTAAAATATTAAGTGTCGAAAATTCATACAAATAATAAATTTAATTTTTAAAATTTATTTCTTCGATAATAAAAACAAGTGGCATTTTAATTTACATTTGAGATTTCTATAAATTATTTGGCATAAAATATAAAATACTAAAATTTCATAAATTCTCTTTACGAAATTTAAATTTTAAAAATTTCTATAATGTGGGTAATTCACCCTTCTCACTCTCCCTCAATCGGTCTCAATCGCTCTCTCCTCTTTGACAAAAACGCTGCACATCGTTGTGACGTTCCGTAAAAATTTTACCCTCAATCGCCTAAAGAAGTTTCACTTCAAAAGGTTTTATTATTATTTTTAAAAATTGTAGTGTTCAGATCTTTTTATGAAGTGAATGCACTTTCGCGCGTATGGGTTTCGCTATAACAGTCCTACCTACTAAACCCGTCTCACCAATTACGTCATGTTGGGGAAGCTTGGGGTCGCGTTAGCATTCTACCAAGAGACCCCGTGACTAGCTGCTACAACAAACATTTTCCATCACATTGTCATCGCCTATGTCATTACAAGTGTTTACTTACAGGAGTGTTGCAATTTCTTGCTCACAACGCGTGATTTGTCGGCTTGTTCGCTCGCAAGTGCTTCGTTACATTAAAAAGGAAGTTAAATTACTAGACCACTTGTAATTTCCACTCTCGGCCTAGGACGTATTGATACATACATCCTAAACCTCAATGTCTCTAAGGTATCAAACCTTAAAAATTTAACTGTGCCCTCCATCTACGGTTTAAGCACACGCCCGGTGCCGTACAACCCTACCAAAGGCAGAGAATAAATTTCAATTTACAGAAATAAATTTGCACTACGACCGGGAATTGAACCCGATACCCCTAACCCAACGGACACCTAATAAGACCGCTTTGGTACGAGGCTCTTGGAAATGTAACGCATATAAAGAATAACACATTTTTTATTTAAATGATAAATATGAAAATTTCCTTCATAATTTTAAACATACTAACAAGGAAGGGCCTTTATAAGAATTAGTCTCTTTCTGTCAAATTGTATTTACGATGTGACGAACAGAGACAGTTATGTAATTTAGTTATTTATGGCGTTATACTTACCTCAATATTTATTTCTTTTAAATTCAACTCTCACTTATGATTGAATTATGTAAAACTCGAGACGTATGTCGCTTGACGAGGGTCAGCGGGTAACCATGAATTTACTTTTTGCTCTAATTTCTCAATTTGCCGCTAACTTGCCCGCTTTTCGTAATTAGATATATTATTTATTACTGCCTACTAATTTAATTAATATCTTTTTGTAGGGATTTCGAATATTCAAAGTATTTTAATGTGAAGAAAATGAGAAATGATCTTTCGAAACACAAATTAATTTTCTAACAAAATATTGAAATGTTTTGAGATACGCAATAAGTCTCGGCAAAATGCAGCCTGTCTTTAGAACAATATAGCTAAAGAGACGGTAGCACAATATGTCCTCACTGACTGTACAATAATAACTAAGAAAGGTGCAAAACCGAAAATTTTATAGGAATAAACAGAACAGAAATAAATTTCAAAGAAATAATGTCGAAAAAAATTTATTGAGACACCTTCCTAAATTTCCGGTAACAGACACGTTCTGTAATGCTAGTTATAAGCTCGAAACAGACTTAAAGTTGAATTTATCTCAAAAATAATATGTTGTAACATCTTTTACCAACAAATACCGTACAAAAATGATTAAACCTCAAAATTAATGCGATCTTGCAGCGTTATTAAAACAAATAATTTTCTATATTTATTTGTGTAAAACTCTTAATTTTCACCAGACTTTATAAGCGGCTTTTAAAGTCTTATGGTAAACAATTTTGTTAAGCCACTCTTATAAAAACGAAACAATTAACTCTGTAACAGGAATTTAAGGCTTTGAGGTGTTTTTGGAATTTATCTGAAGTCCTTGTCTCTTACGAAACAATTAGGTTCATATAAATCTTTCATAACCTGTATAAAAATGACGCCTAATATTGCTTATGATTTTTTTATTAATACATTTATTTATGTAACAACATAAATAAATGTATTAATAAAAAAATCTAACATTTGAAGTTGTCTTCTTGAAGTTCCCCCAGTTTTCCAATAACAGAAACTATATTTATTTACAATATTTATTATTTAGTCGACGCAACAGACTTCTGCCTCTTAGAAAACAACTTCGGCCTTCGCCGTCGCAAAGATTATATCGTCGCATAAAATTTCTATAATTTAATAGTTAATCTTTAACTATATACATGAAAATAGCATAATTATAGCTATTTTTTAGTTAAACCTAAGGAGGAATTCGACGTATTCTTAGATGTATTGTTAACAATATATTAATAGTTTTATAAGTCAGACCGTATGACTTAAAGAATGTTGTATATATTCCAATCTATACTCATATTAAAAAAGGCAAAGCTTGTAGGGTACAATCTCCGGATCTACTGAACCGATTCTGAAAATTCTTTTGCCAATTTATTTGTCATTAAAATATTAAGCCAAAAAATTACGTTTTTGTGGTAGTGGGACATGCAAAGTACGTCGAAGAAAAAACTGTCGAACTAAAACGTTTCATACGAACGCTGCCTTAACCATGAGAGATATATGATTGAGTTCCAGAGAAAGGTTGAAGAGCTTGATAATGCCTATGCAATATGTCTATTGTCTAACATATTACCAACTTGTATACCTATTATATAAAAACAAGTCTCCCGCCGAGTTCTTCACGAACTCCAAAACTACTGCACGCATTTTCTGCAGTTGTTACTAATATCTATGCTTCACGAGAAATGTACTAATTGTTGTGTATTTAATTTTTTCAAGGCTAATTATAAGGTGGCAATAAATTAAAACCCGAATATTAACACGATATAAAAATCAATCCTCATCCATTGGGAAATTACGTAACCACATTTTCATTATTCTGTGAGCCCTCATAACCGTATTTGGTTTAAATTCAAATAAATCATGGTCACCGTATTGGTCCCAAATCCATAAGATTAATAGAAATGTGTTATCTAGAGTTATACATACATTTCTATTTTCTATGGTCCAAGCAAATAGTAATAGCGTTTTGAAACTAGTGATTTAAAATGAATAAACGTACTGAAAGGGTAAGATATAAGAAATGGAGCATGAGATCACTGCCCTGCGATTCTGTAACTCACTTTTCGACTCACACAGCGGTATTCGCATCGGCGGTCGCTCTGAAATCAGTCGTGAAGCAGTCATTGTATGATTTGGCATTCTGATAAACAATAAACTACAAGCTCCCACCTTTTCAGAATGCCAAAGTGAAAAATGAGTTACAGAATCGCAGGGCAGTAGGTATGTACCTGACATAACCATGTGAATGCTGAGGGAATTCTTGATACAACAGGAACAGAGATGCCTAAAGAGAAGAAACCCTTTTGAGTTACTAAAACTAGTGTAGTGAATACGGACACAGGAACATATACATAGTGTGAAAACATTATTGAACACTAAGATAGTTAATGATTTTTACCTTGATTCACGCTATTCACTAATATTGTAGAAAATTATTTCATAATGATATGACTTATTAGCCATAATTATATATAGGCTTGCTTGTAATTCATGTAAAGTCGCACTGCACTCTCTTTTATGAACTTTATTGTAAGAAAAAATGGGCATTTTTTTTGGATCAAAGACACGCCACAGTCATTGCTACTACAAAAAAAAAACGTGTGGCACTCGGGGTCTGCCGCGGTAAAGCTATTGCATAGCATGTTTTATCAACTTGTGCAGTTATAATTATTTATTTAAGCAGTATTTGTTTTTCTTTGATATTATTTCAATCTACCACTCTAACAGACTCAGACTAAAACTCCTATATAGTCTGTCTCACTCTAACGCGTACCGGCTGCACCTGCCGCGCTCACGCTACGTCACCGATCTCGTCAGAGAGATGGGAATGTGCATTGTGCAGTATGCGTTCTGTCCCACTCTAACGCGTATTTGCCGCACCTATATTACGTCATCGTGTGTTAGGTTTTTTCGTTACGGAATTTCTTGATTCGGTCGCCGCGCTCAAAGCCCGCGATAAAATCTATGCAATAGCTTAAAAATAAATAGTGTAACAATTACTGAGATGCAACTTATAACGAAAATAGAGGACACCGTGAGCCATTTTTGCCAAAACCCTCCATATTTTAGTCGCTACCAACTCCGGGGAAACAAATACAGATAATACAACTTTTTGTCTTCAGTCACCGTGACGGGTGACCACGCTGTAAAGCACGCGAAACGTTGGTTAAATTAAAAATTAGGAAAAATAATAGTAAATACATACATTATTTTAACCATGATGAATGAAATGCATTAAGATTTAGATTCTTTATTTTCTTTTTTCTATTACAAACTAAAAATATTTGGCATGTTCACCTTCTTGTTGTATAAAAAAAAACTATATGTGAAGATTTGTAATTGGCCCATAATGGTATATATATATACATCTATTTCTGTATTGTGCTGTGAATCTTCCGAATAAATAAATAACTTCAATCCGGTAAGAAATTGTTTTATTATTAAACTTATTTATTCATAAAATATATACCTACTTACTATATAGGCTAAGCCACACGTATCTAATTCTAAGGTCACAGCTAAACGGATCTATATATAATAATATGTAGTTTCACAATGTAAATCACAATATAAATCCAATCGCTCGAACTTAAACCACAATCCCCACGTAAGGGTTGAGTGTAGACCACTCTATTCTCACATATCGTCTGATCTTTATATTGAACTGGCAAAACCTTTATAAGGGTATACATATGAATTGACAAAATAGTTCGATGTCTATTACATCTCATTTTCATATCTAATTGAGTTTATATAGTTTATTATCAGTATTAGCCTAGAGGCGTAAGCGCCGCTTTTTATATAGAAGAACGCAAGTATCGTCTAATGTTAAGTGATACACCGCACAAGGACAATGCTAAATTGCTTGACTCGCGAGAGCTTTGACGGCGTTTTAAGAATTTGTAGGCGCACCAAGTCGAACAAAAAAACGGCAAGCTGTACTTCGTTGTAGATGAAATTAGAAAACTAAATTTTTAATTTTAAGTCAGAGTTTTCAAGCAGGAATTGCATAGACATTGTTTATTTCAAATTTCATTTAATTTATCAATTATAACAAATCAAATTTCTTAAATATATCACTTACTTACTGCCTGATCAATAACCAAAACTCTAAAGCACTTCTACTATACATAGAAGCTTCAAATTTAGAATTACAATTAATAGTTATTTATTTTAAAGGGACTCCTTTTAATATTATATTTTAGTTATTATATTTTAAGGTTAGTTATTGTTTTTATAATTTAGTGTGTTAGAAAATAAGAAATTAGATGATAATAAAGTGTGTATTTTGTAATTAATATTTAGTGTATAAATCAAGGAAAAGGCTGGATCCGTAAGTTCCACTACCAGCGGGTATTAATTGTATTCAGTACCAGCTAGATTTACGTAGCTGTTCCAGATAGACGTTAGTCATAGCTTGTTCAGCATGATATTTTGTATCTGAGTACTAACGTTTGATGAAAAAACGGAAAATTTATAACTCCGCTTCATTCATTCAGTTTCATTTCGCTAGTACGATCGAAGATCTCTCATACGCTAATAATAACTGAACTATATTTAAATTTTTCGCACTTTTGTGTATTAACTTTAACCTGGATTTAAAAAAAAAACAAAATCGTTAATATATATAATATAATATAATAACCAATATTGACTTAAGATCAGCATCCATCGTTGGTTTGTACAGTAATAAATCACGGGTGACGCAGACAGTCCAATAAGGCACCCTATGATGTCTCTTGGGTGTAATGAATAATAATGACGGTTCACAGGATCTGTGCGAACTCATGTTTATTCTAACAAATTTGAAAGAAACTGTTTAATATACTAGAATATCATGTTTTTCTATAATATTTATTAATGTTTTAAATTTAACCTAGCTTATAAATACAAAAAAAAACAATAAAAACAAAAACTAACCTAAAAATATATTATTACAAGGAGTCAATTTAGGCAAGGTTCCGAAGTTACTGGAAGCGTTCCCCCTTTGAATAGCCAGACTAATTCTTTGTCCGGGGTAGCTGTCAGCTCTTCGGTCCCCTGTGATGTCGGCTAACCTTTTGGATATTTCCTTAACAAGACTTATAGCGCTAGGACCCCACGAACCAAGGGTCTTGACATCGAATGGGACAAAATCATATTCGGAGACCCTTTTATTTGCAGGCTTTAGCTTTTTCAGCTGCATCACAAGCCGCACCAGCTCTTAAAATGTTAAACGTTTAATTCTTCTTATGTTTTAAATTGTATCGCCATGAATGTTGCAATTGACTCAGAAATATTGTTTAGTATTATATTACCATTGACTCGTTTCAATAGTACGTGTTTGCGTGTTGTTCTCACAGTGATGTAAGTGCATGCTCCTATATCACCGTGCCTTGCTGATAGTGTTGAAACGTTTGGTTTTCTTAGTCAATTATATTTCAATAGCATTATGTGAGATCGCAGGTGTTTTAAATATTTTGAGAAAAGAAAACCTATTTTAAAGAATGTCAGAGAGTTTATTGCAAGTTCTTCTCGTCTCTACTTCTATATAAGCTCTGTGATATAATGACAATTGCAGCTGACATCAATGTTCGTTCTAAAATGGTCTATTAAATTACACTGCCAATCTTTACATATGTTAGCGACTTAGCTTAAATCTCAGCGGCAGATCCTAGGCAAATACTAGTGTATAAAATAAAAATATGTTTATTATGGAATATAAGATACAGGTACTTATTCCACGTCATTAAATTTGTATCGGTAGACATCCCTACTCATCGGCATGAAGACAAAGGGTGGAGGCCGAGAGAAAAAGCTGGGGTAAAAAACTCTTGGTACTCTTTTAAAATATCAATTCACCATACAAAATAGCTATGGCAAACATAGATAGAAGAAATAAGAAGGAGGGAGATACGGTTCTCTCTTTATTTGTATTAAATTAGAAAACTATAAAAGTCGAGTATATATATAATGGTATCAATCGCTTATACGAGTACTGGGGATAAATAAGGCGCAACTGCGTTTCTCTGTGAATACAAAAGAAACAACATTTAAAGCCTATATTCTAGGTTTTATAAAATAAAATAATATAAAGAGTAAATTAAAACATCTTACATCTATTATGTCAAATGACAAATAAAACATCGTCGATCAGACGGCAAAGAAGAAAAATAATATATAAAAAGAGTTTGTATAGGAAAGTATTAAATATTATGTTTTCCTTACATATATTTATTTTTGACTTTGATTATAAGATCACCGAATCCTTTGAGTATATGTTTTTGTTTCAGCGTGCATGAACATTGAATATTGAACATTTCAAGGCTTAGACAATGGCGTCAGGCACTAAAGGCTGCTATTAGAAACAACTAATCAGAAAGCATGCTATACTGACCGTATATTTATTTAAGTACAATTGAAATCAATATATTAATTTTTGGTCATATATTAATTCATCGTCTTTCAATAGATTAGAGAAGCCAAATGTTATAAACATGAACTATAGTATCCTGTGTCTATATTATCAGTGAGGTTCCCCCATAATGAGACAACGGGTTAATTGACTTAGATCCAATATTAGTTTGCTCATATAGGACTATTTTGTATTACCACTAATTAGTGTGAAAACAACAATTTATTTCGACTTGTTCCTTTATAATTAAATAAAACAATATAGAAAACATGTGTCTATTGAAATAATATTTCACAGAGATCAAAGATCATACAGTAAAATTATTATATTTGTCATTTAAGTATTACTTTTGTTAAACTCTCCCACATTAATGTAAGTGCGTGCTATTTATTTATTATTATTTATTACTTAAGATGTCATGTGGAACATGGTTTAATGGTTGCAACTGCTCAGAAACGTGTAAATAAAAAAAACTTGGCGATTAAAAGAAGTGGCGGAAAGTTTATTGCCAGTTCATTTCTTCCGTTCTACTCCCTTGATTTTAGAACTGGCTGTAAATGTAAAATTAGAAGCATTTAATGTATATTTCTTTTTTGACGTTCATAAGAGTACATTGTGTTATCTATATGTACTTATTGATTTTTGACTTGACTTATAATTAAATATAGATAAACTACACGTGTGTGTTTATTGATGTCTCCGCATCCTGTTGCTTAGACACGTCTTCTCCAATGTGTCATGGATCACAAATAATAAAGTATATTACTTTAGTGAATAGAGAAATAAACAGGTTGACTTCCTCCCCTAAATACAATTTACTTTAAAATACTCTGTAAAGGAAGCAAGAATATATTATGAACTACTGTTTACAATACTCTTAAAACATTCGTATGTAACAAATTGGAATTACTACTAAATTTGTATTATTTCTCTCAATTTAAAGACATTCTTTCAATAATTGCCAATCACGATTTAAGAGAAATTCTAGTTAAAGTATATCTTAGAAAAAATGCGCTTATAATCTTGACCCAGTAACGCATAAGATGTTAAGGTCAATAGCAAGCTTTCTGCACACTTTTCAATTCATAATATTTCTAATACATTACATGAGCACTATGGAAATTTTGTACCACTTTACATCACTTCTCTAATGGGAATATAATATTTCAAGGTAAGAAGGTAATTTTCTTACATCGAAACATTACTGCGATGCTGGAAATTTTTTTTTTTAAAGACGTATAACTTCCGAACGACAATGTTGTATAATTATTTAAATAAGAATTCAGTTGTTTTTTTCGTAATAACGACCTCCAACGGAAACTTAATGTAGAGGACGTCGCCACAATAATAAAAACCACTGCTGCAGCCCACGAACTCCACCATCAAGTCAATGTCGATGCTATTCTTCTCCTTGATACCACGGGGCTAGTGAGAAGACTGAATAGGACTATTGAACCATTTGAACTTCATTAGTGTTAGTGCATGTTAGTCTTAAGCTTCAGTGGTATGTGAAAAAAAATAACGCAAGAACAGAGTGTCTTCCATTTATTAGGGACTGTGAGTAGTGTTATTACACACTTTCTTATGTTAAATATCCTTATTAGTAAATCACTTATTAGTCTTAAGTTAGGCTAGATCGTAATTTTTTATATGAAGTCTCAGTAGACATGTATTAAAAAAAGAATTGTTTTTTTAAAGGCGAGTGAGGCTATTTACTCCTATATCAAATGAGTGCGTTTCCTAACTAGTTAAAATCAAAGTTAATTTACTTCACGTAGAATTAAATTTTCATATGTTTGTTTGTGATTTTACACACCTATCTTATACTCGTTTGAGAAGCACGAGACAAAAAAGTCATGTAATCATAATTGTCAAGAATTACCAATCATCTACCGATAATATACGTGGTTTTGTTCTATTAACTCGATTTGAGTCCGTCCCCATTGAATATTATGAATACTTAACAACTATATATATAATACTTAATTTTACAAAGAAACTTATAACAAAAAAATGGTTTCACGTTGACTCAATGACGAATACTTCAGCAAGTTGAATACTTCTTGTAAAAGCGACAATATTTTTAATAAGAAAAAGATTTGTACAATTGTGATAATGGCTCGTAAAAATAGAAGAATTTTTCACAACGATTTAATAAAGTAAATATTTTAGTCGAGCGTCCGAAAATTCTTTACCTGCCATAAATATGCCGTAAAACGGAACATTAATTTAGTTTTAATGACAATGTAGGATTTATGAGAGGTGTTTTCACCTCTAACCTTCGCTAAAACCTCATAAGCCTTTACATAGTTTGGGAAACACTTATTTATATTTTGGCCTTTAATTAATTTGAGAATTTATTCAAAAGTATTTTGCCTAGTAATTGTTATAGGAATTTTACACCGCCTCATTGGCATAGGTTATGCACATAAAGTATGTAAAAACGGCCTGGAATAAATTACAATAATTGTTAAGGAACATTAAGCCTAGAATTTATTTGTAAATTTAAATTTAAATTCAAAAATCATTTAATCATATTGGTAACACTTTGTACACTTATGACTAGTCTGTAAAGAAATACATATAAATGTTTCTAATTTTACATTTAGTGCCAGTTCTCAAATCAAGGCTGGCAATAAACTCTCCGCCACTCTTTTTAATCGCCATGTTTTTTTTTTACACAACGTTTGTAAGGAGCTGCAACCATTACACCATGTTCCACATGACATTTTAAGTAATTAATAATAATAACATAAATTAAAAACAAAGACTTGTCCCCTATCAGCAGGAGGCATGGTGAAATAGGAGCACGCACTTACATTCTCGTGGGAACAACACGCAAACACATAGTCGAAATAATTAACATCACCGCATACACGAATTCAAGTACGACCAGTCACCACAAGTAGCACCCGTTCACGAGTATGACGCATGGCCAGCCATCGACCCCCTCGCCATATTTTAGGGAGAGAGACAACCCGACGCATGGACGCCGCCACAAGCAATGACATTTAAGCGAGCATGACGATCCTTGAAATGTGGACTTGGCTAGAAAGAAGAAAATAATAATAATACTGAAATAATTGGATACCACATGGATCACGGTTTGTTCTCACTTTACATTAAAACAGTCGTGGATGTTGACGATCGCCCCAGAGTCTGGAAATGCAGCCGAGAGATTCAGTCGAGTTACCTATATATACTGGAGCAACTCATATCCAAGCACTAGGATCGTTCAAATATTCATTTATATTATAATGGGTTGAACGAATTTATTTTGGTAAATATTTTAAATAACTCGCGTGAATCACAATTTTAATTAATACAGTCTACAATTATTTTGTAACATCTCCTTATGTTTACGCATACACGTTAGGATAATCACTTTGATGTATTTACATTTCATCACAATGAGGGAACCATAATGAATTGTTTAAATCACGCGAAATTAAACAGAAGCTCTATGTAATCGGGTGACGCAAAGTTGATTATCGCATGCGTGAAGATTTCACGATTAGCGACGATTATCTCGCGTTTCTTCCCTAACGTACAAAAGCGTACAAAATTTGTAGAATGATTTTTACAGCAGTATTAGTAGCGGAGTTTTTTTTATATATTGTAAGTAAATACAGTATGCTGATTATTTTAACGTGGCCAGTTTTTGAGTTTATATGTTACAAACAAACAAAATAGCTAATAATATTAGTATAAATAAATAATGATTTCTAATTAAAAATTATTATAATTTTCGTCAGGGATGTAATATTAATCCCATACTGGATTTGACATTTGCTTGACATTAACATTTTTACGTTTATCATATTTTGTGCAGTAGCACTGTTTACTCAATATTTGCTATGAATTTAATTTCAAACTCCGACTTTTTATAAAATATTCTATGACCATTATCATACCAATTATATGAAAGTAAAGGTGTGTAGGGCATGAGAGGTAGAGAAATGAATAAGCAATCTAATAGTCTTTAATCACGACAAGTAGATACGATTTCTTTTTTTTTTCGTAGAGACATAACGAGAAATAAAAGGGAATTCCGGTCCGCATACGAATTCGTGACTCAAGATACATTAACGTCTTGGCCGTTGTCACATATGTCAAACGTCTTAGAGACGATATGGTTTGACAGCTTTTGAAAGGATATTTAAATTTAACTGTCATTTAAGAATATGTACAGATATCAGTAGGAAAATTCACCATGCTGCATTGAATAAGCAAAATCTAATAGAAAGTCTTAATAATTTGTCCAAACGTGTAACAGGCATCTAAAGCGTGTTCAACATAGCATTATTAATTTGTTAACAATACAGTATTATAGACTTGATAAGAACATGTTGTCAAGTAATTTATAATTAAAATATATTTTGTAATAAGAAAAAACAACTCTGCTAATTCGCTTTCATTATTAATTTTCACAGAATTATAATTGAAAACCAATATTTAAGGTAAAAACAGACTATATTACAGTTTGCTTGGGGAGTAAGGTTGCGAAGTCAAAAATCAGGTATAGTCAGGTGGGGTAAATGCATGAACGGGGTAAATGTAATACCATAACTTTAACTGATTACACACAAAATAAACTAGTGCTGGCATCTCTTATACACGTAAAGTACTTCTTGCACTACACTCTGACAACTTATTGAATCTGATGGATTGACAGATTTTCTCCAATCTCGTTGCAATAAAACCAAAGTATATTTCAATTTGCGTATTTTATTGCAATTACCCCAGATTAGTAACTATCTACACTATTAGAATTTTAACATATTTTTTACATTTACCCCTTTACACCGGGAAAATGCAACAGAGAGTTAATCTGTAATCATCCATAATTAAATATAAATAATTACATCAAACAAAAGCCTAAAACATGTTTAATATTCACAGTAAAAATTATTTTTATATTGTAAAAGACCACAAAATAACAAGTCAATTTAGTTATGGTACTCGCATTTACCCCACCTGACCCTACACCATGAACGGTGAAAGAAAACGGTGTCTTACACTAAAAATTAGTCTTTAAATAGCCTCTAAAATAAAATCATCAATGATACATGTAAATTGATTAATGCATTCATTATTTGCTCATAGACTTCTTTTAAAAACAGTGTTATATTCACATAATATTTACATTTTTTTTTATTTACCATATCACTGTATTGTATTTAAAAATGTGTATATGATATATGTATAAGTACGGCTTTAGTATCAGAGTTAACACATACTCAAGAGCTTTGAAACCTTCAAGAAGTTTACTAAAATCTTTCAGTATTCTTGTAAGCTTGACTTGAGTTCGACAATATTTTTAAAAGCTTCCACATTACGTTTCATGTCAGCATAAGGTATTCGTTTTCTATTGTATTTGAAGGAGTTTCAAGTGAAGGATGGCGTCACTCATTCATGTATTGAATACCATTTAAAGGGATTCATAAAACATTGAACCCAAAAGACATTGAGACATTTGCATATGTATACACATAGTGTATCTATAACGCGAACACAGCCTTAAAACGAAATATTATCTATACTAATATTATAAAGAGGAATGATTTGATTTTTTGTTTGTTTGAAATGAATAGGCTCCGAAACTACAGGACCGATTTCAAAAATTCTTTCGCCGTTGGCAAGCTACACTATTCTCGATTTTATTTTTAAAAAATAAGGAATGCTTACTAACACTTGAATAATCTGATAAAAAATAAAACACTTCCTTCAATCGCGTGCGCTGCGTAAACTATTAATCATAGAACAAAATGATGTATTACAATTTTTCAGGACACATCACTATCTATAAAAAATGTCGCGACAGCATGTTACTTTTATAGTTATGTCACTATAAGCGTCCTTTTATTTTTAACACTAATTATTTAAGATATACCGATGTGCATCGTAGTGTAATTAATATAAATAATACTAGTACTTATGTGTTACAAACATTTTAGAAAAAAAACTAATATCATAGACTTATTCTCAGGACGTCTATTAAGTTTTAAAGCCAAACAAATACTGTATATATAACCGCATCAAAACACATTCGCGATGGGTATTCATAAATGGAAAATGAAGACATATTTTTCAGCTAGATTCCGTAACTAAAATATCGAGAAAATATCTGTGAATTGAACCGAGCAAACCTCAGGGGAACAGTACGAAGATGACGCTACACGTGTCACAAATATTCAATATCTACATCGGATGGCTCGCCGCCAACTTGCTAGATATGTGGCTAAGTCAAATAACGCTGGCTCAAATCTGCGTTGCCTTTTAGCATTATTATAATTGCTGGATCATTAAAGATCTATAGACATCAGTGCTTTCACGATAATTTGTCGAGTTGCAGGAGCAATGTTTTAGCAGTTTTTTGGCTTTAGAAGTAATATTATAAATATATGACTTAGAAGACCGATTATAAGCTCTAGATAGCGAGCGAGCGTTAGATAATATCAGTATTACAGTTATTTCCTTCTTCATCATAACATATTATTAAGATGCGTTAAATCCCATTTTTCAGTCCTGTCGAAGTACGTTAAGCCCAAAGATATTTGAAATATCAGCACTGATTATTTTTGGCGTCTGATTTCCTTGTATATGAAGAAAAATTATGAAATTGATACGTTTGCCATTTACTCCAGATATCCCTTTATCAATCATTACCGTGTGGAATAAACTAACTAGCTATGTAAACTATATTTTAAGTTCAATTGAATCGAATCTACAATATATACAGGTAAAGGTTCCAAGACTTTACGCTAATGTCCTGTCCTTAACACTAACATCCAGACAATTTATAGGAGATTAAATCTTATTTTATGATTTGACAAAATACTGACAAAGTTTGTGAGAGAACTTAACAAGCGCGTCATAAAGTTGGGCGAAGAAAATCGTTTTAGATCACATCGTCGCAGTTAATTCGATTAATTTGTCTGTTTAACTCGAAATAATTTAGTTTGAAGACCACATTGTAATTTGTATGTCTATAACGCGTATACAGCTTTATATATCATTAGTTATTTTAATATATATGTTAATTATAACTGATAGCTATTTTATTGTTATATATCAAAATATATTTTATAATTTACACAAACTAAATGTAAAAATTATTATACCCTTTGTTCACTACAACCTATTCATAAATTCTTTTGTCTAACTTGTAACAGTTTTTACAATTATTTGTTCTACTATCGCCACGTTTCGCGTTTTACAGCCAATGTTGTCATGTTTAAAAAAAAAAAGATTTTCAAATTTGGAATACTCAAAATAGACGTAAGTTCTTGGCACACAAAGTAAAAGCATAAAATTGAACCAAAACGTTTGTCATGTGCGAATATATTTCAAATATTCATAGTACTCTTCACACAGTTCATAATACAATATTCATAGACTAGTTTTTATAAGCAAGACGTGCCAAAATACTTCTACTTAAGCCGATTTGTGCAGTTGTGCCGCTGTGACGACCAGATACCCGACTTATAACAAACTATTTAGTATTTAGCTGAACCTCGTAATGTACCTTGTGTTGGTGACATTTATGCTAAAAATTATCAATACATTTTATTAAATAAACATTCCATTTTTAAAAACAGAACAGCTAAACTCATCACCGCCCATAATATTTGTTTTATGGAAAACGTTGACTGGTTGGTGTGAGGAGAGTTAAGGTTTCAAGCAAATAAAATGAGTAGATTTATGATTGACATTCATCCCTGAGGTGGTAGGACTGATTCACGACTATGCACCAATGCACTTTCTGTCTATGTGCGCATTCAACACGAGCAAGTGTACACCGTGAGGAATAAACAAATGATAACGAAACAGAGACGTTAATGTGAGGTACAAACCTAAAGGGTTGTAGCGCAACTGAATTTTTATATTGAAAAGATATTTTGTGCTGCAGAACAGAACATTTCGTTAAATTACACACCACCGGTATACTTAGGCGATCCTAACTCAAACTAGTTCAGAAATACTACATAGCAGGTATAAGAGGAAAATAGTTAATTATATATATATCTATCCTCATTATGTTGAAAATCATTATTATGTATAATAATTGCATTACTATTGTATGGCGGTGTGGAAGTGTGCAGATGTTTAAATTACCTTTAAACGATGCCATCTTGTCGTGGTCGCGATGATGTCATCTATTGATGACAAAGTCAAATCCAGTGGCTGCGATGTGCTTTTGTTAAACCTGTGAAAATAATTTAGGAATTTCAATTTGTTATAAAAAAACTGTTAATTATATAGAAACATTGAATTCAGAACTTTTTAGAAAACTCGCGTGCACGTTCTACGCGACAAAATGTTTTGTTTTTTTTATTTTACGTTGACCGATACCTTACAACTAAAGACTTTTGAATAAGAAGAACATTAAAATATAAACAATACTTATTCAAAATAAGTGTCAAAGGAAACCTTAAACAACGATTACAAAGGAAACAATACACACTTATTTTGTATTGTTATAAACTTTTCCTCTTGTTTAATTTACAATTTGTTATAATTAAAAATAACTTGAAACGATTCAGAAGTTTATAACTTAAAAAAATTAATGGCTGGCAAAAGCTGGCTTCTTATATGAACGGTCACGTTGGAAGGGGTACATTTAATGCATACACAAGTAGATATACATAGACATAACATTTATTACAAACGAAAACACACACACATAAACATACAAAATAACAATACTTAAAGAAATAAATAAAATAAGACATCAAAAACAATAAAAATTAAAAAATTCTCTTTTGCCATTCGGTTCGCTTCCTGTGTGCAATGTGTGTGTACTGTGGTTGTAATTGGCCCTGGCTCAGCATTATGCTGAGGAGCAAAAAGTTCCACAGCGCTGGTCATTCTGCCAGAGACCACAGCAGCTAGTTTGCGCCTCTAATAAAAAATAATAATAATAATAATACCAAGTAGAAAATAATAATAATAATATTAAAGTTAGAAGTTTGAGTAATGAAGATCGTGTGTAACGGTGTATAATAAATAAAAGAAAATAAAAGTTAAAAATAAGAATAATTGTAAATAAGAAGATATTTTTTGTTTTTGTTTTTTGGGTGGATAAAAACTTAATTCCGTGGGACTTTTGTTGAGTATACCTATTCGCTATTTGTATCTACGGTGTTTAGTTATACCTACCGAGTTTTAAGAGCAAGCTTGTAAGTGGCAGTGGGCAGTGGGCATCATTCGGTCTGCCACGATAGCGTAATACCCTTCTGGTTTGAACTTTTTATCTAAATGAACAACTAGCTGCCCCATTCATTTTATAAGAATCGATCGAGCCGTTTCGTAGGAGTATGGGAACGAACAATGTGACACGAGAATTTTATATATTAGATATAGTTAATTTTTGGTCGACTCGCAAGAGAGTATTGTTCGTTTCAAGATTGCGCAACCGTATGTTGTATATTAAAAGAGGAACATCTTTCTCTACATTTATTAAGGAGGAAATTTTTGTAGGAAGGAAATGTTTCAGTAAAAAGGTGTTGGCACATATTTTTTAGTATCGATAATAGCGCATAAAATATTTTGCCGCGGCTCATGTCAATTGTGATTCTTCTACATTTATCGTATTAGAGTAAATATGTGCATGAAAGATAGCTTGAAAGCCTTAAAACAGCTTGGCTGGCTCATATAAAAGGTTTATTTGAACAGCAGTTCCAGCAGTGCAGATTCCAAGATGCGAGCTCGTTTAACATATTACATTCCAATGTAGTACCTACTACAATGAGTACATTGTAACCGTAGGTTCACTCGGAATCTTTAGAATATCCATTGGAAATTTTATTTTCTGGGGCAACGAATACACTTGAATGAAGCTAAATTAAATTTAGAAGAAAATAAGGTGAATTGTTGCCGTCAGTAAATAGGCCGACGATTTCATTTCCGCGCTGTCTGTAACAGCATATTTTGGTATCGGAATCTTTTTACTTTGAGAGATTTTTCTTCTTCTAAGTTATAAATTTAACTATTAATTAATTTCTTTATAATGTCTCTAATAAAAAAAAACGTATGGCACTCGGGGACATTTATCAACTTATGCAATTATAATTATTTATTTATTTTTTATTTATGCAGTTTTTTTATATTAATTCAATCTACCACTACGCCAGACCGATGTGAGACGCAATATGCGTTCTGTCCCGCTCTAACGCGTATTGGCCGCACCTATATTTCGTAATAGTGTGTTAGGTTTATTTTCGTTACGGAATTTCTTGATTTGGTCGCCGCGCTCTAAGCCCGCGATAAAATCTATGCAATAGCTTAAACAAAATCACATCCCATGTTTCCATTAGTTGCATAACATTTATAGTTAAAAACTAATAATAGAATTTCTCTAATATAATGTTTATTATAAAAATCTAACTGAAATTCTACATCTCCTAACAGTTACTATAATCATTAAGGATACGTTTAAATCGAAAATATAAATAATAGGGGGTTTCTTACTCTTCGACAGAGAGAGAAATAATTGAAGTTTTAAAAGCCAAGGATTTATTGTATAAGAGAGATTCAATAATCTCATTTACTAAAGAAGAGTTACTTTCTACCCATTTCACATAATTAGTCTGGGCATCCACACATGCTTTGACCATAAATCCTATAGTAAGCGAACCCTTTTAATTAGAAACTCGCGACTCATTAAAAGTTCTCGACATTTTTTCTCGAGAAAATAATACTTATTACATGTAGAAAAAAAAATGTATTCAATGCAATAGAAGAAGCAAAATACAATTTTGGAATAAAAATATTCATATTGCATAATTAAATTGATTTTATTGTCTTGCGATAAGTGTAGTAATAGTAGATTTTTTATTATTATAACCATACAAATAATACCTAATCATTAATAATCTTGTATTTAGGTATATTATTGATTGATTTGAGAACTGGCACTAAATGTAAAATTAGAAGCATTAATATTATGTATTTCTTTGCTGACAAGTCATGTGTTACTCATACGATTAAATGATTTTTGAATTTGAATTAATATTGCAATATTTAAAGTGCTCTTACGAAAGTGTTAATATGATATTAAAGTTACATTTAGGCACCTTTGAGTTACACTATACAAACAGAGACAAATCTTAACATAATATTAATTAGATGCCAAATATTATTTACTATTTGATAGATCTTATTAAACTTTCTACATTTAAACTGATGAACTGAATAACACCAACAGAATGTATCACATGTTTAACATCTTTTCCTTAGTAACATAATATTTATTTAATTTAAAAACATCAGTCAACAACCATTACGTTTGTATGTTAGTAAAAATATATATGTTAACAAAAACCTATAACCTATTTAAGTACAGACTTTTTACAAATGAGTTGCCTCTTCACAAGAAAACTGCTTGCCATTGCATTTAAAAAGCTGCCACTAACATCCCGAGTGCTAATGATGTCGTAGGCCGTATTTTTACGCTATAAGGCATGATGACTCGGGACTCTACAACCATTTCTTTTTTTTATAATAAAAGTAGGATATTGTGTTTTTAGTATATTTCAGGTTTTAGACTTTTTGCATCTACTTGGAACCAACAACAGAGCTGGTGCGTCTTGTGAAGCGGCTGAAAAAGTTACAGTATACAGATACAAGGGTATACTAGGCTCCGAATATGATTATGTCCCATTCGGTGTTGAAACCCTTGGTCCATGGGGTCCAAACGCTATAAGGCTTTTTAAAGAAATAGCAAAAAGGTTAGTCCTCATCACAGGAGACCGAAGAGCTGGCAGCTACCTCGGACAAAGATTTAGACTAGCTATTCAAAAGGGGGATGTTAATAATATATTTGAGTTATTATTGTTTAAGGTTAATTATTGTTTAATTTAAGGTTAATTAATTGTTTTAAGGTTAATTTTATTGATTTACTTAGTTGAAATTTGTTCATACCAATGAATGTTTCAAGTAGATTTTATCTATTACAGCGAGATGTTTACTAAAAACGTCCAATACATTTCTAATGACTAGGCAGTTACTACATATCTCGAACGAATCAATTTAACTCGAAGTTAATTTGCCTTAAGCAGTAGAACACCCTTATTGGGACGAAGTTCCTTATCGCGCGTTGTGAAAGGGGGCTAGACGGAAAAAATTCTTACGAAAAGTTGTCACGACACTTTTTTGCTATTTGCTATTGTAATACACCGGTTCTCGTCCGATCACCGAAGTTAAGCAACGTCGGGCGAGGTCAGTACTTGGATGGGTGACCGCCTGGGAACACCTCGTGATGTTGGCTTATTTTTTTCGTCGTAAGATTGGTGTCGAGAAAATCTATCATACTGTTACCAATTAACATATAAATTAATCGAAAGGAATTTCGTTCCATCCGGGTGTCCCTTGACACCTCTAAAGTTTTTTTATTTCAGTCAGAGTCAAGCTTATCAGCTTATTTATTTTTCGTGCTACTTAATAATATATATGGTTTTATATCTTCAGCCAAAACGTTCTATTGAAATTATATGATTCCAAGACATTAAACAGGACAAATCCTCAGTTAGAACAAGATGACGATGTTGATAATTGGCCTACGGGCCAACGCAACCCTTGTACTATTGTGTATGGCAGAGAAAGATTTATTGTTTCTGGATTAACCTATCATTGCGTTACTAACTGTAATTACAGTATATAGATGTCAGAGACAGTGTGATTACATTATTCCAGTAGAGTACTTGCAATCGTTTGAATCACAATAATTTTGATCTAAACTTTAGGGATTTTATACGCGTTAATTTGGTTGTAGTGCCATTTTCTACAGCCTTAACCCTGTAATAATGTAACGTTACAATACAAAAATAATATTCGAATTTGTATCTGAGAGCGCGTTCTTAAACATTCAGTGGCATTATAACATTTAAGATCTGGGCCTCAGATTTCTATATCTGTTTCGTTTATCTGTATTTTCTAATAAGCAAGTTAACTTTTTGTTTAACCCGGTTTCCTGATGATGTTCACCGTACGAGCGAGTGTAAAATGCGCACATAGACAGAATTATTGAATTGTCACTTTAAGCAAAATTGAGTTACTCAGTTGCTTGTCACTAACTTTTAGTCCTAAAAGCTCGGTCATTAAGCTCGCACTTTATAAATTTTCGCTTAAGTACTAGACAAAGTACAAGGAAATAAAATGAAATTAAAATATTAAGTATTTAGTAACACCACCACAAACATACATATTAGAGGACATTTTAATAAGGTAGGCGGTTCATGGAAATCTTAATTTTCATTTAGATTTGTGGTTTTAATGAAATTTGTTGACTATCTAATTAAAATTTAAATATAATTTCAACGAATTTAAACGTGTTTACGAATCAAGTCACAATTTAAGTATGTATTAATTTTTTTGGCCAAATAACAAGTATAACTTTATAATTTAAAAAATATTTATTATTAGTAGTAGATATTTGATAATAAAATGCACTAAAACGTGGAAAATAATAAATTACAAATAATTCAAGGTAAACAATATATCGGATCAGATTTTCGGATGTCGAATTCTTCATATTTCTGTTTTTTGAGGGTACCTCGGCATAGTAAATAAATTTCCATAATCGCAATTAAGTTTAAGAATTTGATAGATATATCAAAATCAGTCTACATACAGAAATTGGACAATAAGCGAGTGCATAAAAACAAAGCACAAATCATAGCGGTCACGATGGACCTGATCTTCTGACAAATTAACTGTTTCTAAAAAGAGAAAATAATAAAATATTTATTTAAAAAGATCAAAATACGGTCAACCGTTTAGTGATAAGTAAACTATATGAAACAGCTGCAATATAATCCGGGTAAGCTATAACCGGGATGAGACCCGAGCATAGACAGCGGTCGTTATCCGGACGCTGAACCAGCTGAACTTGGGACTGAGACAGTTACGTCAATGGTCTTTTAGTTTGAGGTATTCTGCATATATGCAAACAGATGCTTTATATCTCATTCACTAAATCATATTAATTTAATTTTTTTAGCTCTCGAAAACTTAAAATATAAATTCAAGGACCATAACACCAAAACTACACTAATCACAAAATTAATTAAATAATTGTCTAAAGAGTACATAAAAATAATTACTGTACAATTAAAAAATAACAATAATATAAGATTTAAAGTATACTTAAAGTTTTTCACAAGTAATCAAAGGCAGGAAGTTAATCACTTGATTCACTATAATTCACCTAATTCACTTCACTGAATTTAAAGAAACTGTACCACTTCAATGTTCGAAGAATACTCGTGCGCGTGTGCCACAGCTATTATTTATTCCTTACTCCGACTTTACCATCTAACTACGGTCGAATTTTCTACCTGAATTCGTAAACAACAGAATGAGTCAATTGATCTATAGGCACATGCGCACTTAAGATTCTTAAGAACCGAAGCAAGCACATCAAACATAATCATGTACCTACATAGGGTAAAGAACTGATATATATCTGTATAGTCATATAATAGTAGCCGCCTGTTCCGGATGTGAACTTTTTTTTAAATTGATTGCTTAGAAAAAAAATACATTAATACTACTACCTACCTTATACACAAACTATTTCTGTACGGCTTTAATGACGTAATGTATTTCTCCGTTATTTAGACGTTTGTTGCGTTTTACTTACAAGTATTTTTTTTTTGTTAAGACTATTTAATTATTACTTATTAATATAGAAGGTTTATCATAAATCTGGTAACCAAATGTTGTGTAATTCTTTCGCTGTATATGATTGTCGGGTCGCGGTGTGTAAATAGGTTGTGTGAGACCGCTCTGGTATGTGATCAACGGGATTCAAATATTTTTGGTCAGACGTCGGGTATTGTTTTTAATTATTCGGATATAAATATAGCCTTATGTAAATAAATCAGTGGTGCTACAACCTCCTCAGATCCTGGCCTCAGATGTCTGGATCTGTTTTATGATCATTTTTAAATCTAATAGGCAAGTAGGTGATCAGCCTCCAGTGCATGACACACGCCTTCGACTTTTTGGGTCTAAGACATGTCGGTATCCTCACGATGTTTTCCTTCACCGTTCGAGGTAATATTAAATGCGCACATAGAAAGAATGTCCATTGGTGCACAGCCGGGGATCGAACCTACGACCTCAGGTATGAAAGTCGCACGCTGAAGCCACTAGGCCAAACACAGCTCATGTCAGCCTTATGTAAAACAATGTATAATTCTAATGGTAAATGTTGAAATTCAAAAGATTTAGAGCTTATTCGTTACGAACATACAAAAATATACTTTTATTTTGACCCTAAATACGCCTATTATCTCAAAAACCAATTATTATGAAATATAAAAATAACATCTTGATGTTTACACGTAAGATTTAGGCTTAAGAATGGCACGCTTATTTGAGCTAGTAAATTTTAAGTTTTCGTATAGGTACACTCCATTTAAGTAATCCTCGTATTGAAACTTCAATCCATAAAAGCATAATGAAAAAACAATATAAACACTGACCGCAATTCAAACATATTTGTAGGCTCGCACCTGCCTCTGTTCCCAATAATTGCTCGTAAACAATGATTTATCATCGCGAGTTTGATATCGATACAGTTCAATACAATTGAATTTATTTTGTCCTTTACGACACCAATTTACTCTTATGAAGTAGCTGCGGCTAGAACACAACGACGTTCGGTTCAAATGTGATTCCGCAAGTCGTAAGGTAATAGAAAAGAAGATACAGAACGTAGCGCATGACTTCAAGGATAGCTGAAGAGTCCATTTATACAAACTTTTAATGAAATGAAATCGGATATGGAGTAGAAAACTGCTCAACGCTTATTTACAGTTATTATAAAAACTTTGCTCTAATTGGTCAAATGCGCGCGTAATATCCTAGATTCAGTATGCTCTTATTTATAAAATTAAAACTTTGACTTTGACCGCCTCTTACGCGAGGTATATCCGCTCTTCTTTGTCTGTGATTTGATTAGAGATGATGTGGAGCAATTAGTATCAAATAAAACGCGTTATGGTTTATTCGCGCTAGTTCGGTGTCCTTTAGCAGAACTACCACGATAGTAATCTATACATACACCAAAACGATAACACATAGACTGTGTAAGTTGCCTTCGTCTACATGCTCACGGAGCGCGACTCAAATTTAAACATATAAATATAAATTACTATTATTGCATACCATAATATGAGACAATATTCGTGCTAAACGAACATAGGTTGCAGTGAACGTAGTAATATTTTTATAAAAAAGTACAATAACATAAACTCGAAAAAGTATGTTATAAATTGCAATGAATGCTAATTTACTAAAAAGATTGAAGGAAAAACATGAATGTAAACTCTTTATTATTTTAAAATCATTTCAAATGCAATGTTATTGTAAAAGTAATTACGGAGGGATAGGAGAGAAACTTGAAAAATCGTTTTCTTTCGACAAACTTTTATTGCTTTCCTAAAAAGAAAAAGTCGAAGAGCAGAGATCATTATTAATGTTCGTACGCGGACAGTATTACTTACTAAAACTACTTCCACACCAGTTTTTAACACGGGATAACCACGAAAAATGTAAGGTTTTGCAATGATTACGACTATTAAAGCTTCTAAATTTATTAGATATGTATCATATCTATATTTCAATAACCTATGCTCAATTTGTTATTATAAAAACGAATTTATGGATAACGTATAATTGTCTTCTTTACGTGTCTCCGTGTGTTGAACTGGAGATACCATACAACAAAACGTGGTATCTTTTCAACTTTAGTTTAACTTTATCATCTCTGTAGTTTTTGCTTGGCGTGAATTAGTATTTTTTTTTTTTTTTAATAGAGCGCATCGTGCAATCAGTCTTCTGACTATGAGCAGATGAGTTGTAGGATGATTATTAAAATAACACTATTAAACGGATTTTAAAGCGAACTCGCGATACCATGACTGCTGTAATGCAACTTTGATCTTAAATATCTAAAAATTTCCTTATAAATAATTTCAAGAGTTTTATTGAAACATATGTTATTAGTAGTTATATCGTATATGGCTAGATTAGAAGGGGCATGCGCAATTCGTAAACAAAGTTATTATTTTGTTTTAGATAGTTCAGAAGAGTGATCACCTAGTTACCTATATGATCGAATGCGCAGAATAGTTCTTACCCAACCTACCTCATGCTGGACTTTAAATAGATGTTAATATGATATTTAACTAACGAATACACAACTGAATAACGCGTCGTTGTAACTCATTTTAATTATTATGATTGATTCTCTTAAGAAAGTTTTGAAATTTGAAATACTTCAAGAATTTCAAATTACGCGATTTCTGACAAGGAGTTATTGAAATAATCTAAAATCAACATTAAAATTAGGTCAGAATATTATTAAACGCTGTTAGTACTTTTGGTTTTTTCTTAACTATTTCACCATCTGCATTTGAAATAATAAGATTATTAAACTTATCAAACCTTTCATGCTGCATTTTGTGTTAAGAAAATTATTTTACTTTAACCAAATCAAACCTCGATAGAATTTTTTTTTTAAATAACTTTTAACATTTTCTTACTAAGACAACTTACGAAGGCATCCCAAATGCCTTGTTTGCTTGCCTTTACAGTTTTGAGGTACAAAAATCGAATCTATTCTCGCAAAAAAAAAAGGGCTTAAGTGCATTACGATAAATTAAATTTTGAAGTCTCCCTTCGATTAATAAATCACATTTTCATAGAAATTGCCTACAAATCATACGAGCTGTTCGAACCTAATATTTATTGTTAAACTTGAGACACTCTGATTAATTTCTACTCCAGATGCCTGCTAAACTTGACCCATTTACTGAGGCAGCCTTCACGCCATCTCTTTTTGTCGTAAGACATTTAAAGATGTAAGAAAGGGATCAATTTTGGCATAAAAAATGTTGCTGTGATGGCATGTGCTGGCACCATGTAACTTAAAAATTATATTTTGATAATCACGCTTTCTTATTGTTTTACGATAAGAAAGATTGCTTATCTTTGTACTCAAGTACTTAAAAGTTATTGAAAGCCTATCGTTGTATATAGTATAGCTACTTCGTTCGTCAAAAATATAGAAATAATATATATTAATATAATATTATATAATAGTGTCAATGTGATCCACTTAAATTGATTTTCTTTTAAACTTTTTATACTAAAAAGGTTTGATATCTTTTTAAGATGAGCCGAACTTTTAAAACAAATATTAAACCAACTACATAATATAAAAACAACTAAAAAATAAATAAAAATGTTTTTCACATTTAATCTTTACTTAACGATTATTAAAATAGAAAGTTAATTTAATTGAAAACTAGTTTAAAAGAATTTATTTATATAATAAAATAATTTTACATTAAAAAGGATTAATATCTTTTTAAGATGAGCCGAACTTTTAAAATAAATATTAAACACACTAAATAATATAAAAACAACTAAAACAACACCTTTAAAAATAAATAAAAATGTATTTTCACTTTTAATCTTTACTTTACTATTAAAATATAAGGTTAATTTAACTGAATGTATTTATATAATAAGTTTTAAGGAAGAAATTTGTTAAGACACAAAAAGTAATTCGAAAGTATTTACCAACTCGTTTTTAGATCGTCACGATTTAAATATTATTACCGAATTTTAACCGTCGATTGCGTAAAATAACTTACCTACTGATATTGAGCGTTCACGGTGACGTAAAAAAAAATATAAATCGTACTTACCGGAGTGTCAGCGAGCAGCGGAAAGAGCGGGCGCGGCGGGCGCTGGGCCCGGCCGCTGTGGCGTGCTGTGCGCGTGAACACGACCGCTGCCGAACGCGTAGGCGGTCGTCTGAGCCGGCCCGTCGCGCCCCGCTACCTTCCAACTTACCCCACCCTCCACTCAAAGCTACACTATTTAAAGCTTTAAAGCTCTACGATGTCGAGTTTACTTCAGACTACAAACTAGATCTTAATTAAAAATATCTTTTATATAATAATATAAGATAAATAAAATCTTAAATAAGATTAATAAATCTTAATTCATTTTAAACAAGAGTTTTATTAAAACTTATTTATATTTATTTTACAATACTAATAGCTTACTAATATGGATCATCTGTCTCTCTACAAATATGGATCTCAGTTCAATTGGAATCAGAGTCCAACCCTGGGTGGTGAAAAGGAAAATATGCTATTGCAAATATTAGGTAAGAGTTTCACAAAAAGGTTATATTAGAAAACCTAGACCACTATAACAGTTGAAATGATTTCGAATCAGAAGGATCTATCGCCTAGCAAGACACGCTAGGTGGGCGTGAACTTATGGATCGCGTAGAGGAAAGGTGCTACGAATTTACGTAAACAAAATTATCTTCTTAACATTTCAATGAGAAATGGAATGTTTTTTTTTATACTTGTCGCCGTGGTCTAAAAAGATTTATTTACTCTATAGTTTTAAATAACAGACATCCAAACCGAAATTTCGTTTGTAGTACGGATATTAAACAGACATATTTAAATATCTGTAAAGATTGTAATAAAAAATAAACTTCTAAGACATTTTAAAATATAGTTCTATTTTTAGATAACTACATTTATTTGTTGATATATATGATACGCCTTCATCTTATTGTGATCAAAGCATAGTTGAGATATTCTTTTTTATTAAAATGTACATTTTCTACGAAAGAGTTATATGAAATGGTTACTCTTTAACAGGGTAGTACGGGAATACTAAAAACTTACTAAAAAAAAAATTTTCGTAATTTTTACCCAGAATTCGGGTAATAAAACCAAAATCAACCGTAGATAAAAACACACACGCATCGACACAAAGGTAAGGAAAAATAAATATTTCAGATTGATAATAGCTAACCATTTTTTCGTATTCCTGACTATTAGTGTATGTTATAATATAATCGGCTTCAAAGTTACGATTGATGCACGGTTTTACTTATTCTTTTTATTTACGAGAAAGTAGGTTCAAATGACTTTTACTTAATCTAATATTAAAAATTCTCGTGTCACAGTTTTCGTTGCCATACTCCTCCGAAACGGCTTGACCGATTTTGATGAAATTTTTTGTACTTATCCGGTATCTATGAGAATCAGCCAACATCTATTTTTCATCCCCCTAAATGTTAGGGGTAGTCCACCCCTAGTTTTTTTTATTTATGTTTTTGACAAAAATTTTAATTTCTATTTTTTTATGATACAGCATTGAAAAATACATAAAACCTCTAATTTTCACCCCTCTAGGATCAACCCCTATTTTTTATTATAAATAATATACATGGCAAAATGACGTTTTCCGGATCGGTAGTACACTACTTTTGTTGTAGATCAAAGATTTGAAACATGGATTTTAAACTATCAATACATGAAGTCGGTATAGATTTGTAACTTAAAAATATCTGATCATCCTTAGCAAAACTGAAATAAGATTCAGTTCATTATTTCAAAGGATTAAGACGTAGAGGTTATCTCAAAGTGTATCTTATTTATTGATTGAGAAAACGAGATAAGCTGTAAATTTATTTTATTATATAAATTCATTTTATACCAGCAACCCTGACTTGTCCCAGGACACGGGAGTTCAATGTATACTTATGTTTTATTTTGAAGGGTTTAATAATATTATTTGTTTGATTAAAATATATAACAGGTTATCTCTATATAGTGTTTCCTTATAAACTTCCTCTTAACCGTGTCTACTAATGAGAATATAAACCAGTATAGAATATAAGCCTCATTTTTTCTAAAAGACAATTGCTGGTCAGTCTTCTATGCATGACACACGTTGTCGACTTTTCGTGTCTACAGCATGCCGGTATCCTCACGATGTTTTGCTTCACGACTGCACTGCACTGCGGGGTTCGAACCTTCGTTTTTTCACTGTCAAAATAAAATCTGTTGTAAAATTAACAAGACCTAAATATATAGATGGTGGCAAGTGATTTGATTTTACACTATTAAAAATGTTTCAGAAAAGGGTGATCGATTGTAAGTTTTTGTTTGCAGTTCGGTTTGTCGTGATTTCTTTATACTAATTTAATTAGTACTTTTAAGTAATTTCGATTAGGTAAAAGTATTTGTGACTCGTTAAAATGAAAAATGCATTTTATTTTGCATTGTCTCAAAATGAGCGTTAATATAAAAGTTAATGTATATTAAGTGCAACCAACCAGCGAATATTAAGTGGTTAATTTTATTAGAGAAAATACAAAAAATATTTATAAATTTCATATTTTGAAAACTTTATATATTATTTATAATGTATCAGTAACCATAACAATAAAGAGCGCCAAAACAACCCTACTACGAGTATATCGCGTAGCTCGTAGCATCGTAGCTCGTAGCGTGTCTACGCCACCCACGCAGTTTAACGTAAAACAGATGTTCCTATGTCACTTGTTTTGTTTTGATTTTTCTCTTCAAACCTACAAAACCTTTTTACCTTATTTCAACTTTTATACATGTTTGTTAGTCATAGGACTTAAGCTTCAAAGAACAGCCAAGAAACTCAAAAAAGCCCTAAAGTTTATTCATTAGTAAAAACAATCTTGATATTTTAATAAAGATCTACTGTTATTGCTTCGTCCCAGAAAAAAAACAAGACTAATAAATATTAATGAAGAAAATTTTAACGAAATTTTCTGAAACCTACCTACCCACCTACCTACCACCCAACGGGTAAAATCAAGGGAACATCAAAGTTTAAAGGATAAAATTGTATAACAATATAAATAAGTACATATTATAAAATATGTTTTTGTCTCTACCTGGAAAATAATTATATATTCGCACTCAAGTAGGCCCCTCATAAGGTTAAACAATCGCAAATATTGTAGTATATTTTAAAATCTTATAAAAATGTGAAATATTTTCACTTGGTAAGCATTAAAAACGCGAAGAGCACCTCAACAGAGCGTAATATATCGATCTGACAAAACGGACTCCATCCATTAGGCCGTCGCCCCCTTTCCCCGATCCAACCATGCCCTGCCGCTTTCTTCAGTAACCAACTACTCATGAACATAACATCAGACACTCCGATATTTATTTTAATACTTGAAATAATTTTAATACTAACTTGCTTTCTTTTACGACAACTTTAAGTTTAGTTTAAAGAGCCCAGCATCTGTCTGTTATCTTAATATATATAAATTACGCGTCATGTTGTTTGTCCGCTATGGAATGCTAAACTACTTAACCGATTTCAATCAAATTTTCACACCGTATGCAGTTTGATCTATCTTAAAAGATAGGATAGCTAACATATATATAATACTGTACGTGTGTATGTCACTGAACACCTCTTAAACGGCTGGACCGATTTGAATGATTTTTTTGTATGCGTTTGGGTGAAGCCCTTGATGGTATAGATTCATAAATCAGCCTTTATCGGTACTTAAATACTTTGTTTAATATCCTAATCGCTTGAAATATCATGCAGGGCAACGTCTGTGGGCTCCGCTAGTTGTTCTATATTAATTAATAGACAGTATTGTGATAAACTTTTTAAAAGCAATTTGGGAAATAGTATAGTCTGTTCCTTCCATATTATGTAAAACTTTAATGTACGCAATATACATTTCTTCAAATTTATATTAAATCACATGTGAGCTATAAACCTGTACCGCAATTCATTTATATAAAAACCCTATTATATAACAATAAAAAAATAAATAAAAATAGTTTGAGTGCATTAAATGCCATTATTATTTGTAAAACATTTTATATGTATTTATAATTATAAATAAGTGCAACAACAAACAATTTTTTAGCATCCGTTTTTATACATTTATTGTTTAAAATAAAAAAAATACATACTAACTCAATACAAGCAAACCATTCCAATACGGTTTGTGTTAAGGCAAATATCAAATAGTACACGAATACATATGTCGATGAACCAAATCTTGTCTTGTTCTTTGCCGCACTTCATACTGCTCACATCTTTGGGTTGAGTAGTTTTTTTTTAATGTACCATTGAAATAGAAATCAATTGATTAAATATGAACAGATTAATGTTTCTACAAAATATTTTATGGCTAACAACAAATTTAATCCATGACATTATTTGCCAATCTATTAAAATATTATGCAATCATTTTCATTCCATTTATAATAATTTATAATTCATACTCGTTTACCTTTAGTATATAATTATTTGATTTTAACAATACAATCAATTATTTAACTTTATCCATTAAAAACCAATAAATCAATGATATTGCAATTAAAACTATCAAGGACAAACACAAACAAAATCTCGTTCCAACAGCCATTAGTTCGATGATAAAAATCACAATTCAAACTGTAATTGTTGTTACGGAATCTACATTTGTATTTTTAACCAATAATTATTCTTAACATTTCACGCTGCAGGTCAATTTTATCAAAATCTTGATGAATATTGAGGCTTTACAATTATCGAAGTGGTAAGACTAATGTAATTGTTCTATAATTTTAATTTAATATTAAATTGGTGAGAAGGCAAAACCTATAGGATCTATTAAATTTCATTTGTCTTCTTCTTTCTTTCTTTTATTCAACTTCAAGCATATAAAATCGTTCGTCATCTGGCTTAGAATAAATAGCTATTAATTAATTCATCACAATTTCATTTAACTAGCAAATATTTGAGTTACGCTTAAAAGATCGTGCTTTAATAAGATAATGGCTATTGACCTGTTGACATAGGTTCAATCGCTGTCAATGTCCGATCAATGCCTGTCAAACTTTGTAGTGTGGGCAAGTGAGGCTTCCCAATTATATAGTTTACATTATGAGTGAGAGCTCAGTGAACGTGCCTTCCTTTATAATAAGGAAATAATTTGGCATAGTGGTGCGTGCGACCAGAGAAGTAGTGCATTTGAACTCCAACTTTTGTTGAATATATTGTTACGAGCTAGGGGATCGGATAGAAAAGCCGTAGGTTTCTTCAAGGGTTTATTTTCAATTAAATCTACGAGGAATTTGTTAACACTAAAAACTGGAAATTACGCACTAAAATTCACTGAATACACTCACAGAATACTGTCACTATTTACGTTAATTACACGCACTTCACACAGTACTTAATCACTTGTATTCACTATATTCGCACTTTGTCACTCCGATGTTTATCGCTTGGTATCGCATTCAAAACTGAACTAATCGGTCGCGTTTCGGCTCGCTTATATATCCCTGGGAGCGATGTTCGAGAACTCTCTAGGCGGCAGCGCAACTGAGTAGCGATCGCACAATTCTAGAACGTGCGTACTAGCTATCTCTTTCGCACATTACATTGTTCCGTCCTTGTCGTACGGCGTTCTAGAATGCTCGGTCTAGCTGCGAGAAGGTTCCGATCTTCCCTCTCTCTCGCGTATCATTCCGTCCTTGTCTCACACCTAGAAAATTCGTTCTAGAACATTCCTTCATCAAAGGGGTTTAACCAGGCCTGAAAACGCCTGAAAACGGGTTTCCTGAAAAGTGTACCATTCGACTACACTTGTTCTGAAACGGTCTGAAAAAATGTTTCAGGCTCCTGAAAACTAGGGTAACATTATGTAAATCACGATTTTCTAATATATGTGATCGACCCTCTCCTGAAACGGTCAGAAATCACATTTCAGCCTGCTGAAAAGTTCTCTAAGTAGTGGAAAAATCTAAAAACATTGCAGTCGACCCGTCTTCGTAACAATATATTGCATTCTTACTGTGTGAGGGTAATAAGTGCGCGTTTGGTGAAGTGTAAAATAAATTAATATTTAACTCATAATTCAAATAATAATTAAGGCCAGATTAAAATTACTTTGCATTCATAATTGTTTAGTTTAATAATTAAAATGTTCCATTTCCGTTAAAAACATACCTTTGAATACCTTTGAATTTTTATTAATTAATAATATCAGGAGGAAGAAAGAATATCTCACTGGAGAAATAGACACGCACGGAAACATTATTCTAAAAGGTTCAAAGATAAAAAAAAGTGTTCATATAAGTAATAGGTAGCACAGTATGCAGTAAAATTTTAATACTTGTAAGTAAACACGAAAAACTATTCGAAAACCTTTTAAAACGTCTCGAGATGCACGATTTAATTTCAAGAACGTTTGAGCGCTGCAAAGTATAATCATTGGCCACTTAGCCTGTTTTTAATGCAAAAACGAACCTTGCTAGTTTACGTAACTATAACTTGGTTTACCCACTGTGCACCATTACAGTACGAGATTCCATAATTACTCATTAAATATATAACACGCTCCAATTGACTTGCGTAGGCATACAATATTTAAGTTGCTTGTAGAATTATTAATATTTTGCTAGCTTTCCTTTGGATTTATTATCAGCCTCACTATCATGACACAATATTGGATGGCAAATAAAAGAAAAGAAAATAAAAAAAGGATTGTGTGGTTTTATGAAACCACTGTAAAAGTGAAACTTTTTTCACATTATAGACATTTAACTAAACAATTTTGGGATAATATTCCATTAAAGGTATAGAAATCGCTTTATCAATCTTAATTTTATACTTGGAATGATAATGGGAAATAATAAAAGTAGACTAAATCTCCAACTAATATTTTTTATTAAACTATGTGTCTTAGAAAGTACGACATACATAATACTTAACAATTATTTAGATTATATTCACATATTAAATAATAGTCTATACACTACACGGTCAGCTGCTGCGAACTATAGGCGCCGCCATATTGGCCTTGGCTGCTATGACGAGCGCCTTTCATTTTATCCCTACTCCGCGGCCGACCGTCACGCGACATGCAACACACAGACAAAAAAGTTTGAGACGATGTAATAGTTTCACTTTAAATCTTTATTATAAACAATAACAGGATATTTAGGTAAAATAAAGTGCACTAGCCCCCACACTAGGATTCCCTGTGTCATGGGCAACTAGAGTCTTCCATTTGATATGTTTTTTATAGAACAACGGGCGAACGGGCAGGAAGCTCACCTGATGTTAAGTGATGCCGCCGCCCATGGACGTTCTCAATTCCAGAGGGCTCGTGAGTGCGATGCCGACCTTTTTAGAATTGGTACGCTCTTTTCTTGAAGGACCCTACGTCGAATTGGTTAAACACTTCAGTGCGCAGCTGGTTCCACATAGCTGTTCCAAGTTAACTGTACTTGAGAATAATTTCTACATAACACAATTTATAATCAAACCATTTTTGCACCATAAGAATAGTTTCTGTATTAGCGACGATATATATACGATAGGTTGACAAGGTGTTGATTAAGATTTTTAGTGAATGTATGTAATGTGAGTTTTGAAGTGTTGGTGAAAATTTTGTTTTTATATACGTGATTAAAGATGAAAAGGCCGAGAAAAAACGTTGTGCGAAGAAAGTGCGTTTTTTGGAATGCCTATTGGTTTGCGTTGTGTATAATGTGGTGTGGTCGGTGTTTGTTTCCAAAAAAGTTTGCATATTGCTATTAAGTATAATTGCCATGGATATAATGCAAATAATTCGCATTTATATCCGTTATTAAAGAAGTCTTTTTGTATTTTGTTCCCTGATTATATGATGACGCTTTGGCAATTACTTTGTTTAATATGTTTACATGTATTCCATATAAGTAATTTTAAACCTATGTATGGTTCACATAAACTAAGTTTTAATTGTCATTAGTAAAACGTAATACGCCTCTATCGAACATGAAATACAAGACAATTTATCGTTGTTCAATCCAAAAAATTGATTTAGCTGTCATTGTTTTCACTGTGATCAACTCTAAAACAGTAAACAATAAAACGGGAAGGAATTAGGATCGGGGCAATATTTTTGAAAATTTCCTACATAATATGACAATATCCCTGTTATATTTCTAGTTCTTATTTTTTGCTAATTGCTATTTTGCAAATTTTTTTAAATGGGGAAATTCATAAGCGTATTTAAGACTCAAACAGAAACGAATGAAGATAATTAATCAAATGAATTGATAACGTTCCATGTATAAATGTTAATTTCAAATTAATACGAGATAATAGTGTGTAAAACTGCTAAAGAGTGGGCGTGGCAAAGCATTATCAGTAAGGAGTGGATTTGAGTCCATTAGATCGGATTATGCGTTGGACCAGTGCGCGAATATATATTCATTTATATAACTAAAGTAGTGCCCTGATTTTGAATTCCGAGAAGACATATAATAATAAGAAGAAAATTTAGGGAAGAAATATTATTATGACGTATGATATAAATTAAACAAATCTATTTGTGATTTATTATCAAACTTTATTGTTAGGCCAATACTGCACTTCCTGCTGTACCTAAAGTACACACAATGTCGGTATATTTTTACAATTATTAATAAGTTTTAGTTGAAGAAATATACAAGGTTTAACAGGCCTGGTAAACAATATACATTCTTATGATAACGTGCTCAAATATTGCCATCATGGCAAAGAGTAAACGAATATCACAACTATGCTATGTTAGTATAAAGAACAAACAAGAAATTACATCAGAACACACATTCCTTTTTTGTTTACATACTAGTTCGGTTTTATTGGTTTCTTTATATTAAATATTAAACAAATAAGCTTAATTTAGGATCGTTTGTCAAAATCGCTTATCTGATACATCATCATAATCGTTTAGAAACTGATGTTAATTGAGACCGTGGCCCATTGTAGTTGCCTGCCTTTTGACAATTTGAACGCTTTTTTATACCTATATATATAACATATACTAAAGCCGTCTTACCCTACTATACGAGATGAGACACATCAATGTAAAAACAACTACAATGTTTCTAACAACTTTGGCAAACTATACGCTACAATAGAGTTCATTACCAAATAATTTTGTAATGAAATTTCTACATGAAGGTAATTTTTTTGAAATGATTGCGCTTACGCAGCCCCGATGACAGTCTTAAGGTGGTAACTCTGGTGGGTCTACTGTAAGGAAAGCTTCGCTATCTATATAGCCTACGATATCTAAGCAAGCACCTAAAATTGGCAAGTACGACTATCAATGTCCATAATCTACTTAAATCAATAACTGCAGAAAATCTTTCTCGAATTCTGCCCATTAAACCAAACGCGCCATCATTTTACATCCATCTTGAAATAAGATTTAAATTGTGTGAATGTTAATTAAACATTAATTACGACCGAATACCTCAAACAAGTATTTTTGTATTATCACCAATTTGTGAGGAACTACGCAGTATCGAAAGTAAACAGAGAGCAATATTGTGGCGGGGTTTAAGGGCTGTGGAATCAATTTGCAGTTATACCGAGACATTCAAGAAAGCTTTAAACAATCTCTGCTCTTGGCGGACTTAAATGCTTATTGCGTAATATTTACAAAACAAAACACTTACTGTTTTGTTTTTGTTTATCGGAATTTTCAAAATGGAACAGCTGCGTGCGATTCTGTAACTCACTTTTCGAACTCACACAGCTGTTTTCGGATCGGCGGTCGCTCTCAAATCAGTCGTGAAGCAGTCATTTTATGATATGGAATTCTGATAAACATTAAACTACAAGCTCCCAACTTTTCAGTGAAAAAGTGAGTTATAGAATCACAAGGCAGTGTTCGCTTAGTGGCTATGCGAGTGACTCAACTTCGTGTTCCCCAATGTCATACGTTCAAATCTTCATATGCTTTATAAATATATGCTCATGCGAGACTTAATCTCAGACTCAGTATATCGTAGGGAAAAGTCGCTTTGTCTTCAAAATTCAAATCTTCGAAATGTCTTCTCAAAATTTGACAAGTGTCAGGTACAGACTGATTATCCATTGGCCTTTAGAAACAATATCAAAGAAATAAATACAATTTGAGGTCAAGACTATATAGGCGTGTAGCTTTTGAGCGTAAACAAGAAGGACTTTAAAAAAAGAAACAAAACTTTTTTTCTTTTGCTAGGCAGCAAACGGGCTAGAACCACATCTAATGTTAAATGATACAGCTCCCCTTGGACACCGCCAGAACGCACTTTCAAGCGCTTTGTCGGTGTTTTAAGAATTGGTACGCTCTTTTCTTGAAGGACCCTAATTGGTTCGGAAATACTACAGTGGGCAGTTGGTTCCACATAGTGGTTAAATAAAACAAAAAACGCTCAGTTGTGGAAGGACGTTGTTGAGAAACAGGTCGAAATGCGTATTCTGCCTTGACGTCCAATCATGAAACTCAGCTGCAGGTACTGCATTCAATGGGTTTTTTAATGTTAGATATTTATGCTATAGGAATAAGCGATCATATCTACTTTCTGCGTTTGATTCTGATAATTCTTACCATTGGATTTTAACCAGTGTTAGTAATTTAAAAAACTCAGATACATATTATGGTATGAAAAACCAGTTTATAATAAACATTTGACAAAACACTTTAGAACCTCAATTTTTAAGTTTCCACTTACATGGTTCATCGGGCATAAAAACAATTGCAAACATCAGATATTTTTATAATGCAGTAAAAACGGCTAACAGCTTTATGTCAAGACAAAAGAACGCCCTCATTTTAAAAATTCTTTTTACTTCGCCCGCATCGTTACAAACGAATTCAATGCAATTTGAAAATAAAGTTATAATAGGGTGGAGTTTTGGGAAATGCATAGACGTCAAAGTTCGTTTGAGCGCGGGGTGCGGCTATAGTAGGTTCGATATCGGATAACAATTGAACATTCAGACCGGCACGACTTAATGTTGTTTCCGAACTTGTTTAGCACTTACGATACTCGTATTTGATCCACGACTTTGTGTTTTAGATGATTATAGTAAGATTTTTTTTATTATGATACTATCAACCTTTGTCTCTAGGTAAGTCTGTATGTGCAATGAGCTGAGCCAATTACAAACCCTAATTACCCTTCTTACCGCCTCGTTCGGGCTGTAGCATCACGACCGAATTATAGTTATTACTTAAGCCTTTAAATGAAAAATAATTGTTTTTGAAGAAAATACTCATTACTTACTACTATATTTGTCACTTTTTGTTCTACCTGGAATATACGTATATCCTGTACCTTTTCAGTAAATGTACCTTTGTCCAATGCCTAGTTATACACATATTATCCACAAAATTAAAGTCTCGCATAAAGTTCTTTTTATTATTATAAATATAATAAACTATTTTCTATTCTAATACGCGAACTAAACAGTCAACTATTTTATAATAAAATATAAGTTTGTGAAACTAAAACTAGCTCAATACTACGTGAGTGAACTAACTTAAAGGAGAATTTCCAGCTTTGCATAATTAGGCAAGTTCTACACGAGTCAACACACGATAGTGTAAATATAGAACTTGCCACTTTCCGGTATGCGCTGTTTCATCATTTGAGTTACACGATCCGGAAAGCAAAGTACTTGCCGCAGTCTTGACCATGCTAAGTATCTCTTCAGTAGTATTTGAAATTAGTTTGCGCCTCTTATAAGTGTTCAAATGCGAACTCCACACGTGTTCATACAAATAGTAATTTGTTTTTGCTTTGAAGATACTAAGTAAGCCATTTGTTATCAGTTGTATGATTAATCAAACTAGGCACTCACCTAGAAAACATACACAAAATTATACCCTCTATAACGTGAAGTCAAGGCTTTCTCTACAAAAAGTTAAAATAACATATATACAAAATGTTCATTATTTACTTTGTAAAATTTACGAAATTTAATAACACCCGACAACAGTTTGTGATTTAGGTCAAAGTTATGTTTGAAAATTTGGTGATTACCCAATATTCGCGTAAGATTTCTGCCACAGCTAATAAAAAGAGTTCAGGATCTCGGAATAGATCTTCACATTTTGTAAAAACGATCTCCATTACGTCAGATTTCTAAGAAAATAGTTATCAATGTCGTTCCATTTGGGAGCTACGCCACAGATCAGCACAAATGAACCCGCACACAGAAACTGAAGTAAGTTTAACAAGTTTTAACACCCTTTTTTGCGTTAAAAATAACGAATATTAAAATTCTTTTGTGAAATAAGTCTTAACAGTCGTAAGTACTAAATGATCTCCGTCCGGGATTAAGTTTTAATCGCTTCGTAGTTGCAGGCGTTGCCGGAACACCGTTCTTTGTTTATTCATTGCAATTATAAACGTTTGTCGTTTCTTATACTTAATAGAACAAACTATTTCCAACTGCAGTATATCAGCTAAACTTACCGTATTTATAAACATTACCATAATGAAATCTTAATATCCTATGAAATAATAGCTGACACATACATATTAATACAGTACTAATATAGCTATTAAAATGTAAACGTGGTAGAAGTAAAAAAAATAATTAAAGAAAAGTTTTCGATATCTCCTATACCCATCACCTGCAAAATTACATAAAAATCGGCCAGCCGTTTCAATGAAGTTTGGTTAGAAACTTTTTTATATATGTACATAGATATACTTTAATTAATAAAGTAAATTACAATAATTTCGATGTATAGATAGAAAGAATATATCTGGATTGTATTAACAAATAACGATCATCATGGCATTACAAAAAATACATACATACATTTTTATTTTATCTGTGGTGACTGCGTTAATAAAACTTTTTAACGGTATATACCGAAATTACATTATTTACATAGCTCTTGCATCATACATCACTCTTGAGGTGTGTATAAATAATGTGATAAATTCGATACTTGAAAAATATTTATTTAAATTTAATAAAAATCTAGCGTTTTGTAACACATAAACCACGCTCCCGTAATACTATCATTAGGATGTCATTTCGTTAGAGCTTATTTCGTGTGATGGATGCGCCCATTAGGGCAGATGACACTTTAACAGCCTCCCGCAGGTTCTAAGTTTGGCTCTTTGGCTTTGTTTCTCATGCGGTAACCGAACTTCTTCAATTGATGACATACATTTAATATACTTAAGTATTAAACCACGATGACGGTATTAGGGCAATAGGGCAGAGAGCAGACACATATTTGTGACTGTTTCATCGATTTGAAACCAAATAAGTGATCAGCATTTTACCTACAAACTCTTTATACCCTCGGTAATTCATTTACTCATTGAGCGATCTATTAATCTAGAAAAGCTAACTTATGTCTTAAATTTTAGGTCACAGCTTACCTTATAAACATAAGAACACAGTTTTAAATGCATTAACAAAAAACGAAGGAGGACCCGATATATTCGTCCGTCCAAAGCCTGACTTTAAAAATATTTTATTATATTTATCATATAAATAATTATTTAGTACATTTAATTCTCTTTGTAATTAAGCTACGGATTTTTGAGTTGCTTCTATTTCATATTTAAAGTTATTTATATATTATTTATATAAAGCAATTTCAATATTACAGATATAGTAAGAAAGAGATACGCGTACTTAGTGTACGCATATCTTTGTATCGTATTATCCCGTGTCTGCATTATGAACTACAAAAAAACTTTGAGGATTTCTTTTATAAAGTTTTATTCAAACATTTCTTAATCACGTGTAGAACGACAGAAAGAAGGTCTTCAATCTGACATTGCGCAGGGCCGAATTTATTTCTTCGTGAAAATGTCCACCTTATTTATTACATTTACCCATTAAAATATACATAACTAACAAATATGATTATTATTAAAATATACAATAATCAAAATCGGCACTGCTCAGTTGAAATATCAAAAGCACTTAGCGATTAGGTGCCGCGTCGTCGCTTTAGTTTTCGAAAGCTTAACGTAAAAAGCTCAAATTTAGTATGTACAAAACACAGGGTACAAAAACAAAGTCCTCGGTTATATAGTCTTAATATTCTTGTAATTTTAATAAAGTTTTAGTTATTTGTAAATTTAACTTAAGTTTTTTTTGTCTTATGTATCATTTTGAGTATGATTGCCTCATAAATTTTTCTCTGACTACAATTTGGACTAATACCTCCCTGTACTTGTTTGTGTAACCTATAGCCTCCAGCCAGTCTCCCTGTAGGCGAGGCACGTTTTTATCTAATGAATCTGCTCTGTGTACACGCATTCTCTAGTTACAGCCTTATAAGAAATTGGAGTGCTTCATTTTGCTTCGAATTTCTTTGGAATTACGTATCAGCTCTTGTTAGATATCAAAGTTTTTGTGTATTTGATAAAGACGACATATACACACACACCGGCTTATGTATACATACATATTTGTTTCTCAGCACAGCTGGCTTCGCTGTCTCTAGTCGAATAGCTTTGATGTTTGATAGCAACCCTTCTATATTGCAGAATAACTCAGAGATCCAACTATGTTTGACTTGTATGGTACAACCAGTAGGAGGCGAGGGTTATCACACTTAATTTTTTAACGTCCTTTGAGGTATGGTACATTATACCTAAATGTTGGAGCGAGCACGTACAGATTTACTTAGGGTTGCACCATTTACACAAGTCTTGCGCACCAACTATTGTTTGTGAGGCTGATCTATTTAATTGCACAGTGACTGAATTTATTCAATAATTCATAATTTGTAATAATAGGTTTAGTTGTATTATGTTCTACGTTTATTTTTTGTATTAGTAAGAATATAAAAAAAGTAATCAATAAATTACGTATTTTGTAATACAAATAACAAAAAAGGATTATCTACCGTCACCATATGTCCTGTATTTTCGAACATTAGATTGTAACTATATAAAATAAAATATACATCTAAAATACATACACTGTTGAAGCGTGAAAATATCAGAATTTTAATATTAACAGGGCGAAATAGCACTTGGAAAAATCTGAGATATTTTAATATAGCCTTAAGAAATTTGTAATATTATATAAAAACATTTTCGGTAGACGTTAAAGTTTTATCACATGAAAAATTCTTCATTGATTTCGTTTTTATATTTCGTATTTTTACTTAGGTTACGATAACTTGTAATGCCTTAAACCTGATATGATAGAACAGACATATTTCTGTGGCTTTTTCGATCACTTTTTATACCAAAATCTTGATCTACTGAGTGAATCTGCCTTCTAAACCGCAAAAATCATTGTATTGCCGTACATTACCAACTGAATCAAGTAGATGATCTCTGTATAACAGTCTAATCTCTAGAAAGACATTTCTTTTAATAATCTATTTATTTGTAATCTTACATCTAACTTACATACTATAAAACAAAACACGTAGAAAATATACAAAGCCAAAATAGTTTACATAGATAAACAATATATTATATAAAACAGAAAACATAAAAGTAGGTAAAAATAAAAGAAAACTGAAATGAAACGAATGACAACTAATATACTATAATACTTAATATTTCAAAGAAAACCAATTTGTTACTGCTAAACAAAGTTAAAGTCTTCCCGCCTCTTCAAATATTTCCTCACATCCTCTTTGCTGAGGTGGAAAATATCAACATCCTCATAATTAGCGTCATAGTTAGATAGAACCCGAAATATTATGTAGGTTATTCGTGTCCGTAGGAGGCACATGTTACAATTGTGAGTATCTTTAATTATAGAACATTTTTTTAAATCATATAACATTTATTTCTTTTTAACTATATATCTTAGCAGTTATGACCAATGCGAGTAGTGTATTTACATATTATCATAATTTATATACCGTAACATAGATTCATGTCACTTTTGCGAACATATTAATATGTCTATTTTTTTGGAGACAGTATTAAGCAAGCGTAACGTTCTTATTAAGGGGACCTATAAAGACGAAAGTAATTTAATAAATATAACTCACTGCATCACAACAATAAACTGAATTTTAAATTTTGCGTTTAAAATGTGCTAACATTCAACCTTTTCTCCCCAAAGATATACTCTATTAAACAAAAGAAATGTAAACAATTTAAGGCATTAGAAGCATGGTTGTCAAATAAGCCACAGTAGCGGATGCCGACCCAGCAATATTAACTATCCAGTTTCCCCTCTACCTTCATTTACATAAGAAAATAAAAATGGCCTCTATTTGTCTTGTAGAGTGGAATCTCGCTAAGCTACACTACTACGAATCCTCGCTTCTATCGTTCTATATAGAAAAGTGCTCGAATACAAATATTTATTTTTGTAAGTAAATCATGGGAACTTTAATATATAAAATGCATGCTTGCTGTCGACTACTATTATAGTGGCGACATCTTGGTTATGTTTCTTTTTCTTTAGTTCAGTCTTAGTAGGGGCGGCAATAAATAATAAATTACTGTTGATATATATAATATTTTAATGTTTTTTTTATATCTAGTCTAGAGTATTTTATACCATGATTCAGATGATAAGCTTGTCTCTCGAAAAAGGCCTTCTCCAAATATTGATCTGTCCCTCGCTATTATATACCGATCTCCCCGGCTAACCTTCTAATGTGGAACCTGCCTATATGTCATTGAATTCATAAATTAACAACGTCAAAGTGTAATAATAATATAATCAGTGTAAAACCATTAATACTTGCCAGTATTAATAGATCTACAAATTAAGGAATTAATTTTATAGTCAATAGTGATTACAGAGTTATTATTATAATTAAAAGTTATAGTGACATTATGTGTTTAATAATTATTAAATATATATTAAACACACAGTGTTAGAAACTTGCGACAGAAGCAAAAATGTTTGTTGAGTTTCTACACAAACTTTTCAAATTATTATTTGTGAGTGTATTTACAAATAAATTATATATTTTTTTAATATTTTTGTTATACTACAATCGATTACTAAACCCAATACGTGAGCTAAACTTAAACACATATTTGCTAAGTAACTTTTTCGGTGAGGTACGATGTCTAGACATTGGTTCTTTCAATATTGGTTAGAAGATTAAATAAATAACAATATACTTATCAACTGTTTCTATGTAAATAGTAAAAAAAATGCTCTGCTCCAAAGCGAATAGCGTAGATGTGTTTGATCCCATGTTTACAATTATTTTGTGCATGTAAAGATAGTAACTATGATTGAAATGAAATTGCTTGAACTGTATGTGCCTGAAAAGAATTTCAGATCCCGAAGGCTTTCTGTCTAAGTGGTGCTCACGAACTGTCCTCCGCCAGCAACACCAATTCCGCGTATGACCTCGCTGTTTAAGCGTTTCCTCAGTTCGGACTAGAACTGGATATATTTGTGACAAGTTTGGGAAGACTGAGATGAGTAGTTCTTATTTTTGACGTGATAACGTCTTTAAAATTGTTTTAGTCGGGTGACATGTTCAGAAACTTGTGTCACACCAAAACCTCACGAGCGCGACAAAACCTCACGACCGCGATCGCAGGTATAACGAGAGAGAGACGGACCGATCTCCCGTCTCATCTCGAGCGCTGCCAGTCATTCCGTGAATGTATGAAGAAAAATGTATATCATAGTCGAATAAGTAAACTTGTCATTTTACACCCGAAATTTATCATCAAAAGTGTGAATAAAACGATAGATGTAATTTAAAATTTGAAAAAAATGTTATCTTCATTAATTCCTTACTTCCCAAAAACTTATATCACCAATAAGACGTTATCACGTAAACATCTCGATCGTAAACCTACTTTACAAACAACCAATATTTTTTTGTTGTTAAGTTGAAATAAAACTTGTTGGTAGTTAAAGGTAGTGTACGAGTAATATATATAATATACTCCACTGTTTGTCATATATGCTTTAAATTAATAAATAAATTATTACTTTTTTTATGTAACAGGAGGCAAACAGGCAGGTTCACCTGATGAAACGATACCGCCGCATGGACACATTGTCAGGAGGCTCGCAAGTACATTACCAGTCTTTTAAGAATTGGTACGCTCTTTTCTTGAAGGACCCTAAGTCGAATTGGTTCGGAAATATTTAAGTGGACAACTGGTTCCACATAGTGGTGGTGCGTGGCTAAAACTGCCTTCAGAAGCGCTCAGTTTTGTGGAACGATGAAGATTTACACATATTTAATCCGAAGTCCTTACATAGGACACACTATTAATTTAATTCCTCTTTAAAGTTAATATTCTACGGTTTCGATATTTGTAAACACTTAAAACTAATAATAAAATAATATACATTGAAATAAATAACTAAACTTAACATAAACTAAAATATATCATTAAAAGGAGTCCCTTTAGGCAAGGTTCCGAAGATACTGGCAGCGTTCCCCCTTTGAATTGCTAGACTAATTCTTTGTCCGAGGTAGCTGCCAGATCTTCGGTCTCCTGTGATGTCGACTAACCTTTTTGAAATTTCTTTAAAAAGCCTTAAAGCGCTAGGACCCCACGGACCAAGGGTCTCGACACCGACAACATCATATTCTGAGCCCAGACCCCTGAATTTGCATGCTTTATTTTTTTCAGCCGCTTCACAAGCCGCACCAGCTCTGTAGTTGGTTCCATGTAGATGGGAAGGGGCCAGCGTAATAATAATAATCCGAACAGGCCCAATTGATGAATTGATTGTATCCAAATGTATCTAAAGGGTTTTTATCGAGCAAACTCACGTTTAGATCTAAATATCAGTGAGGAAATAATGGTAATTAATTTTATTGCAGTACCTTAGTAGAAGATAAACCTAAACTGGTTATTTCGTGTAAAGGAACAGTAAGCATTATTTCAGCTTAAGATTTCGCTGCGCACTTAGAAAGGATTTGCGAATTTCCAACAAAATTATTATAATTACCTTGAGGTTGTTCTATGCCTAATACCGAATATAATTTCAAAAATACCTAAGTGGGGTAAAACAAAACGTTATAATTGCGGTTACAATTTTTTTATCACATTTAAAATTACTTTTATACGGATAGGTATGTTTACGTACAAATTTGGATACTATAAGGGCATATTGTAATTACCATTGTTTAAATTATTTATCCCGTTGCAGTAATTAGGCTCAGTCCAAGTAAAAAAACAGTAGAATACTTAAGATGTGGATAGTGGATGCCAACGCATTTTTGATCTTATTACGTATCACTTTATTTGATGCAAAAACAATTACATTTTGTACTTACATTCTAGAGGTTGTAGTCATACAATAGGCAACGAATCGTTGAGTTACATTATTCATTTTCTTTAACCTTATACATAATATACTTCTATGAGCACCTTTTTTTTATAGAACCGGGGACAAACGGGCAAGAGGCTCATCTGATGTTAAGTGCTACCGCTGCTCATGGATACTCTCAATGCTAGAGGGCTCGCGAGTGCGTTGCCGGCCATTTAAGAATTGGTACGCTCTTTTAGAGAGAAGGTAAGAATTCAAGGTAGAATCTATGTAAGTTATAGCAATTGGTTAGACCGCATTAAATGTGTACTTCAACAAAGATTTTGATGTCTTGTGGATGAGGAACTTGAATACGAGATATGAATTTAGTGTCGTTATTTATGTAAATATGGATACTAATATTTAGGGTAGGGTAATATTAGAACTTAAATATTTATTTTGATCTTAAGGCATTTTACTAATAACCAGTGTTGGGCTAGCCTGACTTCGGTGTTCGTCTATCATCTCTAAGAATGAGTTACTTAAGAAAAAAGCCATTATAAGGGAACCAATATAACTAAGACCCCAAAAACCCCGGCATTTCTACCTACACTTACATAACCTGCATAAAACTAGTAGAAAAAATAACACAAAAGAGAAACTGAAACAGCCAATAGTTTTTTTTTAATTTAATTAATATGTTATATGTGTTGTACATATATGTAGTGCTTTACATCAGTTAAAATAAAAAGTTTTTGTATTAAGCTAAAAAGATAATACAAAAGTTACTCCTGTTATAATTGATTGCTGTTCATTTATTAATTTTAAATTATGTTCAACATTTCGTAGCATTACTACGAGTGTAATCCGTAGCAGTGCTACATCTTGGTAACTTAGTCAATATCCAGTACAACGTAATTCAGGTGTATCTATGTTAATCCGACTTTACTATCTCAGGCCGACACGACATGCATTAAACCTACAGTTGAATAACTTAGTGTAATTTGTTTTGTTACATTTTATAAGTTGAATTATCAGAAACATTTAAAAATTTAGATTATTTGAAAAGAATTGAATTTAAATTTTTGAAGTTATACTTCTTTAGGCGCGTTATGAAAAATTTATGAGAGTGAAATTTTACGATGCGCGCGCACCGTGACACAAAATTCAGTATGGGCGCCGAAAAAAGAAATAGAATATGCGTGACGTTTGACCATAATGACATTAAATTTTTGTAGTAGGTACCTTTTAAACAAATAAAGCAGTTTTAATTATTTTTTCAAAGAAATTTAGCAATGCTTTTTCACAAAGACCTATTGTTACTTAGTTAAAAGGTTATGAAACATACCTAGTTATTAAATTAAATTAATAATATAATAAAATAATAAATAATAATTGTTATTAATATCAATTAATAATTGAACAATATACTAAATATCAAATATTGTTAAATTATTAACGCTAAATATCTATTATTAGTTATTTAATATTTCAAAAAAAATAAAGAAAGCCAAAGAAGTATAACTTCTTACGCGCGTACATAAGTACACGCACCATTTTTTTAACTTAAAGCTTGTTTGCACGGGTTGTCTGATCAACGCTTATAACCCAAAATGTCTAGCTTTTAGATTTATTACCAAATTTTATGTTTATTGTCTTCTTGCGTGAAGTAATAAAAAAAGCTGTTCATGGATCAGCGTTGAGGTGCTCACAACTGTCGACCCTACACTTGATTGTCTTCAACAAGTTTGTAGTCAAACCTCGATGTGTAACTACCATTACACACATAACCTACCATTGGAACGTTTAGCCCGTAGAAAATGATCAATGAAACGGATGTAATCTCTGATCTAGAGCCATAGAAATAAAATTTGTTTATTATAGAACATACGATACAGGTATCATGTATTCCACGTCATTGAATTTGAATATGTAGGCATCCCTACTTATCGGCAAAGAAGACAGAGGGTGTAGGCCGAGAGAAAAAGCCAGCGTAAAAAACTCTCGGTACTCTTTTAAAATAGCAAATTATCAAACAACACATATTTTAAAACAAATATCGCAAATTAATTAGAAGTAGCCTGTCTAGTACTAGTCCCAGGCCCTTTTATCAACTAGATAATCGTTAACTTTATAGTAAATCTTATTACACAGCTTTTCTTTCATACATTTCTTAAATTTATTAAAAGTCACAGATAAAAGAGCCTCTAGGATATTATTAAAGAAGAGTATCCCTTTTCCCAAAAAAGAATTACTAACTTTAGATAGTCTAGTACGGGGAAATTGCAGCCTGAAATACATACAGGGTTGTAGCACTAGATTATTATTATTATTTATTGGCATTATTCAAAGGCTATAATTTAAAAGCTCAAATAAAACTAATCCTCATTTCTCTAAGGTGGTTCGTATATCTGCGGCTCAGCTATCAATTCCCAGGCTACATGTACGCGATACAATATCTACGCTTCAGATAAATAAGTACATTGTTCAGGGTGACCATTCGTTAAAGTTTCTATAGGGTTTGAAATGCGAAAATTAAAAGTGAATTGAAGTGAAAAGACTGTTCAATAAAACTCAGTTGTAAACCTTTTGAAAACTCAAAACAAAATATTTTTTTGGCGCAATATATCCACTCAAACTTTCGTCTTGCAACTAAACATTCTGCTTTCTTGGGCCATTTTTATATAATAAACTTAATTCTTCCAGATGAAAAAGATTCTTATAGATGCGAGAAATGCGTGGTTAGCATACGACCCAGGCTTGAGTTTGCCTTCCAGCGTCAACTTTCAAAGGATCTGATCCCCTTTTGTAAATCTGACTTCCAAAAGTTATTAGGTCACACTTCAGGTAAGGTGGGTTGCAGTGAAGTCTAGGGAAGCTGGCCATGGACACAATGCTTATCGTTCGCAATACACTGGCACCGTTTTGGACCTTGAATTACTTCGCATTGCCATCAGCCTCCGCTTAGGAGTGCCCGTATATACTCCCCATAAGTGTCCATGTGGCTTTGAAGTACGTAGCCTTGGACACCATAGCCTCCATTGCAATAAGCGTGCAGGTCGTTTTTCTCGCCACGCCGCGATCAACGACAACATACCCCGCTCTCTTGCCTCCGTCAATGTTCCAACTATTTTGGAGCCAACAGGCATTGCTAGAGACGATAGCAAGCCCGAAAGGATGTCGTTGATACTTGGCTTGGTATGGGGCTATCTCACCTCCCTCTGACAAGCAAAAAAGCTGGCGCGGCCGCAGAGCAGGCGGAATAAACGGCTCAAATATAAGTCTTTCCTCCAACTTCTATTTTGTTCCCTTTAGAGTAGAGTCTTAGGCTGTGGGGTTCAAGTACACAGACGCTAATTAAAGATTTAAGTTGGCGCCTGGTAGATAGCTGACCCCGGTGACTCTAGAGCTGGCCCTTTCCTCACTCAACGAATAAGTATCGCACCGTTAAAGGTACACTGCCAAAGGGACCAAACGTTTTAGATTTGTTTTTATTTTCTATTTATTAATTTTTAATTATTATGTAGGTTAAAAAAGTACTATATATTTGTGTCTTGGAATTAAAGTTTACTAATACTTATTAACCCTGAAGTATTCACAGTCAAAATAAAAAAGCTAAATATCTGTTTCCTAATTTACACACCTACAACCACTCATGCCTAGTTTTATTTAATTATTTTGTTTGTTACTTTGGTTTCGTCATATGTAATCATCTCTTTTATATTTTCTGTCCTCGATGGAAAGCTGATGACCTGTTACCACAAGACTTCTATAGTCCCATTATAGGCACCATCCTCTCACAAAGATTGTCAATACCTGCAGCATGTAACCCGTCAAATTACAATGGTAGGTATTGTGCACATTGTGAATTTGTCATTTAGATACTTCTAGATAATCATAGTTTTAGTAAAAACCGAGTATCAAGTTTACCCTCCATATACTTTTGTCTCTCAGTAAATTTAAACCAAATTTAAAAGTCAACTTCTCAGGTACTTAGACTACAGAATACAACATTTTAGTTGAAATCGCATGCGATTTATAATATTGATAATATCCACATGTCTATAAAAGCATAGACATAGAGAATGTTGTGCGGTGTACGCGGTTACGACATTTACACACCACGTAGCTACGAAGAAGTGGATGATTTCTATACGCATGTATTAAAATATTTTTCAATATTATTAAGACCATCAAATACACGTTGCTTTAAAGAACCACTACATAAAGGTTATAAAAAGCTATGGACGGAGTGCGGCGATAAGGCTTCGTTACCGGAGGAGACCACACCATGGGGTTCAGTGGGTAGGGTACAATAACTGGGTCCCATATAATTCTCCTCACATGCAATCGCACCGTGAAGAATGCATACCGCATTGTTCCATTCTAAAAAAAGGTTATAGTGTTTAAAATAAGGAGATATTACGTTACGATAAAAAGAAATTTAGATGACGTTTTTTGACGTGATAACGTCTTACAAATCGATGACTGCCGATTGCACGCCCGGAAAAACAAGAATCATTGTCACGTTCAGCTAGCACAAGTGAGAGCGCAGTACAAACGATAGAGAGGCACGATCGGCTGAAGTGTTTGGCTTGTGTCGCATTTATCTTAAGTTCTTAATAGGACCTTTTTATTTAAATTCAATTTTCAATTAAATTCTTCTTTGTAACAAAATAATGATAATAATTCAATTCAATCCATTAAAGTATGCAATTTTTCATCAATCTTTTCTTATGACGTTATCACGTAAAATTGTCGTCCGTAAACCGACTTTACAGACTACCAAATTATTATTTTCTAACTGGGGGAGTCGCTGATGTTATGTAAAACCGCTGCCAATGGACATTCACATTGCCAGAACAGTCGTAAGTGCGTTGCCGGCCTTTTAAGAATTCTCTTGAACGTACTTTTATTTTCTGCACAAAACCATCAACGATTTATTACGTACATTTTAATGCGCTACCGTATCCATAAAATAAAGTGCCTTGTAGTGGAATTGAAATCGATAGTATGCCTAGAATGTTAGAAATGAAAGCTGGTTATTTGGCAAATTAACAATGGCCTGTCTGATTGTATGAGATACCGCAGCAGACACTACTACCTATTTCTATATTATACGCTCAGTAATCTTTAACAAGACTTCATGCACTTTAATATTTTTTGCTATGTTAGATACGTGATCGCTTTAAGTTATATACCACGTCTACGCACATGTGTATGAATATGGCGCATAAGATTCATGGTTTCGAGTTCCGGCAAAACAATGGATTGGGTTGGTATATGCTTCATCATCTACTTGACTTATAATCAATAAAATAGACAAATAGAAATTACACTAGCCAAATTGGAATCTACAGAGGCATTACTACATATCTTGGTATGACTTTAAGGTTTAAAAAACTAACACTGGCACAGTGCACGATCATAACAACTTTCTGCTACACTCTCAAAACATGCGCATATACACCCATTCACACACTCACTCATTCACTCATTATTAATTTATAACGCTTATTATTTTTTACTATTTTAAATATCATGGTAACCCATGTAGCACGTAATTATTGTTTTCTAGTCATCCACAACACAGGGCCTTCCTAGCGATATATGAATTCTGTCACAATCCTTTTGTCATAAATAAAGTTTTTATTATAATTATTAGAAATATGGGGTCAACAATATGTACGACATGAAGATTGTGAAGAGTCGTGAGAATCATGTTTAGAAGGCTTAGTGGTATCAGCGTACGACTATGTTTGCATTTAACACTCACGGTGAAGAAAAACATCGTGAGGTCACTTACTTTCCTGTAGAAAAAGCAAATTATCACGCCACTGCACTGGTTGATAGGTACATAGTTACCAATATGAATGAATAAGTATTGATTTGACTTAATGCCCTTCGCCATATCTATCATAAATATCAAATTTCTATTGTTATATTTCTAAGAAGTGTAGAGACATTTATTAACAATGAAAAACCTGAGCTTTCGTAATTTAAAAATCGTTTAAAGAATCAATTAAATCGGTTCGTTCTGGAAGAGCTTAAATCTCTTTATCGTCAGAAACGAAATAAAAAGGGCATAATTTTTAATTGAACTCTCGAGTATTCCCTCGACACCCAATTAAGATCGCTGAAGCGATATCGACGTCAAATTTAAATAAACTTTTTCTATTACAAGTGAAATGTAACTGTTTGATCGGATTAAACAAATGTTAGAATTCGTTGCAACTTTTCTTTCTAGAAACATCGAACAACCTTTGTTTTTATGGAACAGCAAACGGGCAGGAGACTCACCTGATGTGAAGTGATACTGCCGCTCATGGATTCTCACATTGCCAGAATGCTCGCAAGTGCGTTGCCGGCCTTTTAAGAATTGGTTCGCTTATTTCTTGAAGGACCCTTAGTCGAATTGGTTAGGAAATACTTCAGTGGGCTGCTGGTTCCACATAGTGGTGGTGCGCGGCAAAAACTTGATGTCCGATGATGAAACTCATCTGCAGGTATTACCGAACTCCTCTGAACACCCTCCATGGTAAAAGCGGTAGAAGATGCAGAGTGACTCCACATCTCTATGCAACGCCAAGGGAACAAGCCATTCCAAAAGTGACTTCGAATCACTCTTCGGTCAAGCGGAAGCAGCTGGTACTGGGGAGCTCCCGCCCAGAGGTGAGAACAGTACTTCATGTGGGGCCAAATTTGCGCTTTGTAGACTTTTCAAGCGGTGGCCCAGAGTGAAGTACCGCCTCGCCTTGCTGAGCACACCAACCTTCTTAGAGGCTATCTTAGCCTTTCCTTCCTAACTGAACGTCATTCGATATGTCAACGCCCAGTATTCCGATGCTACCTGAGGCTTTAAGAAGAGTGTCTTTGAAGAGAGGATCACTACTTCTCCTTTTCCTCTTCTTGGGGTTAAATTGAACTAGATTTAGTCTACCCCGATTTGAGACTTCACGTAGCGTTTCGACTTCAGATACATGTTTGTTCCGGTACTCATCGACAACTGCCCGGCCAGTGTAAAGAGTATCCCCAGTGCTGTTGTCCGCAGCTATGAATGTTGCTAAGTACATATATAATTGATATTACGCCCTCCTCTAACGCCTACTATGTTTCGCAAATTTATAATTAACCGTGCTCTGCGGTGCTAAATGCATTAATTCGGTTGTAAAATATTTTCTATAGCATAAATCATTTTTTTGTAGAAATCTTCTATAATCTGTGGTTTTTGATCTAAAGCCAATAGTTTAAGCAGTGTGCGTGATATTTTATTGGTATTTTTCACACCTTGAGTTACCTTATTGAGATTTTCATACGGATTCTTAACCTGTTGAAAATACGCTAAGGGATTTAGGATTCTAATGATAAAGACTTTTTCCAATAAGTCCAGTTGTTTTGAACCCTATTCAATGCAACCGAACATCCAAATCTTCACTCACGCTATTAGTGTAGAAAAGTAAAATTATACCCTATTTTCATAGTAACTATGTATTAACATATTTTTATACAGACTAGATCGACACAGCTCGACCCAGCTTTGACCAGCGCGTAATGGGCCCATTCCTCATCCGAGTGAGTAACGTTTTTACAGAATATAAAACAGGGTCCAATTGTTATCTTACATTCAAGTTTACAAGTTTCTAACAACAGTGTTTACATAGTTTTATATTTTATTGAAATTAATACAACATGTTAAAAACACAAAACAAAAAGGCTAAAAGGCTAAATATTTCCCTCTTCAATATTGTATTGAAAATTAATTAGTAACTTTCGTTCTAGAATGAATTAAGTGCATACCACATTCATGACCTATTCCCTAGTTAAAGCACTAAGAGTAGCAACCAATAATAGCTGGAACTGAATATGGTCTGGGTAGGTTAGTCCTATCTCCTCGACGTCCGCCGTTCCACAACTGAACGTTTTTCAAGGCAATTTTGGCCGCGCACCACCACTATGTGGAATTAGCTGCCCATTTAAGTATTTCCGAACCAATTCGACTTAGGGTCCTTCAAGAAAATACTAGATCTTAAAAGGCCGGCAACGCACTCGCGAGCCCTCTGGCATTGAGAGTGTCCATGGGCGGCGGTATCACTTAAAATCAGGTAAGCCTCCTGCCCGTTTGCCCCCTGTTCTATTTAAAAAAGTAAGGTGAACCTGCATAAAAACATAATGAAGCAAAAATCAAGGTCATGTCCCGGGAGGAAACTAAATATTAAACGCTATCTAGAATAGAACTAAACTTAATGTTAGGCTACAATTCCCTTAATGACGACATTATATATTTAAACCACTGTAAAAGCAAGAACGACTTCGAGGTAATAAAAATTTAAGAAAATAAAACCAGTAGCCCCCAATATCTGAAGCTTACCAAACAACTCTCGATTTTTAATAACGTCCGAGAGCGGCTCGAAAAATAGTTCTGCAATTTCATATTAAAATCTAGCACTTTTACTGAAGACGTTATTGGTTATCTGCTTCAGTGGGTTTGAATTATACCCCGCTTGTGTTTAAAGAAATGCAAGGGCAAATCTCTTAAAGATATAAACAACATAAAAATTCACAAACAACTGAATTTCACTATCGGCCTCATCATTGTTTATACTTTGAATATTTCTTGTCTGTCATAACAACTAACACATATGAAAGTATATACTGTCTGACTTGACTCAATGTTAGCCCAGGTAGCAATCACGAAAGCTATAAAGGCGTTAGTGTCAAAAAGCACTCAACGTGGTTTTTAATACCCTCCGTATCACAACACGGCTCTGACTAAAGAGACTGGAGTAGGTATCCCACATACAATTCTGGAAGTGGACGATACATCTTGTACATTGGTTAACAAACAAAATTTAAAAAATTGCAAAAGATACTGCATTATTTTTAAGTCGAATGTAGAAGTCCAAGTAAGTTGACATGGGGAGAAATTGGCTGTGCCGAAAATCAATCTGGCAGTGTTTCGGAAAAACACCTTTTGTATGGCAATTAAGGTTTACAATAAATTACCAAAAGAATTAAATGATCTTCCGACTAGTCTTTAAAAAGCGACGAAGTAATACACCAAACTTTTGGGAAAAATGTATTATTCAATAAATGATTATTTGCGTGAGACACTTTAGTTGATATAAATTTAATAACGTAGGATATTATATGTACGATACAAATAATATAAGACCTGACCAATTCATATGACTAATAATGCAAAATGTAAAATTCCTTTAAATACAAATTTGCGCGCCATTGTGTGTGGCACAGTATGCGAACTTATGATTGTGCCATACACATTTTTGTACCATATTATTGCAATAAATTATTATTATTTTAAGTTGTTAAAACATTATAAGTTGAAAATCAAAATGTAAAAACTCGTCAATCAAGCTGTGTCATCGTATTAATAAATCACGGTGAAATCAATGACCATGGTTTTAACACATCAATCAAGCGACTTTATTCAACAATCTCGTTCCATCCAGTTGTGTCACGACGTGTTAACGTGATACTAGGGCTTGACAAAAGTATATTACAATGTCACCCGCTATCCCCAATCGAATTTATTTAGTCACGTGAGAAGAGTAAAATCAAACCATTGATTAATTCGGTATAGGGGATCAAATAGAAAACGCCGTAGATCTCTTCAAGGGTTTATTTTAATTTCATTTCAATTTGTTTACTCTAAAAAGCCACAAATTACGCGCAGAAATACACTAATTTCCACACACAAAACACGGTCACTGGTTACTTCTATTACGCGCAATTCACACAGTACTTTATCACTTGTCTTCACTATTCGCACTTTATCACTTCGGTGTTAGTTTCTTGATATCGCACTCGAAACCGAATTAATTGGTCGCGTTTCGGTTCGCTTATATCCCTGGGAATAATTATGCACGATATTTGAGAACTCTCTAGGCAGGATTGCTACTGAGTAGCGATTGCACAATTCTGGAACGTACGTACTCTTTATCTCTTTCGCAAATTTCTCCGTCCTTGTCGTACGGCGTTCTAGAGTGTTCCAGACGGTTCCGATCTTACCTCTAGATCGCGTATCATTCCGTCCCACACCTTAACAATTCGGTCTAGAATAATCCTTCATCAAAGGGTTATAACAAGTCCTGAAAACGGGTTTCCTGAAAACTATACCACTCGACTACACATGTTCTGAAACTGTCTGAAAAAATGTTTCAGCCTCCTGAAAACATTATGCAAATTACAATTTTCTAATATGTTATGTGAAAAGTTCTCTAACTAGTGGAAATATCTAGAAACATTGCAGTCAACTTGTCTTCGTAACAATATTAAATAGATTGTTTGATTGCCAATTAAATCTAGTTATGAAAGGCATAAAAGATTTGTAATATTGAAATGGTCTCTTTGATGTGAGGTGGTAAGCTAATTGCGTAATTAACAGACGACAGAAGAAGGTCCTTTAAGTAGGAACTGAATTGCAAGACTTGTTTTTTTTTTATTGACACTATTCTAACAGCTAAAGTCTTTATTTGTCTCCCTCCATCTAATTGAGTAAACACTGTGATGAATAGAGACAGATATGGCCTTCAGTTAATACGGTATAGACTGACTTACTTTTTTAAGAAGGTTATTCCTAACGTTTACCTAGATTACGGCTTATCTTTGAACTTTTATTACCAATATCGCTACATTTTAACAAAACTTTACCAAAGCTAGCATATTAATTTCCATATTTTCCATAACAATAACGTGTCTCCGGATGTCCTTAACATATTTGACAGGCTGCAAAAAGTTTTGACGAGGGATTTCGCTTCTTTTTACCCAGTTCTTTGCAAAGTACCCCAATTATAAGGATGTTTGTATACTTAAATTTAATATCCGGTAACCGATTAAGTTTTTCACTAACTTACATTTATTTATTTACTTATCGTCTATTTTTAGAGTAACTTAATGCTACTTCAATAGAAAATCTTACATAAAAAGTTATTTATTATATAAAAAGGCATTGTTCTGTAAGACACTGCTCTTCTACGCCACCTACATACATAGACCAGGTCAATATATTACTGTGTTGTGTTGAGTGTTACAATTACTGTTCGCATTAAAGGTGTGTAATTCGTATTTATCTATTAAAAAAGTTTTACTTAAAAGCCAAGGTTTTAATTGGGGATTGATTACTCAGATGTTGACAGGTCACGGTGGCTTCTTGTCGTATCTTTACAGGTTCAGATTTAGTCAAAGTGCTGTCTGTCCTTGTGGCGATGCAGCTGAAGAGACAGTGTTGCATGTTCTGACCGACTGTCCCATGTATGGATACGACAGGTATAACGCTGAGCAAGCTATGGGCATGAGGGTAACGGAGACGAGTTTAAAGAGAATAATGCTCAATGTTAGGTTGAGGGGCATCTTTTTGGGATTTGCTGTGAGGGTCATGCAGGAGGTTGTCAAGAGAAATAGGTAGTAGTAGAGTAGTAATATAGGTAGTAATAGAAAGTAAACATTCGGCTTACCAATACATTTATGTAAGCTTTTTAACACCTCCGACGACTACATAGTCGGGAATAATCTGGAAACGTTTAAAAAAAGCCAAGGGTTTTTTTTTATAGAATAGGGGGCAAACGGGCAGGAGGCTCACCTGATGTTAAGTGATACCGCCGCCCATGGACACTTTCAATGCCAGAGGGCTCGCGAGTGCGTTGCCGGCCTTTCAAGAAGTGGTACGGTTATAGTGTAAAAGTTTTAGTGTAAAAGTATCTTTACGGGTAAGTTTTTATTCGATATTAATGTAAAGGATCACTAAACAGACTATTTCACGCTAGGCGAACATGGTCAGTATGTTATCGTATAGCCCACTAAAGGTCTAATTCATAAATCTTTACGTTAATAAATATATATACACCCTTCAGGTCTGTGCCTCTTATTTCTGTTTCGTGTTTTTTTTATACAAGTAGGTGATCGGCCTGCGTGGCGGCGTCGACATTTTAAGCATGTTACATTCTTACGATGTTTTGCTCCGGACGAGCAAGTTAATTGAATAGGTGAACCTTCTGGAGTTCTATACGTTTAATTACATAAGCTAAAAAATTTGGTTGAAGGTGCAAATTTCAGAAACTACTCCATTGAATTAACTAGTTTTGCGTTGTTGGTAAATAACGCTGCGGCCAAATTACCTCAAGGCATAGCTATAGATGAAAGGAGATTTAAATATATAAAGTTTTGTCACGAATGTATTTTCAAAGCGAGACGTGAGGGCCAGCACTGGATCCCAAAAAGTTTAATTTTATTAATGTCACAATGGTTACGAATACTTGACTATTAAATAGTATAATTGGCATTATACCAATGGTATCCTGAATAAATATATGCTGTCTATAGTTTTAGTTTTATTTTGTTTACAAACTAATAATATCTATGAGTGAATTGTTACTTACTCTAACTGAAAAATAATAAGAAATAAATAAGTTATTATTACAGTAATATACTTAGTAGCAGTAATATGAAAAGTCTCTTTTGCTGACAATGAGTTCTGACTCGAAACTAAGTATATAATGTTTGTAAGTATATATCGTATTATATGTGTATTGTATTATTAACATATATAATCACGTTTGTAACCATTGAAGAACTTTTACTTGAATGTTCATATTTATAATTTATAACTACTATGTTTCGTAAAGATTATTACCAAAATATTCCATATTTCCCTTTTTTTCAACGTTGGTATTTAAAAACTATAAATCGTACTCCGAACAAATAGGTACGTTAACTATAAGAAATCCATAATCCTGACAAAACGAAAGTCTGTTTACGATTGAAATATATGGGAACAACAAGAATCGGTAAAAAATTGTTAGTATGTCGCGACAAATCCAATGCCTAATGGAAGGTTTTGCTTTGTGTGGCCACGACAATTAAATTATTCACTAAAAAAATCCTCGAAGTTTCTGTTCCTTATCATAATATGCAATAGTCACCATTAACACTACATATTTGTTTATATTGGCTTTATATTCTATCAATTCAGTCTTTAGTGCGATTCCGAGATATAAACATCAAGATATAAAATTGCAAATAGTGAGGACAAGTTATTAATTAGTGTGAGTGTGTTAGTGCGCGTTAATATAATTAATTTTGACTAGAAACAAAAGTTTTTGGGGCAAAGCAGTAGATAGACAATCTATTTTTATGTTGCAAAAACGTGCTATTTGGTCAATTTATTGCTTAAAACTAGGCACTTCACTTAGAAATTTGTTCAAGGAAATCGATATTTTGACGGTACCTTCCCAATATATATTGGGAACTGTATCGTTTTTGTGCGTAGTAATATAAGTTCTCTTTTAAAGAACAGTGACATTCACAATAGGAATACAAGAAATAAGGGAAAATATTTAAAAAAAATTATACTTTATAATCGCAAATGTCGGGGCCTTGACGTCCGTCCAACCATTTCAATCTTCTCACGTAGGAACCCCGTCCCTTATATTTTTATTGACCGTCTCAGCTTGAGAAAATGGCCTTCAGTGGAAAACAAGGATTTGGAACGTTTTAAAATATGTTTGCTTAAATTGTGCTAGACATTCGTAATTTTTTATTTAATCATTGGTTTTAAAGTACTATGTGAAAACTGAATTTTGGAAGTAAATATTACATACAATAAGTATTGGAAGTATAAAGCTGGGTCCACATTTGTAGCATGTTGACGTATCACGATCAGTCGTATCGTATCTAGTGTTTGTATCATAAATATGGACGGTCATTTTGTCCATGTCGTATTTTTAAGGCGTATCTTGTAAAAAACGCGTCCATTCTTATCAAATGCTGTATCATGTCAGTGTATCGGCTTTAACTTTACAAATATAGACGCTTCACTTTTCTTCCGATGTATCCTGATGCGCGTGTCTGTCAGTGCACCTTTCCCTTCTCGTACGGTTCAGTTATGTCTTCGTTCCCAAACGGTTTAGCCATGTCAGCAATTGCTCACAGTTTGGCGGTGACTAGCGCCTGTTATATTATCATTAATAGTATTTAAAAAAAAGTTAAATCCAGACGTAGACGGCGCTGGAAATGTTCAGAAACCGAAACAAACATGGTGGAATACCATTGATGAGAGATTTCAAATTTCAGCTTACCAGCGGAAAATACAAAAATTTCACTCGCATGTCACCTATTGATGTTGTGTATTCCCTTTGATGATCGCGAAAAAACCGACACAGGATGGTTCGCGGTGTATCAAGTATCGTATCGTGATACAGTATCGTGATACAGTATCAAAATACGTCCATACCACCGATCGTGATACGCGTATCGGATACGCGCTTAGTGCGGATCGGGCCGTATCAGATACGGCATGTATCATTAACGGGTATCATTTTGGGTCCAAACTAACGATCATGATACGCGCCGAAGCCACGCAACGGAGATACGATACACCGAAATGCTACAAATGTGGACCCAGCTTTAGATTCTTTATGGTAACACTGTAAAAGTACACATAATCGTGACACTGACGACACACCGATGGCTGGCCATGCGTCATACTCGTGAACGGGTGCTACTTGTGGTGACTGGTTGGACTTGAATTGGTATATGCGGTGATGTTAGTTATTTCGACTATGTATTTGCATGTTGTTTCCACGAGAATGTAAGTGCGTGCTCCTATTTCACCATGCCTACTGCTGATAGAGGACAAATCTTTGTTTTTAATTTATTTTATTATTATTTATTACTTAAGATGTCATGTGGAACATGGTGTAATGGTTGCAGCTCCTTACAAACATTTTACTAAACAACAACTTGGCGATTAAAAAGAGTGGCGTAGAGTTTATTGCCAGTTCTTCTCGTCCGTTCTACGCCCTTGATTTGAGAACTGGCAGTTAATGTAAAATTCTAACGTAATAAGCATTTAATATGTATTCCTTTATTGACGTTTTTAAGTGTTCTTTGTTACTTTGTCTTAGATGAATAAATAATTTAACACGTGAAGGTTTTGCGACATTTACATTCTAAGGCTATAATCACAGCGATGACGTCAAACCCTGAAACGCTCTAAGTTATTCCAGCCGCTAATATATATAACTTCTGTATATTATGATGTATATAACTTCTCGACTTCATAAGGGCATTCAGGACAGTCTTTTATTGGTTAGATTGGTCGATGTTCCTCCCTTTAGGACACAGGATATGTTGTTCACCATTCTTCCTTCACAAAGGCAAATAAAAATCCAGTACACCATAGATCAGAAACTTTTTTTTATATTTTTATATACTGGACGGGAGCAAACGGGCAGGAGGTTCACCTAATGTTAAGTGATACCGCCACCAATGGACAATCTCAATTCCAGTGCTATCGCGAGTTTTTTAAGATTTGGTTTTTTCGTCCTCGAAAAGAGTTTCGTTGAAGAGGAAGAAAAGAGATCGACTTGATTCCCTCTCTGAGTCAATAATTGTTTTGGATTGGTCAAAAGGCCTGATTCGTATTAAATTATCAACGAAATATACGAACACAATGAGTGTGGTTTGCTGTAGATTTTAAAATATATGATAGAACTACGAATATCTAAAAAATTACTGTAAAATGAATTGGTTTTAACAAGAAATGTAAGCCCTTAGAGATCAACACCAATTACTGTACGAAGTAACGAGAAACATGAGAATATGTTTCATATTACTGTGAGAAATATTTGCATGAAGATTATATCGGAAAATGTTACCCTTCATAGACTACTTAAAGTTTTATATCAAATTTCTTTGGTTCAATTCCATATCAAATTTTTTTTTTTTTTTTTACGATAACCGAAAAAGAGATTCAGTTAAATCAAATAACTTATGAACGAAATCAGGCGAGAAGAACTGTGCCACACTTTTACGCCAAGTCTTTTGTTTTAGAAAGAAAACTGCTGCATTCGTTACACAAACATAATAATCCATCTGTTTTCTGTTTATAATTAGGACCTCTAAGTTTCTCCTGTGTGTCAAACTTCTTAGGGTGCGTACAGACTATGTAACATGTTATATAACTTGTGTTTTATAACACGTCCACATTATGTAACTTTGTTATTCAACATTATTACATAAAACAATAGAATAACAATGCAATATAACAATGTTATATAACCATTTTAAATAACAAAAGAAAAACAAAAAACGTAGATGCTGGGTTCGTCCTAGCATACATATCAATTACATGTTATTATAACATGTTTTATAACATTCAGTGTCCACATTATCTGAAACATGTTATATAACAATGTTGTATAACATGTTATGTTATATAGTCTGTACGCACCTTTAGATTTGTCATAATGAACTCATAGTTAACGCTGTCTCTTGAATCTCTCGAAACGAAGACAGTACTAACACCGCTCTTTATATATTTCTCACAAGCTGTTACGCGAACTTGGGTTCGCCTTAATATGATTTTACTTAGCCTACATTTTTAGTAGCTACATACCATATGGAAGATTTTGCTATGCTACCCCATAGAGACTGTTCTTTTTTCAGGAATAATAACTGGATTTTAGATTTTTCTATACCACTATTCCCTTTGTAACCTTCCTCAGAGTTCACGGAATATATATAAAAAAATTACCCAAAAGCTAGCCAGCCAGCCATGCGATTCATTTGTTTATATCGATACTCTTACTAGACCTTTTATTTTCATCAATAAAATAGCAAAAACTAAATTTTATTAACTCTCATAAATCTCACAGACATTCCTACATAACACATATATTTCATGGAACATACCTTTGGGGCCAGTGAACGTCTGAACACACAGATGAACTTTAATTAAACTAATTAGTCTATTTGATATAAATGATGTTTATTTACTAAAACTATTCCTCTGCTAGTTGTACTCAGACGAATTATCATAATTTTAATGAATTACAATTTGTTCTTTGTAAATTTAGAAGTCTAATATTTAAATATTTTGTTCCAAATTGTTAACCGATGTCCTTTTTTTTTTTTTTTTTTATATAATAGGGGGGCAAACGAGCTTGCGGGACCTAAAAGGGCAGTCTACGCAGCCCATAGACACCCATTTTTAGTGGGTGCGTTGCCGGCCTTTGAGGGAGTCCTTATTATAACTCTTCCTTAAAGACTGATATCAAATCACCTGAGTAAGGACATGTTTAATATTACTTAATGTGTCTGAAAATTGGTTATATGGCTTAGTTAGCGATGTGTGTGTGTGTGTGCGTGTCTATTTGTAGAATACAAGTATTTTTTTTTATAGGTGTGTGGAGGAGAGATGGTACTTAGTTCCTTCAACATTTAATGGCCAGCACGAAGGCTGCAGTGGTTAGGGGATAAGCTGTATGTATATTTCCTTAGCGGCCGGGATATCTTCATTAGCATGCTTCAGGGTACCGCCATCGCTGTGATTGTAGAATGTTAGTGTCAAATGCGTTGTTGAAAACTTAGACTTAGATTTTGTTTTAATTTTATTTTTATTAGTTTATAAATATTTTTATTATTACTATGTAGGTCAAGAAAATCTAATATGTATATAAAATTCTCGTGTCACAGTTTTCGTTGCCATACTCCTCCGAAACGGCTCGACCGATTCTCAAGAAATTTTGTGTGTTTATTTGGTATGTCTGAGAATCGGACAACATCTTTTTTTCATCCCACTAAATGTTAAGGGTAGTCCACCCCTAAATTTTTTTTTAAATTTTAGCTTATTTTTTTATTCTTTATTTTTTTATGATACATCATTAAAAATACATACACCCCTAATTTTCACCCCTCTACGATCAACCCCTATATTTTATTATAAATGATATACACGGCAAAACGACGTTTGCCGGATCAGCTAGTTGTTAGTATATATTTTATTGCAATGATTAGTAATTAAAACTTTGACTTATATTTTATGATCATTATTCATATTGTTAACACAATCTACACTTATGAACGTCATTAAATAATGCTAAAGTTAACATTTATTGCTAAATAACTAAATAAACATTACATTTACCAACAGCGTGTATAGAAATATCTTAAACACGTTAATGCGATTAAATATTCAATAAAGTGTTCATCAATATTTAGTAGTAGTATTCTCCCTTTAATCTTATCGCATTGGCTTTTAACTATTAAAAAGCCAGTCTGTAAGTTTTGAGGCTTAACAATCGTATTAAACATATCTTCTAAATGTTTTGCTTTTAAACAGCCCCGTATGTCAAAAACATACGTAATATTCTCAGCGCAGAATCTTATCCAAAGTCAAGCTAGAAACTGTGATACCACCTTTGGACTTTCGTATTTTTGCGGATAACCACCAGATCAACAATAAAAAGTACTTTGTAGCTACTAGGAAATATTATTCCGAATAATACAATTAATAGACATTACAGAAGTTATTTGTTTTCCTTAAAAAACAGTTATATAATTTTAGACGATGACAAATCTAAAGCTTTGTAGAGGTCAGAGGAAGATCGGCATAATTGACGTAAATAAACTGATATGACGTACGGGATGTGTATGTTATTAGGAATTTATTAGCAATATTAAAATGGATAAATTCATATACAAAAAGGTAATATAAAAATGGCGCCCAAAATAGCAGACCACGGAGATGCATTTAATACTTAATTTATTTTTTCTGTATAGAGATGTATCTGTTTAGTTTCCTTAATAAATAAATAATTAATATTTTTCGTCGATTCTTGTTCGATCTTTAACGGTTATAAGCCATTTTAAATTATGATTTAAATATTTAATAAACTCATTCAAAATACAAAATAAATTAATAAAAGCACTAGAAAAACACTTTTTTAACGGATTTGAAGTTATGTTTTATTATAAATTTACAACTATTTTACATAATTTTAAATTTAACCGACGTTTCGCGTGCTATACAGCGTGCGTGGTCACGCTGACTGAAGAGAAAAGGTGTTGAATGTCAAAAGTGTCACAGCTGTAGAAAAAGTTGTGTTATCTCTATTTATTTCCCCGGAGTTGGTATCGACTATGTATAAATTCAAATCCGTAATCCGTGTTTTTCTATGTCTAAAAGGTATGTCAATAAAAGTCAATACTAATAAAAGCACTATTAAGGTTACAATTTTTGAACACCTACTAATAAAATCTACCAAGAAACCAAACTTATGACGATTAAACAACTAAATGGTATAGCAACTGTATGATTATTTAAAAAAAATTAAATAACTCTCTACATAGTAACTTAACTTATAAAATCAAATACACCACTACACGCAATACCTACTCATCGAGCGACTTTGCTTATCTTGCCAAAGCCGCGCACAAATTATCTATTAGGTATGAGGGTATGCAATTGTTTAATCAGTTGCCGTCTAAGGTTCGTAACATTAGCGTGATTAATCAATTCAAAAGGGCATTAAAGTTACACATCAGAATGAGCCAATTAGAGTAAAATTGGGCTAGCTGATGGCGACATGTATCTCGTTCGTATATAATATTAAATTTCTCATGTAAATAAAAAATAATTTTTGTAATGAGAAATAAAGTTCTTTAAACATTAATTGTGATTAATATTTGCATTTAATTTAACAAGAAAAAGTTTGTATCTATTTTAAATTATTGAATTTTAAATTAATACAGCCATTATACAACGGCCTGTATGTAATTATTAAAGTAAACACATTGCAACAGGAAAACGCTTCTTTTAAGTTTAAAAGGGAACAGTTGCAAAGACCAGACACTAGTATCACCACAAACAAGAAACATGTTGGCATACGTAATACTTGGCCTTCTCGCGACTGTGAGCGCAGCGCCTCACAAGGATATAAACATAGACGATGATGATCAGACTCTTGAAAACTTCATAACAAACAAATTTAACAAACTAGAAGCAGAGAGCCGCGCATATTGGCAGGAATATGAAAGGGAAATGAAAACTTTTGAGGAGAAAATGAAGGCACTGTCTCGCCATTTCCCGAATCCGATCTTGGAAGAAGGATTTGATGGTGATAAATATGTTATAAAAGTATCTCTACATGGATTTGACGAGGATGATATTTCAGTACAAACGAAGAAGACAGCTGTAGTGATTGAAGCTCACCACTCAAATGGTAACTCGAAGAACAACTTCTTCAACGTAAGAACTCTGCCAAGTGAGGTAAAATCTGGTTCCTGGACGTATGAAAATGACATTTTAACTGTGGAGTGTGAACTAGAATAGACCTATCCTACTTTTGAAGATAGAAAATTATTATTATATAAAGAAATAATTAATTAATGTAGTATATTCTTCTTAGGAATATTTTATTTTACTATCGCTATAGTGTGATTAAATACAAAATGAACATATTGTTTCTAAATTTATATATTTTAATACTTCCTTAATTGTTTTGTTTGCGAATATAATATAAAATTTGTTATTGAGTAGGAGTAGAAACTTTAAATTAAACATATTAATGCTAGTTAGTGGTTGATTGTGCGGTTTCTTCTTAATGCATTAATTATATATATATATATATACATATTTTATTTTTTAATTATATAGCTGAAAGATATTAAAGAATTATTAAATGTATCAAGTAAAACATTTGTATTTATTTGAAATACTTCCTTTAAACTAGGTCGGCTGGAAACTTAATAAATCAATGTCATACAAAATATTCAATTGGCATTGTTTGAGGATAATTGCAAAATCTTCAATTACTATTCCGTATCCATTGTCGTTGTCTATGACTGAATCACCACTTATAAAAAGATTTTTTTTTTCTAGAACAGGGGGCAAACGGGCAGGAGGCTAACCTGATGTTAAGTGATGCTCGCGAGTACGTTGCCAACCTTTTAAGAATTGCTACACTCTTTTTTTGAAAGACCCTAAGTCGAAATGGTTCGGAAATACTTCAGTGGGCAGCTGGTTCCAGATAGTTGTGGTGCGCGGCAAAACTGCCTTAAAAAACGCTTAGTTACGGACGTCCGAGGTGGAATTTCGTAATCTGCCTCGACATTCGATGATGAAACTCAGCTGCAGGTCTGCTGAACGCTCTCTATGGTAAATGCGGTAAAGATGCAGAGTGACCCCACATCTCTACGCAACGCCAAGGGACCACGCCACTCGGAGAGGGATTGGTCGTCGACGATTCGAACCACTCTTCTTTGAAAACGGTCAAGTGAAAGGAGCTGGTACTGAGGAGCTCACGCGAAGAGATCAGAACAGTACTTCATGTGGGGGCAAATTTCCGCTTCCCGCTCCCCCCACCGATGAAAAGGTATAGATTACATATCATTTCTTTCTTTTTCTTATCTAAACTTCACAACTCTTTATGAAGCTCGAGTAAATCCCCATTTAGCATCGTGGGCTCCGCTACTATCAGGTCTATTATCTTCATAATCAAAAAGATTCAGACACACGCCGCCCATTTAAATCAAACCGTTTATTTCACCATGTAACCTACTTAATTGTACACCTAGAAAGAAATAGCCAATTCAAACGTTCAAACTCAAGGTATTGGTAAATCACCAGAATAACAGTGCTCTGAAATATACTAACACTGTTAACTAAGTATTATTTACAAAACTTTCCTATAGACAGATTCTATACGAATGGCTACAGGCTCTCGTAGTGAGCACGAGTTTCCCTCACTAATTGCTACCTTATTAAAAAACTTATCTACGTGCTCCGAGTTACTAACAACGTGTACCATCTTCTATGAGTTATGGCTTTTAAGGATATCGTTTATGGAGTGTGTTCGGGAGACGACTAACGATTGAGGCAGAATACAAAATTCCACACGACGTAACAAACAAAACAGCTTAAAAAACTTTGTTCAATATTCCGGTGTTCCATACAAGTTTTTTTTACAGAAATATTTCTCTCTTCACTTAAAAAAGCGATTTATCTTATAAGACGTGGTGATGTAATTATCTAATATGTTACAGAATTAGTATTACGTGACATTCATACCTTGATAAAGTAACTACGCTGATATAACCCGATAAGGAGCGAACAAATACCTAGCAGCTATCACGATACCGAGATTTGAAACAGTCTTATAGAAACACACAAAGTAAGAGTCCTTTAAGAGATTACGGAAACATAAGGAAATATTTCAAAAAGCACCATAAATCCCTACTATTGGATGGTAAGAAAGGTCTTGGACCAAAGAACAAAACCTTCGAGCAGCCCTCCGTCGTCCGCGTTTATAAGGCTGGTTCGGAGCTAATATGAACCAGACGAAACTGTTTCGATGTAGATGAATAGGTGGCATCTAACAACATCGAGTCTCGGTTTGCTGCTAGAGCACTAAGCCAACAGCTTTTTATCTACTAACATCCATTAGCAGCTATATATAAATAGTTAATCCTGCGAACCTTTATTCTGATATATTCTTCTTATACTGTCGTCACAGTATAAGAAGCCAGAGTCTGCTTGCCAATAATTGTTACCGCTCATATTATCAATAAACTACAAAACCAAAAAAACAGAATAGGTAACATCTACTTTTGAATTGACAGAAATAAATAGATAGGTAACCTAATGTAGTCTGTGAAAGCAAAATGAAAATATCTAGATCAAATAGTACTACCTACCTACCTATATTACAGTGAAGTCGGTAACCAATTAGTATAAAGTTTACGTAGATGTGGTGAAAAATCTGTGTCTATTCTCAGTGGTAGTAGAAGTGAAACAAGGTGTTGCAAAATATCGTTATACTTTACGGTTTTTAGGCCATAACATTAGGGATAAATAAATAGCTGCTCCCGCGAAGTTCGTTTCGTCTTATCATACTAAGACGTTTTGTAAGTAGCCACAAAGAACATTTTGCTATGCAAATGACTATTTACTTTTCCAGAATAAAAACCTACGTACTAAATAAAACTATTTTTTTATATAATTTTTTATTAACGAATTAATAAAAAAAAATTACACGAAATGATCCAATCGTCTTCGATTTTTGCGCATATCAACATATTTTGCTATTCGTTTTTGTTTATATACTCGTAGATTAAATAAAGCTTATATCTTTACACGACGCTTTTTTATGCCGTCGATTAAAATTACATCCAAACTATCGCCACAACCGATATTTGTGACTTAGTGTTAGTAGATCTACCCCTATCCTACGTACGTATTGCTCAAAAGGCTGGTATTGTAATACGGATGTAGGTAACAAGAGTATTTTAAAATACCAGTACTTTGAAATTTTTCCTCATATCACTAAATAAATTATTAAAATAATCATTCCATTTGCTTCTTAACATAAAAAAGGCACTTGGTTACAATCAAACTATTAAATTAAAACCTTCAATATTATGAATCATAAGATATTAAGATAATGCAAAAGATATGATAGCGATATTGTCTTGACGGAGAATTTTACCGTATGAGATAAGTGTCGTAGATGCTGGTGGCCCTTTTACCAGGAAACGCCGACATTGTCTCTACATAATTTTGGTTTTCCTGCTGAACTGCACTCTGTAGCCTGCATAGAAAATAATGACAAATGCCCTAGCCGCTACATTTTTACCTGTAAGAAAATCGTAGCTGAAACTGGCACTGTCAGCCATATGTCAAGTTTCAAGTCAAAGACGAGTAAAAACATGACGTCGAATTGATGTGATTAGTGATAACCTTCTTCATCGGTTATTGTAAATAGGTAAACAAAAATAATTTAGTTGGTAGTCATGTCATAAAATGAATGATTATATTATGGACTAACTATCAAATTTAATACCACCCATAGTCAAACTAAATGTGATATGTAAAATATTTAACACGGTTTTTAAGATAAGATAGCCACCTAGTATTGTGAACATCTTCAAGGCTACATTACATTAATTATCGTAAATTTGTCAAGCAGTATTGCACTATTGGTAAATTGTAGGTAATAAAAATTCATATGTGATTCGGACGGTGTCTTGACAAGATGTCTTTAAAAACATTATTATTTAGGTAAGCTTTTTAATATTCTACATCAATGTTCGATATTTAAATGAATATTACTTTATAATCACTTGGAATGCTCATACTACCATCGTCAGCGAATCTAGCAGCTGTTTTCTATCAATTATGTCTGTTGTTCATATTACGTTCCTCGTATTTATAATATTTAATTAAACTACGAAAACTATTTTTTGAGATTAGTTATTTTAAAACTAACTAAAATTCATGTTTATTTTTACATGACTATATTTTGGAATTAAATATTGCAGGGGAAGTCTAAAAGGAAATAAATTTATTAATTTCACGCCGATTGTTATTCGAAATCAATATGAAAGGCAAAGGAACAATACAAGAAAGTTACTTGGAAAAACATCTGCTTTTATTTTTAGTTCTGTTGCAGTGGGATTAGCTAATGGTAAATACAAAACATATTTAAATAATTTAATAATGAAAAGATGCACTCACAAAACAAAATTCTCACAAGAAATTATTACTTATGTATTTAATATCTACTTTTATTTAATACCTATAACTTTATAAAACTGAGGCTCGTCACTCATTATATAGGTAAATGTCAGATATAATGTATATTTTAGTATATAAACATACTAAATAAACATTTAGTCAGTGATAAGTAATTTATAAACTTATAGAAGTAGCAGATGTTTCTTAAGTGTAAAATGATACAATTTATGACTTATATTATTTAAAATATTTAACAAGACCTATTTTTTTATTTTCCTAGTCCCAATTTTCAGTGGTTTGTTCATACTACAGAACAAATCATGATATTATGTTACTTCTTAAAACTTGTAACAATATCAATAAAATCTAACTCTAACCAGTCCTCAAAGTCAGTTTAGTAACTGTAAATAACAATAATCCAACCCTATATGGGTTTCTTCAATCATTTTTATTTCATAAACAAGTAAGGTGAACGGCCTAGTGCACACCTAAGCATCCAGGCCAACACTGTTTTCAGTTGTTTATATACCTAGTAATATACCAATGTCACTTTAAAATGTATGAAATAAATTGATGAATTTTCAATTATATAATTAAAACTATAGTGGTCATATTAACTAAAGCTTGATCTTAACATTTCAGAAAAAAACAAGAGTAAAGATGAAATTATTGAAGCTGGAGCAAAGAGACCTGATCTACCAACATACAGAGCTGAGGAAGTCAGCAAGCATGACAGCAAGTTAGTATCAGCATTTTTTACTGAGATATAAACAAATATAATTAAAAGTCGCAAGTACAATTCACATGCTAAGTATGTGATCAGCCAATCTTGCCAAAATATGCAACAATTCAATTTTTTAAGTAAAACTTCTTTGGCATATGAGGGTAAAATTTAGGGTAAAACTTTTTGTCGAAGAAAAGGGAGAGAGCAAATGAGACAGATTGAGAGAGAGTGAGAAGGGTACATTCCTTATAGAAATTCAATTTTTAAAATTAATATTTAGTAAAGAGAATTTATGAAGTATTAGTATGTAATTTATATTTTATGCAAAATAATTTATTGAAATCTCAAATAACGAATTGTAATTTAAAATGCCACGTGTTTTTACTATCGAAGAAATAAATTTAAATAATTAAATTTATTATTTGTATTAATTTTCGACACTTAATATTTTAATGACAATTAAATTCATTAAATTCCTAACATATCTTAATTGTCCCCCCTCCTAAGTCTCGGAAATCTAAAGTTTTAGATTTGTATAAATATAAACAAGACTTATAATTAGTTTGCCAAAGAAGTTTCACTTCTGATGTGTACTTTGTACGCACGCACTTTTTTTAAATTAATTTATGACTGGCTATGGCCTATAGACTATGCAAGTTGCAACAGTACAGAAACAATTTTGATGTCCGTATTCTAATTTGTATCTCAAGTCAGGATCTCTCGTATTGAGCGCTGTCGAATATGTCAAATACAGGCCTAAGTATACATTACTGAATGATAAAGAAATAAAAATATTTATCGATTTTAGGCATTTATCTTAGATTTTTAAATGTAAAAACTACTGTAATTTCTATTAAAAATTACAATTATTATACAAACACTTTAAAATCTTATCTTGACAAATATTATCTCTGAATAAATAGCAATAACTTTCTTTTATTACGAAAAAATATTTTTATCAGTATTATCGATACTCGCATTGATTCTTTTGACAGATGTCAAATTATTAGCGGTCAAGGTGGGAAGGTTGTAGTTATCAGATAAAAAATCTCTATTTTGATAAAAAATCATGGCCAATTAAGTTATACAACACAAATTACAATGGCAATAATTCAATAATTTCATATCCCGTTCCACTAGGTATGTATATGGGTACACCTAAGGGTGAAATTACAGTACCATGTACACCTTTAAATAACAAGCTATCAAACAGAAAAATTATTTTATTTTAAACCTCTAAGTTAAAGTTAAAACCTATTAATGAGTATGTTAACATAACTATATCCAGATGTTCTGGATTCTATTTCTGATGATACAGTATCAATGTCATGGTTTTGGGAATTCACACAATACAATAATTTGTATTTATTCACTAAAGTAATTAATTCAGAATATAGCTCTTGGCTTATAGATAAGATACGATATCTGTATCTGATACAAATTTTGTCATATTGTAACTATTTTGCAAGATATTGCGGGTGTTGCTATGCAATAGGTATATGCACTTTATTATCTCTGATATAATAGTGTTGTTCAATGCGCAGATGTCCGAATCGCGGCTGTGCGCTATATTTCTTTTGCGCATTTAAAACATGCTCCTATGTAGGTATCATGAGGAAAACGGAGAAATCGTCGGCGTGGAAGGCACTAAAGGCTGATAAACTTGATTATAGAAATTATCAAAAAATGCAAAAGGCCCATATAAGGTTGTAGCGCCACCGGATAGTTCTTTGATCGCATAATACCTACACATGATTAAAAATCGTTTATCATTTCTTTTTATTTTGTTGCTAAATACCAATTTTATCTATAAGATAAAGGTAAAATCGAATATTATTTAATAAAGATTTGGTAAATAAGCTTAGAAAATTTCTGTGAAAAATCTTTTTTTTCACACTGAATTACTACTACTACTAAATATTTTCACTCTATTTTTTTTTATGAACATGATTTGCATTAAATTCTGAGTTGCCATAACCAAAACGAAAATTTGCTAGAGCCAGTGGTTACAAGAAAATGTTATTAATATTTTCTTATTTATAATAGTATAATCTGTAATATATGCAGTTTGTAACAAATAAAATTTAAGTTGTGTGTCGCATTTTGATAAATGAAAATGTTATGTTTAAATTAATCTTATATACTTACTTACATTATTGGTGTACTATAAAGGCTCCAAAATTAACCGCAATGTATTGCTTTAATTATTATCAGATCAAGTTTCTGGGTAATCTACAAGAATGGTGTGTACGACGTGACGTCGTTCCTGTCGTCTCACCCAGGAGGTGAACAGATTTTAAACGCAGGCGGATTCAGCATTGAACCATTCTGGAATGTGTATGGAATGCATAAAACTGCAGAGATATATACATTGTTGGAATCGTACAGGATCGGTAAGAGAAATATATTTTAGACGCAGTATTATGATGGAATAGCTAGAAACAATTCTTCTTGTTTTAAACTTTACGAACTGTACGAATAAAACAATTGAAACAATAATTATATTTTTAATAAATGTTAACTTCTAACGAAACGCAAATATTTGGATTATTTACTAAACTATGAGAATGTACAATATATATTTTTAAGATGATGACAAGATGAATAGCTGGCATGATGTTTACATTTTTACCTACCCTTAAGGTAGGTAAAACAAATTGACCTCTCTGGCTTAAATATATATGTTTTTTACAATTTACTAATCAAATGTAAACTTGAAGAGGTAACAGCCATCAAAGAATCGTGTATAATTTGATATAATACTTACAGGAAACCTTCACGATGAAGATGTAATGGACCACAGTGATCACGAATTGTGGGTGAAAGAGCCGTATAGAGACAAGCGATTGATTGTGAAGACTGCGAAGCCTTTCAATGCTGAAATACCACCCAAGGAGCAGGTCGAACATTTTGACACACCTAAGTGAGTATAAATAGCTCTATGGCCTTCGGTAACCTTTGCAGCTAACTCAAGGACTGTAGTGAAACCAACTATTGCAGAGTCTACTATAGACAACGGTTTTGGATTTAAGATCGCTGCAGTGCTTACTTTTTTTGATATGCTGACAAAACGTGTTAGGGACCGTTCAAGTATTACGTAACGAATGGGGGGGGGGGTCAAAAATCTACAAACATTGCGTTACGTAATACTGGAACGCTCTCTTACGTCATTATAGTAAGAGAGCGTCTTGTTTATCGTCGCTGTAGAATGATAACCTCGTATGTCCAGAGAACCAAACATTACATGAAACGAAAAAAATAGTTAATTTCGCCAATGTTCGTTAAAATATTATGTGTCCATAGTTTTAGATGGTAAATAGGACTTATTTGTTAATAACATATATAAGTCCTTACTTCATGATTATACCAGTTAAATGACATAAGAGCCTAAGAGTAAAAAATAAATGGTTTTTGACATACGAGGTTATCATTCTACAATGACGATATATATAATTTTGTGATTTCGGTAAAGGAAAATATCGTGAGGAAACCGGCTCGCCTTAAACCCCAAAAGCTATCCATCAGAGGCACAGAAATCTGACCCCAGACCTAAAAAAAAATTGTGAAAATTTACCACTCCTACAAGAGCCTAGCTTATCTATGGGTCATAGATAAGGAAACTTATTGCTTATCTATGGGTAATATTGGCCCTAAAAAAAATTGTGAAAATTTACCACTCCTACAAGAGCCTAGCTTATCTATGGACCATAGAAAAGGAAACTTATTGCTCATCTATGGGTAATATTGTCCCTATAAATCAGGATAAAATGTCTTGAACAAAATCACTCATATTCCAGTGAATTGTTCTACGTCCGTCAACACATGCCGGTGCCAGAATTGGATGAAAAAACACATTCATTCAAAATATACGTCAAAGGGGTCAATAAGCAGTTCGAATTCAGTTTATCAGAGCTGGACCGCTTTCCACGAGTTTCTATTCGGGCTGCGCTCATGTGCGCTGGAAATAGACGAAGCGAGATGAACAAGGTATGTTTAGTATGTCTTAAAAAAAATATTTATTTATGAGACTTCTTTGATTAAACATTTTGCTTTAAACTATGTATCCGGATATCCGGATTTGAAGACAAGCCACTCGTTCATTTAGGCATTTACCTATATGCCAAAACCAAATTCTGTTTTCAAGGAACTTTAGACGCAGTAGACTAGAAAAAAAACTCTCTTTACCTACCCGACAACAACATTCTGAAATAAAGGTAGATTTAATCGCGTTTATGACCAATACTAAACTATGCCAGTCATTATCTTTATAAAATTTCTTTGTAAATTGAATTAAAGTAATTATTTATTGATTTTGCAATTCATTGTTTCAATTTTATCAAATCGCTTTCATAATAAAGATACGAGATATTAGATAATAAAGATACGCATTCATACATTATTATTTTAAAAATAGTTTTCTCAACCTTGAGGCCTTTAAACCACACTCATTTTTGCCGTGTGATCCCTTCATTTAAGAAATACAGGCCACAAATGGGCACCTAAAAGGGAGAATAATTTTTAAAATGGGTAAATTTCTGACTAAATTACTTGAATGTGTAAATGTGTTTGATGAATAAATTATCATTAAACATCACAAAAAAATACAAAGAGCCTAGTCCTAGAACATGTTTCAATACCTGGCGATTAAAAAGAGAGGCGGAAAGTTTCTTGCCAGTTCTTCTTACCCGCTCTACGCCCTTGACTTGCGAACTGGTAGTAAATGTAAATTTACGATTAATTTAACTTGACGATTCAAAAGTGTACTTGGTTACCCACTTGAATAAAGATATTTTGAGTTTGAGTTTGAGATAAGATAGAAATGTAAATATGTATAGTAATGTAAAGGCAAACATTTTGAAAGATAGAACCTATTAACATAAAAGAAAAAACAGAAAGATCAACTAATGAGGGGTTTTCAATAATTAATTTCCAATTCGTTCTTGAACGTACGCAGGAGAGCTTGGAGAGCCAAACGCAGATCTAACGTTCGCGTCACATTAAGTATTTTTTATAAATATCTAGCATTCAACGTGCATCTGTTGTGTGTGTTTATCGGCGCTCTACGAGTTTCACACGGGCAACAGTGACCCATCCGTGTATCATACACCTAAACTTTTCTCATGAATCATTCTAGATATTTCTGAAAACTCCAATAAATTCCGTGCAGTAGTTGTTTTAGTCGTTATCAAGAATTTCGTTGATAAGTCGTTTAACATTTTTTCGTTCGTTCTCCGACTTACTTTGCAAATCCGACTCTTGAAGGCAGCGCGAAATGATGTCGATGAAGACTGCTTGTTAGACGTTCTATGGATAAATTGGAATCGAATCTTCTATAAATAGCAGACTAAGTTTGGCATTATCTACCCTTCATAGATAAATGATATACGATAAGACTAGGTCAAGCTAAATATAACTAAAATAGATGAATGAAGATAAATTATAGATTGCCTTTATCAGTTGAAATGCTTTAACATAATTATCGCTTATTGGGGTGTCAAAGAAAATATTCGAATAAATCGAATAGTATAAGATTCCGATATACAACGACCTTCACCGAGATGCTTATTTAATGAAACGTATTTTATATTTAATTTAATATGTCAATAAATATAATCCATATGGTAGCAAATTTCAGTCCAGAGTATGTTTAATTAATATTTAAAAAAAGCACAAATTAGTCAATTGCTATTACAGGTTTATAGTAGTATCGACTATTGCATAGACATGTATCTTTTAATTAAAATAAATGTACCGTTCATATATCTGAAAGGGTTTTAATTGTAAAGATGTTTCATTGATTATATAATTCAAAGCAGGTGAAGCCTGTAAAGGGGCTAAACTGGGCTGGTGGTGCCATCAGTAACGCAGTGTGGACTGGTGTACGTCTCCGGGATGTGTTAATACATTGCGGCGTTGACTTAGAAGATACGGAGGGAAAACATGTTATTGTGAGTAATAGTATATTGTTTCAACAACTTGATCGTTACATATATGTATATTGTTGTATCAGTTAATCAAAACGCTTTCAAAGAAATTATGTCTATGAAATATATGTCAGTGAAAAAAATTCTCGGAAATTCAAGATATGTCGCACGCCTGTTAAAAATTGTATAGCAATACACTGTCTATTAGACCGTAGACCGTCAATAACGGATGCTCATCAATAACGTAAAATATTACCTCTAAATATACGACTACATAAAAATTCATTTTAAAATCCTATCCTCAAAAAATCTATTATATTTTCTTTTGAAAAATACTTCTTCTTACTTACTTACATACTTCGAGAAAGACCTTACCAGTCCAGTACCAAGTTTACACTATTCTAATAGTGATTGAATTTTTGAAATTGATAGTTGTTTGGACCCGGTTTTGAGATTATTCGATACAAATATATCTCATATAGATTGATTTATTTAATACTAAAACGATATTTTGCAGAAAGAAACGTTTTTTTTTACTTCAGTTAAACAAAGGAAACACAATGCTGACCAATTATTAACAATTGAACAATTTAAAAATAAAAATCAACCAGTATATTTTTTAGTTTACAGGCGCTGATATGGATGCGACAGGCATGAACTTCAGTACCTCGATACCGCTCCACCAGGCGGTAGATCCTCGCGCAGACATATTAATAGCTACGCATATGAATGGAGTGCCATTACCGCCTGACCACGGTTATCCCTTGAGAGCAATAGTGCCCGGTGCGCCCGCAGTACGCAGCGTTAAATGGCTTGGTAGGTTTTTGAACGAATTTTTGATAGAATATTGTCGACTTTACAATAATAACAGAAAATTTACTACACATTCAGATATGTGGGATTTTCATTGATAATAATGTAACAATGTATTATTTCTCTTAATAAATTTAATAAAACACTTTTTTAAATAGTTTATAACATTAAAAAACTTTAATGGGTTACACATATTATGGGTTTTTAAAAGAATGGAAGCCGTCGAATGTTCTAGATTACCTGACTCATTCTATTTAAGTTTTCGAGTCTTGTAGGTACAATTTTCTAGAATGTTTTGGGAAGTTTTTAGTATGAGTGTTAGTAGCTTTGCATTGGATTGTACCTACCTAGGGTAGGTTTTAGACCACAAGCCCATGAACAAAAAATACCTGTGAAATGACCCAACCTGAATTACGCTTAGAAGGCTGTTACTATATCTGAAAATAGTAACAGAATTGACGGCATAGTGCTCAGAGGAGCACTATGCCGTCAATTCTGAGCGGTACATGTGAGTACGTGAGTGAATGGACTTTCTCAGGTACAATGGGAGAATTTCGACTAATTATTAATGTACGGCTTTGTTATAAGTGTATAGATGATTAAAAATAAATGTCGAAAAACCTAGTGCCGTACAAAAGTGATGGTGGAAAATGTTATCTATTTGTGAAGTACTCTCAAGATCATTTAATTTTATGTTGTTTCATATCATCATCACCTATATGCTAATCAGACATATGTTGCGACCCTTGGCTTTCGACCGCTCCGCTGGAAATATGTACGGCGTTTACGGGTAAAGTATCTGTATATGTGTCCAAAAGAAATCACACAAATGCCGTACAGTAAGAAATGACCTATATTGCTTCTGCAACTGTCGTCGAATTAAATATTTGCACCGACTTCCGGCACCATCACTTTTGTACGGCACTAGGTTTTTCGACATTTATTTTTAATCATCTATACACTTATAACAAAGCCGTACATTAATAATTAGTCGAAATTCCCCCATTGTACATGAGAAAGTCCATTCACTCACGTACTCACATGTACCGCTCAGAAATGACGGCATAGTGCTCAGAGCTATTTTCAGATATAGTAACAGCCTTCTAAGCGTAATTCAGGTTGGGTCATTTCACAGGTATTTTTTGTTCATGGGCTTGTGGTCTATTTGTATGTAATGGTAGGATATATTAGAAGTTTATTCATACTTTTAAAAAATCTTGAAACCTAACATTTTAAGTAACTTATGAAACAAGACTAATGTTAAATCTTCTATATATCTGTTAGTATGAAATTATGAATGAAAAAAACATTTTTTTTCAGAATCGATAACCATCTCCCGCGACGAAAGCCCTTCCCATTGGCACCAGAAAGACTACAGAGGTTTCAATCCAAGCAAGACCTGGGAAACGGCGGACTTCAGTACGGCTCCGCCTGTTTATAGTCTGCCTGTTACCTCAGCTCTATGTGACCCTGTTGATGGCGACACTGTCAATGTCAAAGGGGGTTGTGTCACTCTTAAAGGTAAGAATTTTTTTCAGGTTGTCACTGGTAAGATTCCATCGGAATATTTGTCTTAAATGAAGTGTTTTGTAGTTTCATACCTTACCAAATATACTCTCTGTATGACACTCTTTGAATTCTTTGAATTGTGGCCGTTATGCGAACTTATCTAATTATTTGCTATGGGTCATATCAGGGAGCGTTCAAGTATTACGTCACGCAATTTTTGGAGATTATTGACCCCCCCCCCCCATGTAACGCGCCGTAACGTTTTTCTGTACCCAAGTGTAGCAAAACGTTCCGTGACCACCTAGTGACTCTTTATACGTAAAAGCTACTATTATGTTGTGTAAGTCGAAAATAATAATAACAATAACGCGTAATTCTATCCCCGCCCCGCATCGTAACGTTTTACAAAAGGGACCCCCCCTCAAATTCGTTACGTAATACTTGAACGCTTCCTCAATCACAAAAACAATATACTATATTTTTTCATATTAGGTATAAAGATTACTGTCAAAGTATAATGAGAATGTTGTCAACATTACGACGGTTCTCTTTCCGCATAGAAATGCGAATGTGTACAAGCACACATTTCACCGACGCGAACTTTTCCGTCACAATATATTAACATTTCGGAGTTATCATGTTTAACAGAATTCAAAACTGTATTGTGAATTGCTAAGAAATAAATAGGGACTCTAGAATGATGTATTATGATATACTACCTTCGTAAGTAAACGATATCAGATAAGTAAAGTTCACTTCTGCAAACTTTTCTAAATTTATACATATTCTGTATTATTCTGTTTTTGAAGTGAAACTTCTTTATCGGGGTTGGAAAAAAATGTAGTGTAACATTTTTCCGTTACGCGTCACATGTTTCGGTTACGCGTCACATTTGACCGTTACGCGCGTCTTTTTCTTGTCCCTACCATGGTTGATTCAAAGAGATTCTAAACCATTAATAACAAAAATGTATAATAACGATAACAATGATACTAAAAATTCTATTACAATTTATGAAATACTGTAATAATGTTAGTGGTAATAAGGTAAAATGAAATAATTGTATTATTTGTATTCAAGTATGTGATATTAAAAGCCTTTTGTTAAACTTTATCTAATTTAACTTAATTTAACCAATTTCTGTAAAGTTGCATATAGATAATTTTTCGAAAAATAAGGTCATAAAGAAGTTTCACATCTAACGTGTGTACACTAGTACACGCACATTTTTTTTATTATTAGCCCGTTTACTTCGCCTTGTACTACAAATTTTCTTGCCTTTTCATTTGCATTGCTTCACTATTTCAGCTAAATTATTTTGTTTCTGTAATAAAAACAAAAGTAGTAAAAAAATTAAGATGAAATTTTTCAAAATAAGCTTACTTTAGTAGTTGCATCCAACTGGTCAGAAACTACTCGACACCATGTTTACATGCTAAATTATACATATATAAATATTTAATAAAACAAATTGCTTAATAACTAACAATAACTTGTTGACTTTTAGAAATAAAAGTCTTTTTGAAATAAAAGAATAAGAAGTTCCGTTTGATCATATATTTTTAGGTATAAATCGTTTATTTTGCAGGCTTTGCAGCTATTCTTGTTACATACAATTACGCTTATACGATTCTAATATAGTTATTAGTAGTTTCGTCTCATTCCCGATTCCATCCAAATTATCTTTTCCATTTTTATTATAAATTCGCTTGGATTGGTTTTGTCTCCTGTCTGAAAAAAATTGCAATCCTTGTAAAACTAAAGTACAAATTTACTTATGTTTAAATCGTTTCACTATAATTAACAATCAATTCCACATTTTTTCTTAAGAATATTAGTCGTACTGTCGGAATTCTAATCTATAACAATAATTATGAATTCCATACCATCATGCAACCTAGAAACATATTTATTAAGCAAATAATTTAACAAACATCTTTTACTAACGTCCTTAATTAAAATGTTACCTTTTCTTCCGATATTCTTTTTAGGTTATGCGTATTCTGGAGGTGGAGCAAAAATCTTAAGAGTGGATGTCAGTATGGATCAAGGTCAAAGTTGGATAGAAGCGGAATTAAAAAGCGATTCGGCACCACCGCGCCAACATTATTCCTGGACTCTCTGGACGTTAAACGTCCCCGTGAAACGTGGAGACACTAAGGTGAGTGATAACGTTGTATGCATATAATTAAGATAAAGGATAATTATATTAAATTACATCGAACCTTACCTTTGAACTGAAATGTAAAAGTCCAGACTTATATAAAAAAATACTCGATTTAGATCGAGTCTCAAAATTTAACTCAAGTTACTTAGAAGCCAAGACAAATTATAATCAAAATAGTATTGAAATCTCTATCTAAAGAATATTTATAATGCTGTGCTAGGTCTATGCGAGATAAGAATGGCCCTTCAGTCAGGTCACTTGCTGTACCATCGAGAAGGAATAAAGGCAGGCAATCTACACAGATTAGGTTTCCTAATAAACGAAAAAAAAGTGTGTGTGTACAAAGTACACATGTCAGAAGTGAAACTTCTGTGGCTAACTAATATTTAAGTGTTGTTCAGATTTATACAAATCTAAATGTTTAGATTTCTGATACTTAGAGAGACTGAAAAAGGAAAATATGTTAGGAATTTAATGAATTTTATTGTCATTAAAATATTAAGTGTCGAACAATAAATAAAAACGATGGCGCGTAACCGAAAAATGTGACGGTAATTTTCTTTCCAACGCCCATAAAGAAGACTTCAAAAAGCAACATGGCGCGTAACCGAAAAACGTGACGATTTGCTACAAAATTTCTCCCATACGTCGCTAAAGAAGTTTCACTTCAAAAAACTTTAAATCAGCTTCTAGAGGTAAACAACATCTGGGACTGTGTAGTCGATACAAAATCCCATCTTTCCACTAAGTACCAACTTAAAATAATACAAGTCCTGCGCTCACGATTGACAAGAGTGAAGAAGAGATCGAACATTTCTATGACAACATATTTAGAACTCTAATGTTTAGTATCAAAGCGCACTTTACGATTCTTATGGGCGTCTTCAACGATACTTCCGGATATAGGAATCAGTTTGTGAGATACCAATCGGCCCGTTTGGCTTGAGCGTAAGAAATGATAGAGGCAAAAGATTATTTAACTTCTTGAGTTATAAGAAGCTGTACGCCATGAACATCTTTTACAAAAAAACCGCAACTCAAATGGACCTGGTGACATCCAAATAACATAAACAAAAACGAATATGACTATATCATAACAGATAAAAAGTTTTTTAGTAACAGTTATTTATCTCTTAATCTCATCGAAAGACGAAATTTCTTCAACTATTCCTAGACGTAGGGGGATATATAATATTAAGATTCAATATACGGTTATAATTTTTTCCTGATCAATATAGTTAATGTTTCTGTCACAATTATCTAATTTTAAAACAAAGCGTTCATATGTTTCATAATTATAAGTACACGTGTCCGGGTTAATGGACCTTGTTTGATGACGTTAATTTGACGTATAAAACAATTTTAAAGATAATAAAAACGCGGTAAACTTTGCCCGGTCCCCGAAGTCAAATCTATTTAACAAGATAAATAGTTTAAATAACATTTGTGATTGGGTCTAATGTAGTAGTCAGTTAATCATTTTATTTTAATCAACTTTATCGTTTATTTAGGATCGGAACATGAACTTTACGATAGTTTCAAGTAGCTCGAAAGGACTTTCGATACAATTTGTATAGTTTACTGCACGTATTCCTTTCAAACGGTGCAAGTTTATTTCCAAATATGCCCAGAGGGGTTTAAGTTCTCCCTACAAAAACAAAAGTATATTTTTTTACGATAGAGATATTTATTTATTATAATAATACTCTACTACCATTACCCCTACCATTGTGTTCAGGGACTTTTTCTATCTTTTAAAATGTCACTAAAAAGATACAATATATTAATTACAATAAACTAGTTCACGAATGACGTGTTACGCGTCTCGCGAGTTACGTCCGGGTACATCGGTAATATTTTTAATTAAAATTCATGGGCGAGCCGGGGCGCAATTCCTTGCGAGACCCGCTCTTTGATTTTTGTTTGCCGCCTTGAGATATTTGATAATTTTGTCACAGAACTGTCTTTGTTAACACGATAGAGATATTCGATAAGTATTGTGTCTGCGTGGCTTTCAACGAAATTTGACTGCATACATTTTGTCTGCCCCTTACCTATTTTTACCACATTTGTGTTTATACCACTTTATTACTTTAAATATATAAAAAATTAAAATCTAGGGTTCGATTATTGAAACAAAGTGCTAAAAGAAAAGCACTTACTATTTTATTAATGTTTGTTTTAGATGGAAATATGGGTGAAAGCAACAGATAGCAACTTTAATACTCAGCCAGAGAAATTCGACGATATTTGGAACATACGCGGCATCCTTGGAAACGCCTACCATAAAGTTAAATTTAATGTTAAACATAATTAAGCCCCTTAGCAAAAATAGTTAAAAATAATTAAAAAATTGAATCTTTTATCCTAAAAAAAGATTATGAAACAAGAAATTAAAGGCCAGCTTTGATCTAAATTACAGACCTAATACAGATCAATCATAATTGCTAAACACAATTGTTCATTTGGTAGCATTATGACCCAAAAAATTGAAGAAACTTGGCCATTATTCAACTGTTATTTGTTGTGTAAAAATATGAGAATTTGAAGAATTAACTATGAAAATGGTGCTCTTAATACTCAAATAGCTATAAGTTTGAATATAAAAAACTATTTATAATTTAGGTTTTAAAAATAAGTAACGAATTTATAGTCTTGTTCTTACCTTTATAGAGTTGTAGACCATCTTTTATTTTATTTTAATAAAACCACTACAAACATTTGTGATATAAAATCTCGATATAATCGAACTTAATAATTGTATTAAAAACGTTTAAAATTTATCTTTTTTTATTTTTACCCACCCTCAGGCATATGTAAAAAAATGCTTTTAAATTACTAGCTTTACCGTATGTTCAAAAATGTATAGAATTTATTGACTTCATCATTAATTAATAATAGCACATGTCCATTCAAACCAGTTATGTGACCTTTAATCTTTAAACATACTTGCGAATACCATTATCATTTATATATTACTTTATACAACACATCATAATTATTATTTAACTTTACATAACATTTTACATATGATTGTCTGAATAAATAATTACAGATCCTGTTTGCAAAGTTTGACATCAATTTGCATAAATAATAAATAATAGCTCTGTAGTGTTATCTTTATTGACTCAGACAATTTAAGACTTTGTAGAGATCAAACCACTCTCAATTACATCATGTTTGTGTTGAGGCAAGTACAAAGTGCAAATTCTAATGTTAAAGTATTTTTTAAAAATATAACCAAACGATGTACACATAATTTTATTCAGTTAGAAGTGGATGGACAAAACTTGAAATTCCCTCATATTTGGTTAAGAGATAACTGCCAATGTAATCAGTGTTTCCATTCAACTGCCAAAAGTAGAATTATCGACTATTCGAATTTAAAAATAGATGTGAAACCAAAAAGCATTAATAAGGATGAGAACTCTTTGCATATCACATGGGATGATGGCCATACCTCCCAGTTTAGGATAGAATGGTTGAAATTCCGCAGTTTTACTGAAGAGAACCAATCAAAATACTATGAGTCAATATATAAACCAAGAAGAAAAAGGTGGAATGGTTCTGAATTCTTCCAAGTATGTAGTAAGCATAACTATAATGAAATATTACAATCCGACAAAGCATTGTTTCAATGGCTTCACAATATATCTGTCTATGGTATAGCACTAATTCAGAATTCACCAAATAAAGAGGATGCATTGGACGAGATTATTTCAAGAATTGGTTTTTCAAAAGAGACTCACTATGGGGAAAAATTTACTGTGCAAAATGTACAAAATACTAGCAATGTTGCATATCTCTCCAATAAGCTACAACTGCATACAGATTTACCTTATTATGAATATTGCCCAGGTGTTAACATGTTACATTGTTTGGTGCAAACTAAAAGTCAAGGAGGAGAAAACCTTTTATCAGATGCTCATTACACAGCAATGTATATGAAAGACAACTATCCTGAACAGTATAAATTATTAACAGGCATTGAAGTTGAATGGAGTGACATTGGAACTGAAAATAAAAAACAGTTCTTCAAGTTATATCGATCACCCATTATTGTGGTAGACTCCAACGAAGATATTATAAGAATTAACTTTTCAATCCCACAGAGAGGAAGTATTTTATCATGCCCAGTGGAGTCTGTAACACCATGGTATGAGGCACACAAATTATTTTTTGATCTTAACCACAAATTTGCAGCAAAATTTAAAACTCATGAAGGTGATATTTTAGTTTTTGATAACATCAGACTACTTCATGGGAGGAATAAATATGAAGATAGAGCAAACAATAGCCGGAAGCTCATTGGTGCATATGTAGACTGGGATGAAATATATTCAACTTGGAGATGTTTAAAAGTTAAGCTATATCCCCATAATGGCTTCATTTAAATCTATGCAAACATTTAAATAGAACATAGCTATAATGTTTATAATGAAAAATAATAAACTGTTCTAAATAATATTAATTATTTTTAATAAATAACAGTCTGTCAACAATAATTAGCTTATAAAATAGAAAATAAGGGTAACTATTTTCAAACTTACATGTCAGTTGTTATATACCAAAAGATTATTTTAACAAAGTTCTGTAACAGTCATTGCTTATGACACTTCAATTCCAAGTATATTAATTACCATACTACATTATTATTATAACTTTGTGTATCCTTTACCCTTTTAGTTAAGAAATTATGAGATGGTTATACTGCCTTGTTCCAGTTTATTCACTTAACTTCCACAAACATTTCTAAATTATAATTTTGGATACAAAATCTTCTTATAGGTATAATTTTATCAAACTCAGTATTCTCTTCTGTTTCAACAAAAGGAAATTCTTGTAAATTTGGGTTTGTTGTCATAGCCACTGCAGAAGACTCATTGGTATGCAATAATATCATAAAACTTTTATCTTCAGGTAAACCCTTAAACTTGTCACACAATGTTGTTAAATACAAACAGAACCCTCGCATGTTTTGTTCGGCCTGAACCAAGTAAGCATCATTGGTCTGATCATATTCATCAATTTTATTTATATCAAAGACAAATTTAAGAAGAGCGTCATATGAGCTCGTGGTAATAAGGAATTCTATGCGCTGTAACTCCCCGTTTCTTAAACAGTTTGCCGCACTCTTTAAACACAAATCAATATATTCGTTTACTTCTAGATGAATGGAACGGTAAACTACTACACTATACTTTCTTCTAGTTTCGAATATGTAATTAGGATACACAGATAAGTAGTACAAAATGTTGTGAAAAGCTACTCCCAGAAACTCTATTGTGATATCTATAAAACAATTATTGTCCATAACAATGGTCAGTTTCAGATTCCTCTATGTTTTGTTCTGCAATTCAATTTATATAAAATATTTAATATAGCATATTTATATGTATAACATGTTTTTACGTTAACATTATAAGTTTTTGGTTTTATAAGATTTAGCCGCTATTTGTTTTGACTTTTGGAGTACCCTATTTAATATATTTTATATACGTTACTATTTTCAAAGGCTAAAGAGCTAATCTCGTTTCCTTACAAATTTGTTTGGTGGTAGAGGATCACGTCTCCGTCTAATTTTGTTTAGCACTAAGCTTTAGTCATTAGTGTGCAATTTTCTTATTCTTTCATCTCATTGAGACATGAACGCAGATCGACACGATAAGTAACGACTAACGAGACATGGGTTGTCAAATGGGCTTTGTTCAGTAGATAATAGATATCAAATATGGTCGCACAGATCAGAAAAAAATGTGTATCAATACATTGTTTGAAAACACTGCAAATAATTTTGGACACTGTTTTTAGAAAAGTATGCATACGACGTAGAACAAGAATTTGCTAAACATTTTGATAATAGTAGTAAATAAATATACATTTGTCAGGTGCTGAATATGGTTTTTCACTTATACACCCTTTTTCCTTTATACGCAAATAAGGCATCATTTAAATGAAGAGAACAAATTATCGAAAATTTTGGCTGGTTAGCATTTTTTTCGTCCATTAGCCTCCAACCATTTTATTTTAATCACTGTATTAGATAGAAATCAAAAATGTAAATTATTTATAAACTAGCACTAAGTGAAAATGTTTCAAAGTTTATTTTTAGCAGTAGTTAAAATCATACTATACTGGTTCGTGCCTGTATAGCCGAGGGGAAGATACCACAGCCAGAATTTTTTTGTTGTTATGTTTTTAAATTTAAACATAATCGTGTCCACGTTGAGCTCAATCAAGACTCCAGACAGTTATATCACTTAAATAATCACTAAGATAATATCTTTTGTATTATATTATAATGCTGTAAAATATACAAGTCGAGATGTAGAATCGTGTGCATACGCTGCGAGACTCAACCTGCTTATGAGAAGTTAACAAAATATATTACGACACGCGATGTAAATGAAATTTAAAAAAAAGCAACACTTAATCATTTCAGTCTCATAATAACCTTATTATAATTAAAGAAAAAAACCTGATAAATCTTTCATTTTCTAAGCTTAAAAGTTATAACATATAATCTCACTGTAATTTATCATAACTGACAATTTTATATCTTTTAACCAAATTAAAGAAATTTCTATCTACATAAAACTGAAACGTTATTTCATTAAGTTTCCATTCACTACGGCTGTAACAGCCTAAAACCATCGCATTTACAGTGTTGTTATCTAAATTTACCGAGCACCTACTGGTTAACACCATTGTACTATTTTACCGAAAAATTTAAAGAGGCGAGTTTGTTTTTCACGTAACGTCACACTAATCTCAGGAACTACTAACTAAATTGAAAAATATTTTTTTATAGAAGGCTTTTTGAAGTTAATTCATATATGTGAGGCATAAGGCTTTTTGAAGATAATGGCATCTCTAAGTCCAAACCAAAGGGGATAAAATATCACAAGACGAGAGTTAAGTTCGGAGGCGGTTGTTGGAGAGATGTTCAAATAAATGAAACTTTGGTGGAAGGTACGAGTGTCTTGAATAGTTTAAAACAAGGAATTATATCATAGCCTTAGGGGTAGTGGGGTTGCGACGCTGGACTAACAAAAAACTGTATTTTTATTTATGGATTCTTAAAACTAAGTGACACATGTGTTACATATAAAAATATGTTATGTCGACCTATTGTACATTCTTGGAAACGAGAATGTTATATTACAAATTTTGAATGTATGATCAACTATGTAAAATCTTTGTAACGAAATGTTTGCGCCTTTTATTGTTAACTAATAGACTCCACGAAAAATCGATTTCTGCGTGAAAAAGCAGTTCAATTTAACTAAAAGCTAGGAAGCAAGCACATGGTTGGTTTAAACGTCTCAACGAAGTCAAGAGATGGCAATCGTCAGCTTCAAATATAAAAACAATAATATCTTAAAACGATATATTGAAGGAAAGTCAAATAAATAAAAAAACAATAAGTCAGTGCCGCTACAAGCTTTTTAGGTCTGGGTCTCAGATTTCTGTATCTGTGTCTAATAGGCAAGTAGGTGTACAGCCTCCTGTGCCGACACACGCTGTCGACACAGGAGGCTGATCGTTTTGGGTCTAAGGCAAGCCGGTTTGCGCACGTTTTCCTTTACCGTTCGAGCTAATGTTAAATGCGCACAAATAAATAAAAGGGCATTGGCCATTGGGCACGGCCGGAAATGGAACCTACGAACATTAAAACATGTATATCCATCCGTACAAAGGTATAGGTAGCTAGGTCGATATAGAAGCGAATTTGGTTAAAACAATATAATTAAACTGATTTAATTTAGAACATGGAGTTTAAGGTAGTTTTATCTGTTGGAACAAAATACTAAGTTTGTTTTTAACACATCATGAAGATAGTATGATAGAGGTTTTGATAATTAAGTCAAAAGTATGCAAACTCACTGAACTTGTTCCTTTAAAACGTTTATAACATCCATATTTTTAACTTTATTATTAAAAGCGTATTCTTAAATTAAATTTTTGCGTTTAAAAAGCTAAAACTATGAAGAAAAATAAAAATCGATGAATAAGAAAAAATATTTATTTCATATTTACAAAATACACTGGTAGTGTCGAAATAAATAATTGCACTTTTGATGGACGGACAGAACAATCACAACACACATTATTACTTAAAACTATGTGGAATGTAAATAAAGGAAATATAGCCTTTACTATTCAGAATATAAGGCACGGGAATATAGTTAAAATACGATAATAATTAAAGTCTTAAATAGTATAAAGTTGATGTCTTACTCATACAAGATTGTAGATAAAGATATCTTGCACCAAAAATAATCAAAAATAAATTGTCAACTTGTACGTTCAAACGTACACGACGTTTAGAACGTGAGACAATTTTTAATAAAAAAAAATAATAAAGAAAGACATATAATAGCTGCACTTAGACGAGATCTTATTAGATAAATTACAAACTAGCGGTGGTTGCAATAAGTCTAAGATTTCTACCTACCCTCAAATTATATATCAAACTGTCATTTAGCTACGAGCTGATTATTTCTATTAGTAGCTGGAACCTAAATTTAGTGGTAATTTTAATCTCTGGCTCGTAGCGTCGAAAATTATATCCCATATTAATATTATATGTTTCTAAATTACTAAATTATTAGACCCTATTACTTGAAGTCAAAGGTTCAATATTCAAATAACGCTTTTACTCTTTTGATTGCTCTTCTTGCACTACTATTTACTTAAGAAAAAGTTATACAACTACAAAAAGTCAAATAGACTAAAAATCTCCAGTATGTTACTCTCTATGGTAACCAGAGATACGAGATCTGTGGTACACCATTGACAGGTTTACTCCTAGCTTAGGCGTTTATTGTTCATTCTATATAATTTTACCAAAGACTATTACACCGTAGTCTGTGGCACACCATCGACAAGTTTAGTCCTAGACCTGGCTCTAGGCACGGGCGTTATACGAGGGTCCGGAGTTCGAGAGACCATGCTTTCTTTGAGGGATATGGCGGATTCCGTTGATGCTTCGGATGGCGGACGAGACGATTGTAAGGTTGCTGGTTGGCTTAACTGTGAATATGATAATAATATTATTAGGTCGAGAATGTACCAATTCCCGGAAATTAAAATTATGAAATCCATCAAAAGTGTAGAAAACACATTAATCTCTAGAAATTATTTTATTTTATTGATATAACTTAAATATGATTTTATAAATAAAAAAAAACATACTGTTCTGGTAATAGTGGTTTGTGGTGTTTGAGATCGTTTAATCGGCACATCTCTATATTCATAGATATTATCTCTGGATCGATTTGTGTTATCTATGCCACTTTCCTCTATCTCTGGCACCATAAATATATCACCGTTGTAGAAGCGGTCGGTTTCTCTAAACAAATAACAATGTTTATTATCAAAAAGTCACCTACTGCTTCTTACAGCTGGACCAAATGGATTTTTTTTTTAATTTATTCCTTAGGAACATCTTTATTCTGTCAGAGCGAACAGTCTCTATGGGGTAGCATAGCAAAATGTTCCATACATTGGTATGTAACTACTAAAAAGGTTGGCTAAATAAAAAAATATAATAAGGCAAATGAAGTTCGCGGGGGCTACAAATATATAATTTATAGATATATTTTGAAATTAAACTTTGTATATATATTAAAGATAGGATGAAGAATAATTAAAATACTAATTATATAATATAGCATGCAAAATTCAACAGAAATTGTGGATATATTGAGAGGCTGAATGCGTTACAAAGCCCGCTTAATGAATTTCCCATTATTCGTGAGTTAACAAATTAACGCACTGTAGTAAGCTAGCTTTACTGTAGCTATAGATACCGGCAAACTTCTTGATAATGCTCAACATGGGAGTGGGGGAAAGTTTGCGCATCGCGGGAAACAAACGTCAACTGATTTACCAATCACGCGATCGACACGACCGCCGCCGCGCATCACCGCCCGCTGCCCCCTTCCAGTGATACCTAAAAAATCGCTTCTGCGCAGGCAAGGACATTTGTTCAAGATGTTTGCCGGTACACGGTGCAATAGCGCATACTTAAAAAAAAATTATAGCTGTGTAGATAGACAGTAAAAAAGAATGGTGTTTTAAATAACTAGGGCTTTGGATATCAATGTGGCGATCTTTCCCTGGTAACGAAGGTAATACTATAACAATTAATTTTAAAAATGTCGCAATTTGAAAGGATTTTACAGCAAATATATACATATCTCAGGAGTTATATGAAGGTGCAATAAACAAGGTGCTTAGTTTTGAATACTTTGTGTATTATTTAATGTATGTGTGTAAAGTTAGTAATTAGTTAGTTTACCTACATTGCTGGTATAAGCTTCCATTTTGGCGGAATAGACCTGTTAGGGAAGCCATATATTAAATATGTATTTAATAAAAAAATATTTTGTTAGTTAAAAATTAATTAATACGGTAATAATTTAATCATTAAAATTACCTTTTAGCATTCCTCCATAGCATACAGCAGACGACCAAAAGCACTATTAAGAGAAGACAAGCGCTAGAGACAGACCAGAATGCGATCTGAAGGGGTTGTTTTGGCTCCCACCAGTACTGAAAAAAAATCCATGTGAGCCAATATTTTCTCATTCATTTCTTGTAACTGATTTTTCAGGTATTTTATTCAGAGTCAAAGTCTACTAAATAAGTACTAAGTAGAAATAATCACTAAGTAAGAACTTAGAAGGGTTTTTGAACCATCTCTTCAAGTCCGGACTCGATCTATCGCTAACTACAACAGCGAACGGCACGATCTGGGAAGGATACTTGATGTATCAAGTATCATCACAAACTAACAATGGGCGTGGAGTCAGATGCAACCATCGTATCGCCCGCCTAGGGCTAAATATGAAATAAATACTGAGAACTTATAGTTGTAGTTAGTACTAAGAACTTGTAGTAAGTACTGATAACTTATAGTTGTAGTTAGTACTAAGAACTTGTAGTAAGTACTGATAACTTATAGTTGTAGTTAGTACTAAGAACTTGTAGTAAGTACTGATAACTTATAGTTGTAGTTAGTACTAAGAACTTGTAGTAAGTACTGAGAACTTATAGTTGTAGTTAGTACTAAGAACTTGTAGTAAGTACTGAGAACTTATAGTTGTAGTTAGTACTAAGAACTTGTAATAAGTACTGAGAACTTATAGTTGTAGTTAGTACTAAGAACTTCTAGTAAGTACTGAGAACTTATTTGCCATCGTTTGCGACAAATTTCGCCATTGATTTATAAGGACTTACCTCAGTTATAGGAGGATATGTTGGCACAAATCTGCCAACGACGGTGGGCAAATACACAGTCCAAAAAGCGAGTTCCGTCTGTCTATAGTTGAGCTGTATAGTGGAGTTATAGGTTGTATTTAAGTTTAAATAACGGAGTTGTCCCGCTTCAGCCTTTTCGAAATGTACGCCCAGAATTCGGCTACGGGTCGGATTCCTGGAAAAGGAGTAGTTTAATTTCATGGGTTTTTAAAACGTTTCCAAAACTTATAACTATGTGGGCGTACATTTAATTGAATATAATCACCAAACTAGTGTGTACCTTTGAAAGACTTATAAAGTTGGTGAATTTTTCGTAGAAATTCCTAAGTTTTTAGAAAACATTGATTTTTATAGAACAATAGAAGAAGAAGAAGGCCTCCTGCCCTTTTGTCCCCAAAAGGGCAGGAGGCTCACCTGATTGATGGTAAGAGATACCGCCAGCCATGGACACTCTCAATGCCAGAGGGCTTGCGAGAGCGTTGCCGGCCTTTTAGTAAGTAACACATTACATTCCGTAATTTATATTTATTTCAGTAATTCGTCTACTTAATAAAACGTTTACGTTAAACTAAATCACGTTTCTTGTTAAAATAAATTCAAAAAGGTACAACGTAGCACGCTCTATATTAAGATGTGCGATGTTGACGTACTAATATAATATTTCAAATCGCCAAAAATCCTACTAAGTTTAGAATACATGATTTTATTTAGAAAACAAATAACTCTCGGCTAACTAGTCCTTTTAAACTCACAAAATAGGCAAATTTACAATAAACAATAAGGTACATATTCTTTAATCAATCTCGTCATGAGCGCTGTCAAATATCGTCGCTAAAGAATGATAACCAACCACATATGTCCAGAGAATCAAACTTCAAAGGAAATGAAAAATGTTTCATTTCGTCAATGTTCGTTAAAATATTATGATGTGTTTTTGTCCATAGTTTTGGATGCTAAAAAGGACTTATTTATGTTATTAACCCATCCCTTACTTCATTAGATTATAGCAGTTAAATGAGATATGAGTAAGAATAAAAAATAAATGGTTTTTGACATACTAGGTTATCATTCTACAGTGATGATATGTTACTAACAGAAAATAGGGTTTGACTCTTGAAACTACATTTAAGTGTTTTTGACTTCTGCAAATTAACTTACCCGAATCTCGCGAAATCAGAATAAGCTTTCATAAAGAAATGGCTCATATTTCTGTCATTTGGTGTCCAGGCTTGCCTCTCGATCCTTTGCCTCATCGGAAAGAACTCTTGGTCCATAAAAGGGGCACCCGTGAGGAAAACCCGTTCTAGATTATGGCTATATTGCCTCCACTCGGGTAATTTGAAGGCCTCTACTGTAGTATTGAGCACGTACATATATACGGGAACCTTTTGTTCTAAGAATAGCTTAACTATTTTGTCAGTCGGAGCGCGGTAAAGGAAGTCCGAGAGTAGCTGGAAATATGAGTACTTCGTATGATCTTTGAAAAAACAAGGCAGTGCCACCAAGAGCACCACCAATTTTTGTCTGTTCTCTATGTTAACACAAATATCTTTGAAAAAACCAGCACTATTGTCCCATCAAAAAACCCACCACCTATTGTCTTGGCCTCTGATTACTGTATGTTTTGACAGATTCGAATAGCCTTTTCTACACGCCGTCAATTTTTGGGTCAAAGACATGTCTCAAGTCATTTTAACACAATACCATAAGCTAGAGAGTCGTATTAAGGCAACACCGCTCTAATTTATTTTTGAATCAGTTTTGCCCCTAAACATTTATTAGTAGGAAGGTAAACATCGCCGATACCTATCAAGTATCAAGCAAGAGATACAGAAATCAAAGGTAGTAGCGCCACTTTTTATGAAATTCTTTAAGATTTTTTCTTTTAAAGTTATTTGATGAGGTAAGTCCTGTTGGTGTACAACATCTACTTAATACCTGTTCCCCGCATTGCCCAGCTCATGAAAACTCCATAAACTCCTTAAATCAAATGTTAAAGCGCCACTTTTTCACTTTCAAGCGTTCAAGTATTACGTCACGCAATAACCTGATTTTTCTTAAATTAAAATTTTGCTTAAAGAATGAATGTGATAATTATTTGTTTCAAAGTAGCTAGTAGAATTAACATTAAGGAGTTGGGCCCGGTAAGCATGGTAGGATAGACGCTATCAAAAATTACTTTAACAAATTTTTTTGCAAAAAAATCTGAGATAAATTAAGTTAAACAAATTACACAAAAAACCAACACCCTAAAGTTAGCTTTAGTCAACATTTTAGTTTTTTCTATTGTTAGTGTCATTTTTCTAGTTGAATAAATTTTTTTAAAATATTTTTATCTTGTTACGCCAAAGAAGTATAACTTCTAACGTGTGTACATACACACACGTTTTTTATTTAAAGTAATAATACTCACATGCACATACTGGTCTCGTATAGCGCTAACATTATGCGGTTCCGGATGATATGTGTACATATACCGAATGGCTTCGTAGACACCGCGAGGGTTTAGTGTGTAGTTGTACCGAAGGACCAGCTCTTGGACTTTATTATTGAACCACTGTTCTGATATTTCATATGTAGGCGCTAGAGAATTGTTATTGTCTGAAAAAAACGTCTACAGATGTTATTTACCTAGCTATATCATACATGCATCCTCAAAAACGACTGAACTTATTTTAATAAAACTCGAACTAGTTGGAATAAATCTAATTTAAAGCTTAATACGGATTTTCCTTAAAAAAAAATGTGGACATCCATACACACACTGATGAAATTTAGCAATCGTGATTGGAAGCCTAAATAGATTATAAAAGTCAGATATTTTCCAACACCATGTAGAAGTTAAACGGATAACTTTATTTTATTTAATTTTGTGCAAAAAGGTATGAGGAAAATAATCTAAAGATAATAAACAACAGTTTACTAACTTTACTAACGGATATAAACGCGAATTTATTGTCTATGACTTACATTAAAGTGAAAAACAACTATAACAAATTATATAATAGAAAGGTATAGATAGTCTATGGAAGGGTTGCCCCGAAATTGTTTAAAATACATATTCCACTGAATTTTTACAACAATGACACATTTTGTAAACTTGTTATTCGGTTATCGTTTAAGTTATTTAAATATGTAGTATTAAACCAAAGAAAATATAGTGTTTATTTTATAGAACAGGGGGCAAACGGGCAGGAGGCTCACCTGATGGTAAGTGATACCGCCGCCCATGGACACTCTCAATGCCAGGGGGCTCGCGAGTGCGTTGCCTAAACTGTATTTAATCTATTAAAATTTGAGGTCAACAAACAACAACAATGGTTCGAAGTGACATTTTTGTTGTGGAGCACACAAAACAACGGGATGGTTTAATATTTCATTAATTATAACGCTTTTAAACCAAAACTTCTTTTTTTTAAATATTATATATAAGACTGAAATGTGACCTGTGCCATTTTTCAACTTTTTTCTTTTTTCTGTTTTATTTTAAATTTTGTTAAACTTATACGTATATATAAAATTCTCGTGTCACAATGTTAGTTACCATACTACTCCGTAACGGTTTTCCGATTTTTATCAAATTTTATATACATATTCAGTAGGTCTAAGAATCGGCTACTATCTATTTTCCATATCCCTAAGTGATAAGGGGTGTCCACCACAAAATTTTTAATTTTTAGATTTTCTTTTTAATTTTTAGATTTAAAAAAAAAATTATGATACAGCATACAAATATACTTGCAACCCTAAATTTTCACCTCTCTACGTTCAACATCAATTTTTTATTATAGTAGATAATTATTTTTATTGAACTAAAAAAATTTTTCCTAGAAATAATATATATGGCAAAACGACGTTTGCCGGGTTAATCTTATAATATGTACTTACACAAATAATAAGCCGCTTCCTGTGTAGTAACTCCAGTCATATACATCAAGGCGGGGTTAAACTGGCGTCTGGCGATTAGCTGATCTGGAGTAGTGTCCAAGAAATGCCAGTCCCTCTCTCGCCAGCCTTCATACCAGCCGTCTCCAGGGAACGTGAAGTTATTTTCGAGTACTGGACCCCAGGGGATGAATCCCACTTGGGGCTGAAAATATTTTGAATTTGTAAGTCCAAATGTTTGATGTAAATTTGTTGTAAAGTTACTATTTGAAAAGTGGCTGAGTTTAGCATAGCATAATCCAAAAGTCCTGTTGGTTCCCCAGTGTTAAAACAAGTGAAAACTTGAATATTGTGAATTTTTGATATTTTGGAATGGTTAGGGAAGAATTTTGCACGAATTGCGTTAATTATCAGTATAAAAGTACTATCATTAATGTGGTAGAATACAATTTATTTATTTATTGCGCTATCGTTCACAAACATGACAGTTTATATTACATTAAATACTCTCTATATACTAATACTCAGCTGTCTACTCTCCATCCGTCTTACGAACTTTCGATCAGGTCACGTGTCCTGACGCGAGTTTAACATTCTTCACCCATTCCAAAAAAAGTGTACAACGCCGCTAAAGAAGTTTTCACTTCAAAACTACAATACCTGAAATTCTGCATTGCCCAGCTCGTGAAAACTTCTTCCTTGACGAAGGCAGTTGACAAGTTTCCACGAAGAGTCTATCGGACATCCCAAAAGTCTACCAAACACAAGTGATGTGTTCTGAACTCTGAATTTATCTTCGATCAACGCCCAGTCAGCAAGCGCCGAACCACTCTGAAAGAAATACGTTAATTTTACGTCAGTTAACAGAAAAATAGGATACTACCGGCTTAATACGCTTCTTACGTAAGATTTTATCTTGAAAATTCTCTTTAAGAGATATTACTTATTTACTTTCACATTACCCATAAAATGCGACCATTTTACGAAATGGTCGATCTTAATTTCGACCTTTAGTAATCAGGGAATACAAATTACTTAATAATTGGCAGAATTCGATGTCAATCTAGGACTTTTCCAATACTTAAAAACAGATAACACCGATAGTTACCTAAAGCTAATAATAGATGGCACCCTTTTATTTGCAAAACAAAATAATACTACATAATATACATCTTATAGCACTATCACCTTTCGAAGGTTGGTGATCAAGGCTACTCTAATTTGTGATGCCGAGTTTCTGAATGTCGTTTTGCATTGACCAAAACATTGCCGTTTTTCGTCGGATTCTTTAACCAAGAGGTGCGCCTGTGACCAGGTCTAGCTGCGACTCTGCCTTGTATTATTAGTTGAAGGAGGTCGTACTTTATGGCGTTACTTAAGCCATTTCTGTTCTAATATAATCTATATATAATTGAATTGCTGTTAGTTTGTCTCGGTAAAAACTTGAAATATTTTTGGAAATTTAGAGCAGGTTTAAAAAAAAATAAAGAATTAACACTAGGTTGTTATATGCGTTTCATGTAGTATGAGGGCCGATCTATGGCTGCAATACAAAAAATGTTTCGAGACAAACATACGTAGGTCATACGAAGCCCACCGGGTAATTTAGTATAATATGTATTTATAAAATGAACCTTATTTTTTTTATTAAAATTCTAAATGACTAAATTTCATATTAAATCATGCTAAGAATGTTAAATATTGTATATCTATACCTGTGCAATTATCCGTGTAACAATGTCCCTAGTCTGAGGCGCCACAGCCAACAACCCAGCTGAAGCTGCACCAGCACCTTCCCCGAAGAGAGTTATAGATCCACTGTCACCATTGAAGGGCTCAATATTATCCCGAACCCAACGCAAAGCTATAGCTTGGTCCAAGATACCATAGTTACCGGGAGAATTCTCATCTGCAGTTGATAAAAATCCTGAAAATATTTACAAATTATTACAAACAATTGTTTATTTTCTCATTATATAAAATGTCAACCAATAATAGGCAACACTCTTGGTCAACAAATGGCGAAATATTTTTTGTCTCTTTTTTTTGGCAAGAAAGTAGCAAGTATTTTACGTTAATTAAAATTATTATTTTACTAAATAATAATTGCTGAGAACAGACCGGCTTGGACTGGCTTACCTTGTAACTTCAATACCAAAGAGAATAGCTACAAATATTGAAGGAACTATATAAATGTTCCATCATTAGAAAATAAAATTATTGGAATCGGCACTAAAAACTATTTCAGCCAAATGCCGAGTCAATAATTCGGATGATGATGAATAATGTTGGTACAGCTGTTTTGTATATTAACAACCAATCAATAACAACTTACCCAAAGCGCCAAGCCTATAGTTAAAAGACACAACAACAACATTATAGAATGCTGCCAACATATGTCCTGGAAACAGATTGGATGCACCAGAAGTGAATTGACCTCCGTGAATGTATACCATCACAGGGTACTTTTGAGCTGTTGAACCAGCTTCGGTCTGAAATGAGATATAAATAAGAATAGTGGTTGTCAATTGTCTGCATATGTCAAAAGATATTTAAGTTTTCACAAAGCACTTTTAAATCAGTATTTAACTAGGATGGGAAAGGGTCAGAATAAATCACACTACTATAATATATATTGACAAATGCATGACACAAATGTTAAAAATCAGTATTTTTGCTGCCTAAACTTGGAACGATCATTGTTGTTTTAATATTAATAAATAATAATAATAATATGATTGGACAATTCACACCAATTGACCGAGTCCCATGCTAAGCTGGTAAAGCTTGTGTTATGGGTACTAGGCAACGGATATATATACATATTATAGAGTGATAGACATATAAATACATATTTAAACACCCAAGACCTAAGCACAACACAAAATGCTCATCACATCGATGTCTTGTATCAGCCGGGGATCGAAGCCGGGACCCATGGATTCGCAGTCAGGGGTACTAACCACTAGACCAATGAACCATCAAAAATAATACAAAAAAATAAATAACCGCTGTTTAATGGATTTTATAAATGAGAAGAAAAAAATTAGATTTAAATTGAAATTTTTAATAAATTTTTGATGTTGCCTTTTTGACTTATTTGGAAAAGGGTAAAAATAATAACTCAAAAATGATTTGCTTTTGCATAATGCATAAAAAAACACCAAGTCGGTTTCAATCTAACAGATGTTCGATATTTCATGGAACACAATGAGTAAATTAGTCATACCATGAGTGACATGGATTAATTAAGATTTATTCATCTTAAGTGGCAATAATTGACAAACAAGGAGTAATTGCGTTTGCTATGTTTGTAATAGCCATCTTCAAATTAACAAACAACTTTTTCTTTCTATGAAAGATCACCATGTAATCTTCAATGAGAAAGATGAGCATACCTCAAATAGCAATAGAATAGTCAAAATCAATACTAATATTCTGAATAATAATTAGATATATTAAAATTATGTGATAAAATAATCTTCACTTACATTTGGCGAGAAAATATTCAAATAGAGACAGTCTTCATCCATATCTCGTACACCTTTTGTAGCACCAGTAAATCTAACTGGCTGTGGACAAGCTGGACCCCAGTCTACTGCTTGAATAAGCTGCCACCCTGGGTGCTGACGTGGGGGCTAAAAATACATCTAGAATCATCAACATTCTCTAGAAATTAAGAATTGTCCTGGCAGACTTTTGGATAAAACATAGTTGCTAACAAGTTGTTGGTTGTAATAAATTGCATGCTACACACAGCCTGGGAAAAAAAAATCTAAATAGTTTAATTTTACATTTTAAGTTTTAGTGTAATTGCATATAATATGGAACTTATTATTGTAACCTTTTTTTATGTAAAAATATCTAGTGGGATTGGTTGACATTTATCCTCTAAATAGATGTGATGTGATGATTTAAAAAAGTCTTAAAGTTAGTACTAAATTATGTTGTTACCTTGAACCTGCCTTCAAGTACAGGCGGCCTTGCATATGGTATTCCTAAAAACACTGATGCCTCACCCTGTATTCTCTCTACTGGAGTAAGCCATGGTCTGTATCCAGAATCTGGATCTGGATTATCATACAAATAAACCTGAAATATATTATAAGAAATGTTTTAAACAACATATACTATTCATATAGCTATATTCCTAGGTTGAAGTGTAAAAAACTTAACCTCTTCTGACCACTAAAAATGCTTTTAAAGTAATATAAAAAGCTGAATTTAAAAACTAATCAGTCTTTACAACAACACTATTGTCTTTTGTCAAATTTACACGACACGTGTGCAGGCAATTTTAAAACTTACTTTAAACCCTTGTACTTGTCCATAGTTAGTATTGACAAAGATGTCTCTTTTCAATTGTCTTGAATCCCTTCTCTCTTTGCCTTGTAGGTCTTCTCGCCATCCACCAAGAACACCAGGAAACAATGCATCTGGATTGTTAGGGTCACGGTTCTGAAAAATGTTTATTGTAGAGTAATAATTTATGCATATATATGTGATAATTATTTTGTTATGTGTGTATTATTATAAAATAAACTATTCTAGATTTAAAAAGTAACACTTACTGCATTGAACTTAAACTGCTCATCTAAAGGGTTGGTTACAATTGGATTGTATGGAAATCCACCAGGCTGATTAATATTTGGATTATAAGGATTGTATCTTGACGGATCTGCCCCATATCTTCGATTATTATACACATACGTTCTATAATCACTGTCGCCTGGATTAGGGATTCTATGATCTCTCATAGAATCTTGGGTCCGTGTATTATAATAATCCTTATTAAACTGACCATTGTATAAATCCTTATTAGATTGACACTTTACAGACACGCTAAGAAACAAAATAAAAACCGCTTTTCGATCCATTTTCGCACGCTCAGAGCCCGATCAAGAACAACGATGATTCATATTACTTACACCGCAAGTGTTTCAATTAACGCATTTTTTTGAATTAAAGTAGTACTTAAAACATTAAATATGGCTATCAGGATCGTATAAACATTGTAATACATCACTTATTTAATAAAAACATGGTAAAACACAACAGAAACAAACTAAAAATAAACTTTTAAGTCACGATCACACTACTGTTTCCACTTGTCATAGAGAATAACTTCATTCGATTTTTTATCAGCGTAGCCCAATTTAATTTAGTACAACGCCGCTAGACAAACAGAGGGCTTATCAGTTCTTTAATCAATGAAATTATCAGCTGAATCAAACGGAAACCAATTGCCAACGCCCAACAATAACAGCTTTGTTTATAATTTTTTTAAATGATCAAGCTTTCGAAGTAAAATTTTTGACAATTGACACTGATTGTACCACAGATAAATATATTGTAAAATTGATAGATACAGACAGAGAAGCTAATTCCAAATCTAAGAAGAATTTCGTTAATAATTGCTATTAGTCAATTGAAATGTTACATGGGCTGAACATATTTTGATAGAGGACGCAATTTTATTTATGGGACATGTAGGGGGGGTCAATACAAGCTTAAACCCAAGTTTGAGGGGTTGGCGATCTTGTCCCCCGGCCGCCATCTCGGAAAAAGGGGTGAAAACACGTTTTTGGCTATAATCTTCACAACCATCCATCGTACAAAAAAATTGTTGTGACATATTTTGTAGCAAATCGCTTTGCCTACAATTATATTTGTTTGACTTTTTATCATAAATCCAAAATTCAAAAAGTTATAAGTAAAAAAAAGTCCTATTTTGCTTAATAACTTTTTTCTTTTGATTTTATAAAAAAATTATATCAGAACAATTTTATAGAGGACCTATTTTTGAAGATGTTCTTCTATTATACTTTAAATTTCGTCAATTGGAAACGCGGTTACAGCGCTCCAAAGTTGACCGGGTTCGGGAATGCTCATGACAAGCCGGTCAAAACAACATTTTTACTTTACTTTTATGATCTCTCGTTTATTATAAACAAATTTTCGATTTTTTTTTGTTCAATTCCAACATTGAATTTAGGACAAACGCAAAGTAAGTTTATTAATAATTTATCGTACAATAATTGGAACATTCAAATAATGGCTGATTTTAAGTTTTTGTTAATCTTTAATAAAAGTAATTCAATATTTGAAGCTTGAACAACAGTTAAAGTATTTAGCCAATTTGCTGTAGAAAAATATAGCTATAGCGTTTAATGTTACCAGGAAAGTTTTAAATGATAAAATAATAAGATGCGATTTTTGGCAGTGAAATAGGTTTGCATCGCAAATTGTTCCTTACTCAGTTTGTTAATAAGCGTGATGTGATCAAACGTTAGTTAGGAATGTTGCTTTACGATAATATTTAAGATAAACACTTGTCTTATTGTGAGGACATCCCACATTTTATGAAGTGTCACCGTTTATTAGCGATAGAGGAGACTGGAACCTACTTGGACAATAGCATGTTGTGCTCTTTCTACTTCAGTGAGGTCACTTTTGGTGCAACCTCCCCAAAACAGTATAACTATCGAGTTTATAAAAACGAATTTAAACCATGTTTAGAACAGAAAATAAATCCTTTGTCTATAAGAATAATACGAATTGTCTGTTTACTGTTTAATGACTTAAATTACGATATTAATAATTAGTGATTTTAAATAAATATGTTAAAAAGCACATGCTTATAAATATTGTACGGATTCAATAATTATAACAATACATTCGAAAAAGGCGAATAAAGGCGAAATATTTGTTTAAAATGTATGTTGAATAAAAAAGGTAGAACACTGATGTAATTATATAAATTTATAACAGGAGTAAAGTGCCAACGCCGCAACGGGCTTTCAAATTTCAGTTTATCAGCTGATGTTATCCGATCGCAGGGGAGTAATCAGGTGATTGAATGACCACAGGTTGTATACTGACCTCGAGATACACGTTTAATTTATTAATTATTTATTATTGTAATTTATTAACATTATGTATGTGTGTACACTATAGTAAACCACAATATAATTTATACTAGAATTATCAACTCATCGCAAAATAGCCATCCTGACGACATATTATGCTAATGACATATTTTTTATAATCGTCAACGAACTTGCTCTTTCCGATCGGCTGGATCGTGCCTATCAGAAAAACATATTTTTGTTAATTTTAAGATTAACAATGTTATTTTTCACGGTCAACAGTTTTTCGTCCGGGTTCTATTTGGTAGTCTCATTTTAAGTAGAAACCTGGCTTTTAATTATGCAATCTCTACTAAAACGATTCATTATCGAGTTATAAAAAGCACTTATTAATGAAGGTCTAATTAAAAGACTACAATGAATTGTAAAAGTAGAATATAAAAAAACACTTGCATATATACAATATACATATTATAGAAATGAGGTAATATTACCAAATTGAATGAAACAACAACAAAAGATGAAACTTATAAAATTAATAGCGGCGTAAATAAAAGTCTTTCACTAGATAAAACTTTATGACGCACCGTAAAGGTACAAAGTCAAATTAATCTAAAAAGAGTTTTATGTTGGGGAAAGTCCATTAAGGAAAGATCTTTGAGGTCGTATCAAAAGTTACCCCTCAAGAGGCCTCTCTTAATTGGACGGCATCGCTTTGTTACCAAGTCTTTTGTCGAATAATTAAGTAAAATTTCAGCGGTTACACGCTTCGACATAGTCACTGTTGCCTTGCAAGTTTTCAATATCGGATCTGGAAGCTCAAATTAAATATATTATGAAGCGTTATGTATTAATTATCATACATATATTGTTGTATCTTATAGCAGTAACAAGACAGATTGTACGGAGCTAGTAAAACCTCCAGACATTTATTCTCAAGGTCAAAAATGTCTTGGATTTTACCATACAGGAATTATAGTTCGCGCTACGTCGCATTTCGAAATCTTAATCTAAGATTATTGGCATTGTGCTGAACTGAAATAAATCGTAGAGTAAGGCTACCAGGCTATTCACAGATCACAGGTGGAGGAAAACAGTAACTAGGTAGGTACATGAAGAGGCCTACCAGGCGAACGCTACACAGGCGGACCCAACGATTGATCGGATGATGACATCAAAAAAATCGCGGGTCCCCAATGGATCCAAATAGCTTGGGATAGAGAAAGATGGCAAGGCCCCCCTTCAACGGTGAGGGTTCCTGATACATACTAACTGAAAAAAGATATTTACTAACATAGGATAATAAGATATACACATTGTTTACAGACATGTAAAGACTGATTTTTTTATAATTAGCGCTTAGTTTCGCTTCTGAATCTCACTCTTTAACTCCTTGCAGGCTTAAAACACGATGATGTCTTGTTCTGGAGTGGAATTGAGAGTGAGGGGCGGTTCCATTCAAATAACAGATAGAGCCCAAAAGCAACTGACCGGCGCATAAACTTCTTTTCTCTTTATGTTATCCCTTACCGTATGAGAAAGTACTAAATGCTCACATATTTATAAAAATCCATTTGTATTGTGGTATAAAGTGGTACGATGGCCCTCCATGAGAAACATTTAAATGAAACCTTGTCAATAACGTAGATGTACGTTGCTATGTATATTTGATGCTCGATTGTTTCATCTATTATTATATTCCGATTGCAATGGAATTCCCGGTATGCAGGCTGAATCGATGGAAATGTTTGCTATCAATTTGACAGGGTTTGATCTGAACCTGAATCTAACATTCCACAGTGAACGGAAGAATTTGGATACGGTAATTTTTGATTATTTAATTTGATTTCTGATGTTGATTTATTTATTCATTCAAACTACAGCAAAAACACATCTAAATGTAGAATTAGAAATGTCATAAACTTACCCTAGTAAAAATATAATATAAATATTGGTGTGTCTGTACGTAGATATGCAAGTGTGTGTGAGAAACTAAGTGTAACCTTTTTTCTATGTCTATAAAAAGATATACAATATTAATGTAACATAATTTAATATCTCTATGAAGTTTCTGAACCAATTAGACTTAGGGTCTTTCAAGATAAGAGTGTACCAATTCCTACGTACGTACAATTTAAAACGTATACGTATAACGGTTGCGATAAAAAGAACTGTGACTTAACATAACTCTAAATGTTACAATTTATTTTACGTCGTTAAAATGCATCTCATTTATCTCTGGTAACATTCTCTAGGACCTAGCGTTCTTTATTTCATTCAATTCGTAAAATAGTGTTAAATCGAACAAACCGAACCGTTTAGTTCTTTTTAAAAACACGGGGATATATTGCTTTATCAAATAGGGACGGGGTATATTATAGCATCACATTTGAAATAATGATTTTAATTTGACATCAATATTAAGTAGGTGTCACTTATCGGAGTAATTTCTGCCCTTAGAATTTATGTTATAAATCTACACTTCGATGAAGTCATACCTTGATACGCGGTAACGAAGTTAATCCGGCCGCTAAGGATATATAACTTCTTGACCTTCGCCCTTGCAACCTTCGGGCCCGTCAGTCGATAGACTGGTCGAAGATCATCCCTTAAGGTTCGAGGAACAGTACACCATCCTTCCCTTACCTAACAAAGTATTCAACGTGTACGAAAACATATAAATATATTAGCTTCGCGAGGGGCATTTCTATAAGATATTCACCCAAAGCCGCAGAAGTACTAAATACTATGATATAGTACTTAATTTATCGGCACGGTATACAACATAGCAACATTAAAATACTTTAAAATCGGACTGCATATAAATATGTTTTAAACACACATTGTACTGTTTTTTTCCAGATACACAACTTACCTTTTGAAATACATAAATACAATGTGATGTTTCCGCGTGATTTAGCATTACCTATATAATGTTGAAACATTACGCACTTCACTAAATCGGTATCTATATCTCCTCGAGGGAAATTTTAACATGTCTTGCAAACCACTTGGAATTTAATCAGTGGGTGAAGTTAGAGCGCCATATCGCTTGGTAACGGCTGGCTTGGGGAAAGTTGTTTATATTACTTTCTTTGACTTCATTTAGCCTTATTTTCATAAAGACTTTGTGTGACAAGATATTTATTTATTCAGACCCGTTAATTACGTGGTTGAAACGTAATTTCTACGTGTGGGCTATTAAAACTATTTTGAAAATTACTTAAGATTTATTTGTACATACATTATTTATTTTAATTCTGTTAATTCAGCATTCAACATCCAAAATAAACTTTCATTATTTCAAGATCTCGCCAAAACGCTTTTCAAGACAAGATGGCGTCGCACCTATGAAGTACAATGCCGGTCAAAACACAACCAAACGTCAAGTGTTTCATCTGTCCATTATTCTTAATTTACACAAGTACGCATATATTTTTAATCGACCAAAGAAACTCAGACGAAATTAAACTCTAAGAAGCCTTTACAATCTTAGATATTTTGATAAACTTCAGATTTTTAACAAATGGTTTTACTCCTTAATGCATTGCAATGCAAAGCGATCTTTTATACATGTTATTCTCAATATCACTTTAGTTTTCACAGTAATAGCTCATTAGTCATTACAATAAACATTTAACTTATAAAGAAAAAGCAATATTATAAATATATTTAATATTTATTACTCGTTGAACTAATTAATATTTTTATCTTAACTCTCGGATTTTTAAGATTACCATTTTCAGTATTTTTGGTAATCTAATTAAAACATGTTTTCTAGCGAAACCATTCTCCAAAATAGAAGTAAATAGTTTATAATAATTTTAAATAGCAATATCCATATATTCCTTGTATTTGTAGCCCATACATAATGCTCTTTAGTCAGGTTCAAATTGTAAGCGTTCGATCATCGCGTTTGAGTTGCACAGGTTCGTTATTATTACATAGCGTCTTCATGTTGTATCAATGTAATGTGGATAGTGCAATAGGGAGATTGATGAAAGTAGAGTAGAAAAATGTGCTGATAATCTTCATTACTATTTCCCATGATGATGTTGATGACCCGAGATGTTTTTCGCGTGTTCAGTTTTTTATTGGACTAATTCCATGCCTGATTGGGATTTATTTTTGTAACTGCTAGTTACTATAATTAAAATAAAATTATCCACTTTCACACGCTTTCTCTAAAACAAAATGGAAATTAGATAAGTAATATGTATTTACAAATTGGTGGGACTGTGCATTGTGTGGGGGGGTGTGATAAGTTGAGACTTACGTACTCCTTCCTATATAGATTTATAATACGTGTAGTGATAAAGTAAAATATAAGAAATGGGCCTCGTTTGATAATGAATTGACATCGACAACTACAATACCAGGTTTTAAAATACAGGTGGCACAGACTATTAATTTACCTCAATATGTCGTGGATCCTGACAATATAACTATACCTAATCCATAATATTGATTAAAGCTTTTTTAAATGATGTTATATTGTCCCCCTATCTATTGTCAATTGTTCTGTGGTTTGATGTGCCAGTGTCCCGCTCACTATGACCTCTTTAAACCAATCTAAAGGTAAGGTATGTAAATTATACAAACATCTATTTTCTCTTTATTACATTACACTATTCTTGACGATCAGAAGGACCTATTGTCCGTTGCGTCTAAGCACCCGAATGCAAAAAGAAACAGTTGCTGTAGTCAACACGCAATTTTCCTCTGAGAATCTTTTTTAATCTAAAGCACCAAGTACCATCCTATAGCAAGTCGCATTTCCTTATGAGCAACATAAAATCTTTAGGTTTACCCTTAAAAATGTACCTGAAAAAACATCAAAGAAACAAAATTGTACGTTAACGAATTTCTAGATATTTCAAGAACTCGGAAGGCGAAGGTCGGAAGAAAATAAGCGTGAAATTTTTCGTAATGGGCATATTTGTTTTATGTAGATTCTCGTTATGAAAACCTCTTCTGAAAATACTTAAGCTTTAAAGCTCGGGACATACCATTGAGTCTTCAAATATTATTAAATAAAATATGAACTACGCTCAAGTTTGTGACAATTGAAACACGCGTTACCCGCTAGTGAATAGAAAAACGTATCAGATAAGTTCAAGTGAGTATATTCATACAAATTTTGAATGGCTATAGCGAGTTACGAGGTAAATTTAAGGCATAATAACGTAGACTTTTACGGGATCGAATCTTGTTATAACCATTTTGAGGATTGATTCTAGACCGTGCTTGCTGTTTTATTTTTATGACTTATTATTAACTTTAAAATATGTGATACTTGAGTAAATAAAATACGGAATTAAAAATACCTACCTATTCAATTGACATATGCCAAAAAGAAGCAAACGGCTCTAAATTATGTAACTACTTACTTTAAAAGAATAGGGTATTTATTAAGGCTTTAGGGGCATATTGAACATGCCTATTGAGAATACCTATAAGCTATTTTGTTTTAGCTTGTTATCCTGACATTTTGAGAGTCACAAGCGAGGACAGGGATGGCATGTTGGAAATCTTCCTGAGATTCTTAGAAGTTGTGAGGCGAGAAGATGCGGAGGGGGCCAGGTTACCGTAACGTTCTTTATAATTCTGGACACGCAGACGTTTAGCGGGGGAACAGAGATCCATGGGTGCACGCTGACGTACCGGACCCTACCTCTCAAAGCAAAGGGTCCAATGGGGTCCAAGGTTCATCCCACGGTTACTCGCTGTCCAAGGTTCATCCCACGGCAAACGTCAGATCACGTCATGGGATATAAATAATGCATTTCCCCACGAAAGTTTATTTTTTTTTAGTTTATTATTTTCCTCCTGCAATAGACTAAAATAAGACCAAACGTTGTAACCTTCATCAACACGTGCGATCCCACTCGATTCCCTTTAAATTTGTATATACACTTCTCAGTATATTTTCCCTAGTGTGTAGTGTCTAGTGTAGTGCATTGTAGTTTCCGCACTGAGACGCCCATTTATTGAGTTGTGAATTAAACCCTGTATAATTAAGTCAGCCTATATCCGTCCAGAAGCACAAAAACCACTTCGCAGTCTTCACGGAGCGACCTCACGAGCGCCGAGGATTGCTCGTCGTGAAGTCTTAGCCACGCATTCCAGGACTACGTGGGTGACTGATTCCTCTCCGCTGAAACAGCTAGAAGGGACTGTCCATTGCGCCAAGGAGAGAGAGATGTTTATTTAGGAGACAGTGGCCAGTAATTGGCCCTATTATTGAGGGCCAGACAAAAACTCTTCCTATTAGTTAGTGGTAGGGATTTCGAGGATCTCTCACAACGGCTCCTATTTTAAACCTATTAGTCACCTCACACGTTTATCTTTCGATCTTACATACAAATTAATATATAGCAGATATGTAAACTATATTTTTACGTACTAGTATTTATGAATGATTTGTTATACATATAATGTTAAAATGTGAATAACCTAGCTACGCAAATGAGCGTCAATATTGACTGTCGGTTCACGCAGGTTACACGTTGTTCGAAATACGCCCTTTCGCCAGACCGATCTGAATAGAATAGATAATTATCAAAGGAAAATTCAATTAACCTAGAATTTAATCGACGATAATTTTGATATACTATTTGTATATACTTATGTGTTTCTATATAGAAAACATACGATTAAAGAGAAATAAGCGTTTATAGATTATATTTATCACATTTTAGATGTTGTTACAATGGTAAAGGAAATACGTATATTTTCTTCCCTAAATACTGTAGTATTAAGGGAAATAATAATTATACAAATAATATTGAATTGGCGATTGTCTACATACGAAATAATATTTTATCAATATTAAAAAAAAAATACACACGGTTAACAATAAAGTCTGAAATACGCTATAAATTATTGTTTTGCTTTTTTGCTTCTATTAAGAACAAACGTGCCTACGGGACATGGACACCCAGGCCCTTGTCGGAGGCATTTGAAGCAAGTTTTAAAATACCTATAGGTCGTATTGAATAATAAACTAAATATTTTTACCAAGCGAGACATTTAAACGGACTATTTTAACTTAAACAAAGGCAATGTAAAGCATTTTCAGACATAAATATGTAGTACAGGTTAACAAAAGGTCGGCCAACGCATTGTCACGGACTTTCAAAACCACAATATTTAAACGACACTTCAACAAACGTGGTCCGGGAATCCAGTAGGCCGTGTCCTCTTTGTGCGGGATTATTCAAGTATTCAAATATTCATAATATTTCATGTATCGATTGGAAAACACGGCAATTGTTTGTGACTATTCTATTTCGTTTTATGAGTTAAATCGTAGGTTTTTATGGCAGTTTTAGTCGAAGTTGGCAGTAAAGTGTCGTTCGGGTCTTGTAGTTCTGCGAGTTTGAGAAGGTTGGCGTCGGTAAAATATTGCAAGAAAATCTCACGTTTACGCGCTGGGAATAGATTTTATACAAATATTATCGCATTAATACTTAGTTAAAGTACCGGGGAAACAGATATGGATCTTTTTGTTAATACTCTTCTCTGTATATGTGAATGCTAATAATATATGTTTGACAAACAAATTTGTAGCCATATCATATCGATTAATTGTATAAATATTTTTGTATTATTGGGCTAAATAAAACATGTACCATATCATTCCAACTTCTATTTTTTTTTAATCAAGTCAAAATATATTTTATTCATGGTAGTAGGTAACTGCTTCTAAATTAACATTGCTGCTATTTCCCAAATCAAGGATGTACAAAAGAGGAGAAGAATGTGTGGTTACTCTATTAAATCGTCAAGTTTTTTTTCAAAATGTTTGCATACCAACCTCATGCTCCATTACATCACATTCATTTAATAAAAAATTGTAAATATTATTAATTAAATAATAAATTCCTGAATCATTGGTGTATAATTTAAGAGATTTCTGAAATAAATTTCGTGTGTTTTCATAGGTAATGTAAGGATTTATCCTTTGTAGGATTACAGCGGTTAGATAAAACCATATATCCTTAGATTTGTGAATCTATTGTAAAGTTATATAACTAATATGTACCTACCTTAACACCGGATAGGTATACAATAAAACTATTGGTACTATTTAAGTATGAGGTTTTTATTTTGATTAAAACAACACTTTAAAATCAGATGTAATATTCTAAAACTTTCGTTGGTCAAAATTATTTACGGGTTAATTTAAAATACCCCGCACAATTACGTCCACTCTCTGTGTTCGGCAAGCCTTAATATTCAAGTTTTTTGAAGAAACAAATAGCCTGATCATAAATAAATAATCCTTAAAAACCGTGGTGTATTTTCAAGTTTCCTCAACTTTTAGAATGAAGAGATCGCAATTCTTAAAAAATACAATTCTTGCAAAGTTTTGTCTCTGATAGTAAATTAAACTTCATTCAAGTAGCAATTGCTTTTTGAAATGAATATTTTATTGAAATTAAATGCTTGCTATTATTTTTTTAAACGTGTGTATAATAATGAATTATTATATACATATGTGTTTGCGTGTTGTAAGTGTAAGTTCTTGCTCCTATTTCACCATTCCTCCTGCTGAAAGAGGACAAGTCTTTGTTTTTTTTTTTAATTTATGTTATTATTATTAATTAATTGATATGTCATGTGGAACATGATGTAATGGTTGCAGCTCCTTTAAACGGTGTGTAAAAAAATGGCGATTAAAAAGAGTGGCGGAGAGTTTATTGCCAGTTCTTCTCTTCCGTTCTACGCCCTTGATTTGAGAACTGGCAGTAAATGTAAAATTAGAAGCATTAATATGTATTTCTTTACTGACAAGTTAGTGTACATTATGTTACCTGCATGATTAAATGATTTTTTTTTACAATAAAGTTTTATGAAGTATTTCCGAACCCATTCGACTTAGAGTCCTTCAAGAACAAAGCGAATCAATTTCTAAAAGTTCGGCAAATCTCTCGCGTGCCTTCTGGCCTTGATTGTCCATGGGCGGCGGTCCATCACTTAATATATGGTGAGCCTCCTGCCCATTTGCCCCCGTTTGTTCTATAAAAACTTACTGTAGGTAATTTAATGCAGTTTTCACCATTATCTTGAATACTTCATGAGGTAGGTACATAATATTTCAACGTTACGTTTAGTATATAATCATATCGCCTATAATTTTTAAGTCTAGTTTATTTGTACAAAACATTTAGATAGCTTGAGTTACACTTAGAAGGTAGAATACGTATTTGAATTAGTTACAGTATATTTTATACGTCAAGCTATTACGATGTTTACAAGTATTTCTAAGTAAAATCAATTTGGCAGTCTCTTGGAGATGCTAGCATGGCTAGTGTGAAACAAACTGAGTTATAAGGGACGTGAGGGCACAAACTTGATCTAATGTAATTACGTTAACGTTTATCAGTACGTTTAAATTATTTTAGCGTGTCAAAGAGATCTAAGAATTAATCTGGTCCTCAAGCATCCCCTTTTATAACGCGTTACACGTAACAGAAATGATATAATGGAGAATCAACTCATACACATTTTTTTTGAGCTACAATCTGCTTTGTGATTGTGGCTTATGCTTTGATTTATTATGAATTCAGATTTCAATCAATCTACCTCTCGAAAATATATCAGAAAAGTGATTCTCTGTTATAACAGCAGAAGGAGTATTTAAAATGTAAAAAAAACAAAATTTATATCCAAATCTCTACTTTTTGCTTTTAAAAGTAGAATAGAATTTAACTTATTCGCTAAACCCAGTCTATAAGTATTGCGAGCTGTGAACCATTGATAATAATAATAAATGGCGCTTACCGCCGTCTGCTGCCGCACCTTACGCTAGATGAATTATTACGTAGTATAAGAACTGATTCAAGAATGCGAATAAAAATGATTTAAACGCAATTATAAATTACACGACATGCATGAGATGTTTTCATGTTTCATTTCATGAAATTAGTCTTCTTCACCGTCCAGAACCCATGCGTATATGCCATGTATGCTGCAAACTAGAGAAGTAATACTGATAATAAAACAATTTTTTACCGGATTGAAGTTATTTATTTATTTATTTATTTATTTAATAACAGCACAATGGCCAAACTTAGACTAAAAACAATAAACAATACAATAAATACAATTAAGATTTACAACACAGGGTAGCATTACCCTCTTATCCCCTCCAGGTACACTCTGAAAGCACAGTATACCACCCCCATAAGCTTCCCAAACAGGTCGCTCTCCGGTGAAGAGTCGAGAAACCCATTAAGCAGTGAGAGTAGCCGGGGAATGGGCGCTTGTTGTCGCTGGACAGTGCGAGCCGAACGCACAGCGAAAAGGTTATGTTTCCGGCAGCGGCAATATTTGTCCGGGACGTATAGCCTCATGATCTCTCCCAGCAAGTATGCGCTTTCCGTTTCATTCTTAATTACACTCAAACCAAACCTGACCACCGAAAAATCCCTACGAAGCTCTAATGAATTATACCCTAACACCCCCATCAAGAACTTTGTAGGGTAGAGGTAAGGAAAGAAATTGTATCTTCTTTTATACAGATTTCTCAGGAACTTCTTTTGAACTCGTTCAATCATATCCCCATAATACCTTTCATAAGGGGACCATATGACGCAGCTGGTTTCGAGAATTGGCCTTACTAATGATGAATATATCACCCTAGTGGCAGTGTCCGTCAGACCAACCGAATTTCGCAGGACAAACCCTAATCTTCTAAAAGCAGCATCCGTAATCGTCCGAATATGCTCCGCAAATGAAAGATCGGGCACGAAAAGGACACCCAAGTCGCGGACTCTGTCTACGCGCCTAATAACTTTCGATCCTATGCCATAGTCGCAGAGTATTTTATTCGGAGAGGCACTAAAGGTCATCACTTCACATTTGTCATAGTTGAATTGGAGTTTATTTAATTCACTCCAATGCAGCAGATCATCCAAATCAAGTTGCATACACAGACGATCATTGTCAGTCTCAATTATTTTAAAGACTTTAACGTCGTCAGCAAATAATAGTATTTTGGAATATTTGATAACGCTTGGAAGGTCGTTAATCATTATTAAAAATAGCAACGGTCCCAGGTTTGAACCCTGGCTAATACCAGAAATTGTTGGATAAGGCTGCGAGATATATTGTCCATATTTAACATATTGGTTACGATTTGCTAGGTAACTAGAAAAAAACTTAAGCAGAACAGGTCCACACCCAATTGCGGCCAACTTTTGGAGAAGAATGTCGTTGTCTACTCGATCAAACGCTTTGTGAAAATCCAAATATACTACATCCACCTGACACCGCCTATCAATTTCACGCGATACCATGTCAGCCAAAGTCAATAGATTAGTATTAACTGATCTGCGTGGAAGAAAGGCGTGCTGGCAAGGAGTGATGTGGGGAATGCATTTAGGCAACATTAATGAGTGTAAGGACATTTCAAACACCTTCGCCAGCGTACACAGAATCGCGATAGGCCTGTAGTTTTCAGCTCTGCTTCTACAATCAGCTTTAGGAACTGGGGTCACGCGGGATGTCTTCCATAACGTTGGGTAGACCCCTGAATATAAAATAATATTGAAAATATGCGATATAGGCAATATTAAATATTCTGCCAGTCCTTTAATTATATAAGCCGGAATCATATCTGGACCCGGAGGTGTATTAGATTTTAGTTTATTTACACTACGCATAATAACTTCTGTTTCGAAATTTTTGATATCAAAATGATTAGAGTATGCTTTTGGATTATGATTGGCAGTTTCTGGAATTAGTTTCGGGTGATCTGCCAGAAATACCGATTTAAAGTGACTAGCAAATGCCTCTGCCGCGTCACAACCATAATATTCAACATCATTATAAGAAATTGCAGACTCTTTAGCAGCAGCAGCAGCAGAGTTATACAGTATCATACAATTATTTTTCATAATTTTAAATTTAACCGACGTTTCGCGTGCTCTACAGCGTGCGTGGTCACGGTGACTGAAGACAAAAGGTGTTGAATGTCAAAAAGTATCATAGCTGTAGAAAAAGTAACATTATCTGTATTTGTTTCCCCGGAGTTGGTATCGACTAAAAGACGGTTCAGAAATGAATCAAATAGCTCAATACATAACTTCAATTCGGTAAAAAATTGTTTTATTATCAAATGTGTGAAAGTTATGTCAATAAAAGACTGTTTAAGTAAGACTGGTCCTATTAATATCCAAATACATAATGCACGATAGTGGAAAGTGAAAAAAAAAACCTTTTAGTACTGGACTTATGTCAATTACATATAATCATTTTGTAGTTCAAAATATTATTAGAATATTTGTGTGAAATGATTACGTAAGTAATCAATAACTAAGAAATGGCTGGAAATACCAAAAAAGTAAAAGCTTTTTAAATTGTTATTGTTAAAAACATCTTAACACAGAGTATAAAAACGTATTTACATTTGTTTATTTGCATGATATTGACATCATAATCTTTCAAAGCGGTTTAATGAAAAATGTCCCTGCAACTGGCAGTCAACTGTTAGACCACAACAAAGTTTTATACCGAGCCAATCGTTTCTTATAAAAGGCTCGGTATCCCCTTAATCCTTACAATCTCTTCAGAGGCATATTTTGTAACTGAGACGCTTTATCCCCTTATATTTGTCACAGACACGTATCATGAGAGCCTATTAAATTTTTTAAAAGTATTTATCGTGTTTGACGTTTACCGATGAGTCATCTGTCAGCTGTCAAAGTTTACTTTTTAATCAAAGAAGGGAGGAGAGGTTGGTTGGTGGACTCAGTTTCCGCAGTAAGAATCCCACTAAGTCCGTTGTGCATACGACAGGAGAGTGTTTGACGATAAAAAAGTACGACAGAAATACAAGAGATACAAGTACATACTGAATAAGACATTGGTTTTAATGTAGTAATTTTACTAGTCAAAAATTAGGTGGGACCAGAATATAAAACGAAAACCGAAACGATGTTTGCTCTAATTACTACTATTAATTACATAGTAATTTGTCAAGAGAATCAACTCTCCAAATACAGACAACCACGTTTAACCATTGTCCATTGTATTGTCTTTCCCTTTGACCAAGGATCAAAGAACACGAGACGCGACCGCGTACTTCCGTCGTTATTTGTCTCTACCCTCATTATTTATTACATTGTTTGTAAGTTATCTCGACATTCAATTTTTTTTATGAATATAAAGGTAAATGCAAAAAGTATTACACCATAACACAATAGTTCCTTCCTATACTCCTTCGACAATACCTGTTTAGAGATAGTATAGAATAAATTGAGATTCATTCGTACTCGTGGATAAGTAAAGTATTTTGGGCATAGTTCGTATTGTAGGTGATTGATTAACATGTCGTATTGAAACAGTGATGTGTTCAGACAAGAACATATCAGAATAGTTACGGTCGTGAGTTCTGAAAAGAACAGTTTCATCGTGTCGTAAGACACGGTAATAGTTGTTAAACGTTTTCGTCGTGAAACAAGAATAATATGTCCTGAAAAGGACAGTTGTTAGACGTTTAATCGTGATACGATAATTTGTCCTGAAAAGGACAGTTATTAGCGTTATCGCAAGGCTACGATATCGAAGTGTTCTGAGAAGAACACGTTCGTACGCTTAGGCGGCTGCGTGCAGAAAAAGGCCAACTTTTTGCCGCGCCGCATTTTTATCGCCTACTCTGGTACCTGCGCAACCAATCAACGCTCCGCATCTTGGCACCACATGTATATATTAGTTGTAAGTGTAGGATAAGTTTTAAGTATAATTGTACACAGTTTTGAAAATAAATATCATTCACTATTCCATCTTCACCGCTTCTCTACAAGTAATTAGGGAGTTTTATTACAACATCGACCAAGTAATTCTGAACGAGTCAACCCTCAAGCACATCCCTAAAGTGGTGACCCCGTGAAGAACAACCCCGAGAAGAACACCAAGAACATTGAAGATGTCGACAACAGAAAATTCCGGTGCAGAGCGTCTAACTTCATCAACACCGTCGAGCCAAGAAGTCTCCGGCATTTCACTATCGCTCCGCGTGCCACCATTCTGGCGTGACCAGCCGCTCCTCTGGTTCTGCAGTTTCGAAGCAGCAACCGCCGATCTAAAACGAAGCCAGGCCCAGCTCGCCCAGATGGTCATCGCACAGCTTGAAAAGCAAGATATACAAAACATCGCTGATCTCATTTGCTCGCCGCCGGAAGCAGATTACTACAACGCAATTAAAGACCGTTTAATATCGTTATACGAAGAGTCAAACAGCGCACAAACGAAAAAGCTACTGTCACAAGTTGAGCTCGGAGACCAAAAACCCAGCCAGCTGATGAGGCAAATGAAGCAGCTTAACAAGGATAAATTTCCCGAGAGCACCATCAAAATGATGTGGCTCGAGCATCTGCCGCCACACATTCGTTCCGTGCTAGCTGTCAGCGAAGCGTTTAAAATCAAAACGACGCTCGACGACCTTACCTTGCTCGCGGACAAAATGATGGAAGTCCACACGCCGTCGCAACACATCGCTGCCGTCGCAACGCCTTTTGCATCTGTACCATCGCCAACACCACCTTATCCGCAACAGCAAACTATCGACACACTCATCGGTGAAATAAGAAGATTGTCTTTGGAAGTTGCTGAGCTACGAGCACAACCTCGCGACAACTACCGCAACAGTCGCTCTCGCCACCGTTTCCAGTCACGCTCGCGGAACGCATCTCCACATCACAACGAAAACCAACGAGAGTCGCAGATGGAAGACCGAAGCCGGAAAAAAATCTCCAATGCCGTACTGCTACTACCATCATCGCTACGGTATGGACGCGAAGAAATGCGCACCACCGTGCAGTTTCAAGCCCATTAACCAGTCGGAAAACTAAAAGTAACGCTGGCCGCGGCGGGAACTGGCGTTACCGAATCTTCACACCGCCTTTTCGTTACCGACAGGGTAACGAAACTTACCTTTTTGGTCGACACAGGAGCCAATATTTCCGTGCTACCAAAGAAAAAAGGCTCACGCGAAAAACCACTGCCATTTCAACTCTACGCCGCAAACAACACTGTAATTCCTACATACGGAGAGAAGTCACTCACACTCGATCTTAACCTCCGAAGACCATACACATGGAAATTCGTCGTAGCAGATGTGTCCAAGCCAATCCTGGGAGCAGATTTCTTACAGTACCACCACCTCATTGTCGACGTAAAACACCGACGATTGATCGACGGGAAAACACAGCTGGTAACTAACGCTCAACTCAGTACTGCGGGCATACCTACAGTTCGCAGTATAGACATTGGGCAAAATTACCACAGCATACTAGCAGATTTCCCAGGCACAACTAGACTTACTTCAATGAAGCTAAGTCCTAAACATTCCGTCGAACACTTCATTGAAACAAATGGACCGCCTCTTCACTGCAGGCCACGCCCCATTGCGCCGCATCGTTACGAAATGGTCAGAAAAGAATTTCAGAGCATGATTGATCAAGGGTTATGCAGACCAAGCAAAAGCCCTTGGGCATCACCTCTTCACGTCGTGCCTAAGAAGAGTGGAGAGTTACGCGTGTGTGGCGATTACCGAAGGCTCAACGCCATAACCAAGCCCGATCGGTATCCCATACCACGCATACGTGATTTCACATACCAACTCGCAGGGAGGAAAATCTTCTCCACACTTGACCTCAACCGCGCCTACCAACAACTGCCAGTCAGCGAGCAAGATGTGGAGAAAACCGCCATCATAACACCATTCGGCCTTTTCGAGTTCCCGCGCATGTGCCCTGGTCTAAAGAACGCCGGACAGACATTCCAACGCTTTATTCACGAAGTACTGCGCGAACTCGAATTCGTATTCCCTTTCGTTGATGATCTACTGATAGCGTCAATCGACGAGGAAGAGCACCGAAAACACCTTCGCACCGTATTACAGCGACTAGAAGAATACGGCATTACCATCAACCCATCAAAATGTGTTTTCGGCCAGCCAACAGTCAAATTCCTCGGTCATCAAGTCACGGCGGAAGGAATACAGCCACCCCAAGAGAAGGTACAGGCTATCACAGATTTTCCAAAGCCACAAACCGTAGAGGAACTGCGACGTTTTCTCGGTATGATAAATTTTTACCGCGAAAATATCAAAGACGCCGCCACCATACAAGCGCCGCTAAATACTTACCTGCACAACATCAAGAAGCGTGACAAAACTAAGATCGACTGGACCGCTGAATCTTCGCAAGCGTATGAAGCATGTAAAGAGAGCATAAAAAACGCCGCTTTACTCGCTCATCCGTCTCACCATGCGACGCTAGCGATATTCAGCGACGCGAGCGACAAAACAGCAGGTGCCGCACTCAACCAATTTGTAAACAACACATGGCAACCACTCGGCTATTTCTCTAAGAAATTCAGCGACGCACAGACCCGCTATAGTACCTACGATCGAGAGCTACTCGCCATCTACATGGCTGTCAAACATTTCCGCAAAATGTTCGAGGGACGAGAAATTATAATATTTACGGACCATAAGCCGCTAACATTCGCTTACACAAAATCAAATACAAACAGCGAATCACCGAGACGCACCCGACAACTACTTTATATCAGCGAATTTACCACTGATATACGACACGTCAGTGGGTCTCAAAATGCAGCCGCAGACGCATTATCACGCATCGACGCAATCACATGTCCATCGCCGATCGACTACAATCAACTTGCAATAGCTCAAGAGCGCGATAGCGATACAATTCAAGCACTCGGTTTACAGAGCAACTTATCTTTCAAGGAAGTAAACCTGTCCGCGTCAAACATCAAATTACTCTGCGAAACTTCAACCTCATACATACGTCCGTACCTACCTGAAGAATACCGACGTACCGCATTCGACGCAGTACATAACGTTAGCCACCCTGGAATAAAGACCACGCGGAAATTAATAACGCAACGCTACTTTTGGCCCTCAATGAACGCAGATGTCGGCAAGTGGGCAAAAGTATGCCTACAGTGTCAGCGCGCCAAAATACAACGCCACACAACAAGTCCATTGTCAACTTTTTCACCAACCGAACGATTCGAACACGTGCACATCGATATCGTTGGTCCGCTACCTACCGCGGCCACCGGTCATCGATACCTCGTGACAATGATCGACAGAGCGACGAGATGGCCCGAAGCATACCCATTATGCGAAATAACAGCTGAAGACGTCGCCAAAGCAGTGTACGAAGGTTGGATTTCCCGTTTCGGTTGCCCTGCTACAATAACAACGGACCAAGGACGCCAATTCGAAAGCAGAGTATTTGCATCCCTTTATCGCTTACTCGGAATTGACAAAACACGTACAACATCATACCATGCACAGTGCAACGGTATCATCGAAAGATGGCACCGTGTCCTTAAGGCCGTATTAAAGGCAAGACTACAGACCGCAAGAAGCTGGATCAACGAGTTACCAACCGTCCTACTCGGATTACGCGCCGCTATGCGAAGTGACACCGGCGTAAGCGCCGCCCAACTTACCTACGGATGCAACATACGCTTACCCGGTGATTTCTTATCAACGACCCGCGATAACGTCATTATGGACTCTGCCTACATCGATCAGCTTCGTGACGCAATACGTAACTTGCAACCAACGCCTAACCAACCACACAGCAACACAAAACCTATATTCATACACCGCGACCTGCAGACATGTGAATACGTATTCGTACGCATAGACGCCGTAAAGAAGCCATTACAAGCACCCTACGACGGACCCTATCGCGTGCTGAAACGAGACAGCAAGATATTCACGCTGCAGTTACCTAACCGTGAAACAAACATCTCTATTGACAGACTCAAACCCGCCTACACAATTGCCGAGCCAGATGTGCCCACTGATACAATACCGAGTACCTGCAACAAGCAAATCACATCAAGTGCGAGCGAACTACATAAACCATCAAATAGCATCAAACATCAAAACGATAACAGCCTGAAACATCAAAATGACAACGACCTGAAACAACAAGACATTGGGAACAACTCAATACCTACAAGGACAACTCGCCGAGGCCGGGTTATACGCCTGCCGGTACGCTTCGCTAGAGGGGGAATCCTGTAGGTGATTGATTAACATGTCGTATTGAAACAGTGATGTGTTCAGACAAGAACATATCAGAATAGTTACGGTCGTGAGTTCTGAAAAGAACAGTTTCATCGTGTCGTAAGACACGGTAATAGTTGTTAAACGTTTTCGTCGTGAAACAAGAATAATATGTCCTGAAAAGGACAGTTGTTAGACGTTTAATCGTGATACGATAATTTGTCCTGAAAAGGACAGTTATTAGCGTTATCGCAAGGCTACGATATCGAAGTGTTCTGAGAAGAACACGTTCGTACGCTTAGGCGGCTGCGTGCAGAAAAAGGCCAACTTTTTGCCGCGCCGCATTTTTATCGCCTACTCTGGTACCTGCGCAACCAATCAACGCTCCGCATCTTGGCACCACATGTATATATTAGTTGTAAGTGTAGGATAAGTTTTAAGTATAATTGTACACAGTTTTGAAAATAAATATCATTCACTATTCCATCTTCACCGCTTCTCTACAAGTAATTAGGGAGTTTTATTACAACATCGACCAAGTAATTCTGAACGAGTCAACCCTCAAGCACATCCCTAAAGTATCAAGATAAGCGATATGAAATAACTTAGACTCAAAACGTAGACGAGCCACAATAATTATCAATTGTAAGCATTTAATTAATTTGTGTGCGTCAGGTTGATGTGATATTAATAATTCAATAATTCATAGTATGCACAACTCCACCCGTTCCACCTTGACATCTGGCATTCTACGATAGAGCGATTTTTAAGCTGTTGGTAAAACTACTAATTTCGTAATGTAATTTCGGCATTTCTCGCGCACCATCACTTTTAGCAGTCACTCCGGGTATTTCAGACCTGTTACGATTTTTAAAGAAGAGCGTACCACTAACTTAATGGACAGAAATGTACTTGCAAACCTCATGGTTTTGCGGGTGGGCGTGTTGCATGGGCGGCGATAACTAACAATAGTATAACTTAACATTAACCTGCTGCTGCTTTTTAGCCTGCTTGTTTATCTCCTGTCACTAACAGAAATGTATAAACCAGAGTAACTTATAATGAAATATAACAGGGCAGGTTTGTTTTGGTTTTGGATTACATAGACAAACAATCAAATAGACTCAAGTTCTAAAATAACAAGTCGAGATCAAATAAATAATTATACTGTCATTTGTATTATAGTTTATTGTAACCTTTCAAAATACAATTTCCTTTATCTGTCTCTTAAATTCTTTCATTTGTTTGTAAATACGTAGTAAGTAATTTATTCATTTAATTTTTACCCTTTAAATAAAAGATACCTGTATCAAACAAAAGCACTATAAATTTTACTCACAAACATACCTAACTAAAATTTTAATAAGTTACAAAAAATCTAAGACATATGAGACCCAAGATCAACAATTAAATTAAAATGGCGAAGCTACACCGTTAGAAACTATTGATTCTGGCGGATGCAATTCAATTACGTTTCTCGATCTCAATTTAGTTGTACAAATACACTCTGAAAGTTACAGGTAAGGTCTGACCGAATCCGGGTCACAGAAGAATCGAGCTAGATTGGACAATAGAAAATCGAGCAGTGTAGCGTTGATTGCTCGCCTTTATAGTGATTTGTTTGAATGTTTTTACAAATCCTGGCTCTAAACTATCAATGTATGTTATAAAACTATTCAAATAAAACAATATTTTATAGTTTGTATCGTGTCTGTTACTATGGTTACGCTATCAATATATGTAATGAACGGAAACCATGGTAACAAATTAAAAAAGCGTGTTTTATACCAAGGCTGTTTGATTAATTATTATTAGAGCTTCATAAAATTTGTGATCATACTGATGTACCTATTTCTGTAAAAACTAAGAATAATCTATCTCAATCTACGGTTCCGCTAATGTTACAAAAAAGGATATATTCGTAAATCATCAAATAAGTATATGGCAATAGTAATTATAGTATCTTATTACTTAAAGAACTTAAATAAAGCAATAACGAGTTTCATATAAAAGTGTCATTTGAAAACAATTCAAGCTCTCAAATATAAATGTTACCAACTTATAACAGCGTCATTTTCCTCTTACTCAAAATACAAATAAGTACACGTAACAATATAAAATTATTCACCTGTTTCAGTATCCCGGAGTGAAATAAATGAATTTTCCTTTTAATGAAGAAAATAAAAACTTCATCAGGACCTTATGAATTCATAAAACGTTTCTTGCGAGCCCGTTTCATTTGCGTCGGGCCTATTTTGTTGCAAGTATCCATACAGAATATTATTTTGTTTGAAAATGCTTCTTTTTACGTTAACTTAACAAGTCAACCAGACTTTTGGTTATCTTAGTTTATATAATTGATTTCAAAATATAATATATGTATTAAATATTGTTTTGGCATGTATTTTCTTTGTTAACCCTTTGTTACAATTGTTTGTATGTATATTGTGTGGACTCAGTTTCTGAACTTAGACGCTGATTTGGTCCGTTATGTGTAAAGTAGCTCCTTCCAGAAGCTCAGAAGTTATCTAGGCACTTCGTAGACTTCATGGAGCGACCTCACTGCTCCGAGGATCTCTGCAATCACAGCCACGCATTCCAGGACTACGTGGGTGACTAATTCCTCTGCGCTGAAACAACCTCAGAAAAATGGATTGTCTGTCGCGCCTAGTTCAAAGAGTTGTTTATGGAGACAGTGGCCCGTAATTGTTACGTTGTTACAATTATGGACCGCCCATCCGATTAAAGGAAGAGCATTCTGTTATCACTTTCTGAGGGGTTTTCGCTTTGCTTTATAATTTAAAGTATTTTGTTTTCTATTCGTTTAGCAATATATATCTTTGTAAACTTATTAATTGTACGCATTATTATTTTATAATCATAATGTTTGTGCACGCCGCCGTTTCTTTCTTCTATCCTGTTTTTTTGTAATGGGAGTCCTTGTTGGCGCGGCTGTAAATATATAAATTGTAGAACTACACTACTACTTACACGAATCTATAAGCTCATGGCCGTACCGATTTTGCTTTTAAGAGGAGAAACAGGAAGGAGTTTATGCAATGTACAACTGTGTGTTTTCATAATATATTATACGTGGCCCATTTCTTAACATCTGTCAAAATTTAAAGCAACTTAAGGGTAATAAGCCGGTAATTTACTAAGTTTCAACAGATGTATGTATATATCAAGTATTCCTTGGCTTAAAGTTAAAGATATTAATTCTTCTTACTTATGGGCCAATGATCCCTCGATAATTAATTACATTAATTTACTCGACATTGCAATTTCAGTAATCGTGATTAGCTAGAGTCTGAAAAATATCCGAATATGTATTACAGTCGTATATCTACCAAATATTTTGTATGTTAAGTTTTTTATGATATGAAATGCGACATAAGTAGTACCTAATCCTAAAAATAATACTCAAATTTTCACAATATAGTCAACAAGACCATATTTTCAAAGTTTGTACTAAATGGGATCATATGCCTTCTTTGTCAAACGTTACCGATTTCAAACTCAACATTTTGGTGCAAGGTATTATTCAAATAATTATGATATGTTGTAAACCAACATGATTATAAATTTCTATCAAAAATCAGCCATAATAAAGAATTAATAACCTCTTATTTATTACTTCAATCTGTGACAATTTCGCCGTACATTTTTAATTTCAACATAAAAATACAGGTACATTGAGGAAGTGGTAGATTTGTAAATGTGTTTTACGGCGTACTGTGCTGGAATTTCCTGACGTTAAGTGACTGGCTCTGATAGATATGCAATGCCAGTTGGCTCGCAGCCTTTGTCAGTCTTTTAAAAAGCGTTGCGTTCTTTCGTTGGTATTCCAATTGTCACTGCACAGAGATGATACTACAAGCTAAAGCCTTTGAAAATTGTATTGGGTGCTTCTTTTATGTATTAATTTGATTCTGAGAGCAAAAAAAAATATTTAGTATAATTTAAACTTTCCTTAGCTTAATGATCCGGCAACAGTTGGATCAAATCAAATCAACACAACCTCGGTATACGGTCTCTAACGCCTACCTAGCTAGAGATGAAAGCTAGAGCAGTGCAGTAATCTGCCACATGCGGAATCGGGAGTATCATGACGCTCAGCATTGAGCAAGATTTTCGTAGTAGGAGAAACAGTTTGTTTGTTTAGTTGAATGAAATAATTTTTTTTTGAATTGAATTGAAAAATTGTTATATCCCCTAAGGCCCATTAAAAGGTGAACTAACAGGGACCAGCTATTATTGATTACAGGGTAGCTATCTATGATCGTATTTATACAGATTAATTTTCATACATAAAATGAACAACAGCATGTATTTATACACAATTGTTATCTTCCATTAAATCTCATTATAAATTAAAATCAATCATAATATATTAATAATACAATTCTACGTATCAATTAGGATTAACACAATCCTTAATTTAATTTATAAGACCAGGCATGGAATCACGTCTATTAAATTTAAACATTCAGTAATTTAATTAAACTTTTCCTATTTAGAAATATTCATGATGCATCGGCATAGAAAAACGGAGTAAATATTAAGTAGTTAATGTATGTACTTCATGCGTGGAAGCCTAAGAAGTCATCCTAAAATCACTCAAGCCCAATAACGGTCAAGTCTGATCATACCGGACGGTATAACGGACTCCAAAATGAATAATGAAAAGCCAAAGCTAACTGCTGAAATTCACTTACGAAGGGTATTCAATAAATAGTGATAATGCAATATTTCTTTAGAAGGGGAAAAAATATTTAAAACTATAAATTATCTTTTGTTTTTTAAAAAATATAAGTGTTTTATTTATTTTTTTGCTGTTACGACCAACCAGACTCCAGAAGATAAACTCCTCCTTATATGTTCCAATAACGAACACTCCTTATATGGAAATTTTATTAGTTTTTACAACAAACTCCCCAGCGGAATTAGATAATTATCACTAAATAAATTCAAAGCCGTCGTTAAACGTAAATAAATCAATAAAACTTTTTATAAATGATCCTAATCCTTGGGATCGATTTGCTCCAGTTCAAACAATTTGTATGACTCAAACCTTAGCGATTAAAAAGAGTGGCGGAAGTTTCTTGCCCGCTCTACGCCCTTGACATGCGAACTAGTAGTCAATGTAAATTTACAATTACTTTAACTTATTTTCTGGAATTCATAAGTGTACTTATTTACCTATAGGAATATAGTTATTTTGAGTTTGAGTTTACCGCCGCCCATGGACACTCTCAATGTCAGAGGGCCCGCGAGTGTGATGCCGGCCTTTTAAGAAGAGCGTAATAACGGCTCTTTGCTTGAAGGCCTCTAAGTCGTGTTAGCTTGTATGTATATCGTTTAAAATGTGTTTTTGAAAATATATAAAATTTACGTTCACTCGGTACATATGTATGCATGAAATTTTTTATTAGCTGGTGAATCAAGAATTGAGAGCAAAATTAGGGCGAAAATTTTGCTCGTCCAAGCGAGGAAGAGCTTCCATTAACGACGTACCCCGCACGAGACGCCCTGCGATGTACGGACTGAACAAATGATAAAAGTTGAAATCAACGTCTTGGCGAATCATGGGAGACTTTCTTCGAAGGTAAGCTGCTTTCTAGTACAGCCAAGGGGCGGTAATTATTGAATACTTAAACCACAGAGCCTGCTAATGGAGACTTTGTCTGCAAATACAAATACACAAGATCGGACAAATAACAAAGTTTCCTGAGGAAGTACGCGAGCAACGACGTGGAAATCTCGCTAAATTTGTTTTATTTCACCAAGATACCTCCGCACCTAAATCCAGAATTGTGATGGCTGAAAATCAAGAAGCCAGCTTCTAATCGATGGAAAATCTTCTATATTTTCCGCACCTAGTTATACATTTAATAAATAAAATTTCCAGCATATTCATTATCTCTTTTTATTAAACATCCTTGGTATATTTTAACAAAAGTTTAAGGTAACAGATAATATAATTATTACCCCAAGACTTTGAGCCGAAGCTTTTAAAGGTATTCAATTGCTTTTCTTGTTCCGATAAAAGTTTCCGCTCTATTTCTATCAGCAACTTTTCTCTTAACTTTGCCTTGATTTTGACCATTGTTTTAGTTCAAATGAATATTGACAGACCCTGTTTTATGTCACAGAGAAATTGCTCGTAGTTGCTTGTGCTAAGAGGTTAAAGAAGCACTTTTCAAGAGTCTTGGGTTATTTTCCAGGTGGGTTATTTTCCACATTAAGCTGATCGTTGCTTATTTATAACAAAGTAACAATAACGCAAAATTGTGGACATTTGTACAACAATTATACGTTCGTTAGACGATTCATATACATAATAGTTTTCAGCGCCTTACCTTTATAGCCTCATTAACTTTTTAAGATTTATTTCTACTACGTAGATTCAATAATTGTTAATACTCTACATTTGTGTGTTTAATAATTACTATAGATATTTATAATTTATTTACTTATTATAATAATAAAATAACTATAATAATAATATTTTTGTACCATATCTTGTTTATAAAAGAACTTTCGCATTAAATTAGCACAAAATTATTTACGAATGAGAATGTTATAGTGAGTAAAGCTTAAAAGATTCGTCGGGCCCTTTTAGAAAGATAAGACTGTTTACTTTAATTGCGTTTGTTAATAGGAACAACGCCTTCACATACGATTTATGCGTTTTTATTAAACAGTTTTCGCAGCGCACACAAGGGAAAATTTTTACTTCAACATGTGTCACTGATGCTCCGATTTTGTCTGAAGTCTCGTTTAACAGAAAAGCAATTAAATAACGACAAAAGGAGTTCAACAAAACAAACAAACCAAATCACCCCATATTAGTTTAGTGTTTGAGGCATACAAATCTCAGTAGTATTTTTTTTTGGACACTCTCGCAATGCCAGAGGACTCGCTAGTGCGTTGCTGGCCTTTTAAGAATTGATACGCTCTTTTCTTGAAGGACCCTAAGTCGAATTGGTTCGGAAATACTTCAGTAGGCACCTGGTTCCACATAGTGGTGGTGCGAGGCAAAAACTACCTTAAAAAACACTCAGTTGTAGAACGACGGATTCCGGGGTGATGGAATTAATATAGCATGGATAAATAATGTTCCTTAAAGCAACGACAAAATCTCATTGTGTTTTAAAATGCTTTTAAGACGTTGAGAGCCTGGCCATGTCTTTATTTGTACTTTTATTTCCCACGGTACGAAGTGTTTTCGACATTTACTAAAACGATAATTGTAGCTTAAAAAAACCGTTAAAAAATCACACACACAACTTAAAAAATCGTTCTGTTTCATAAGATAATGGAAACGAATAATCAAAGTAAACGGATAAAAGAGTAAGTATAAGATGGAATAAACCTAAGTAGCAAATTTTTCATAAATTCTTTCTTGTATTTTGAAACAAAATTATGTTCACCGTTCGTACCATTGACATGTTTCTTGGTTGAACGCACCACATCATTTTGTTTTCTTAGCGTCCGTCTGATCCGGTGAGATGTGAGGGCGATACTCAAATACGCTGATACGCAGTTTCTTCTCAAAGAAGTTTTGGGTTTTAGCATTTGATCTTATGGCGCATCCACACATGCCGCCGGCTTATGCCGCCGGGTTTGCCGCCGGCTTACAGACCGCCTTGCATTTACGCTTGCTTGCGTGCCGCAGGTAAAAAATGCTTTCTTTTTCCATTTCCCCAGGATGTTTTGTGTATTAATGGTAGACTAAAACGATTGTGCCTTATCTCGCAAATTACAAATTATTAGTTGGATGGTCATAATACAAACACGTAGATAAACATATAGGTAATTTATTAGGTTATTAATAATGTAAATATAGCAGGCACTTTTCTATTCACACCTTCGATGCAAAGGAAAAGTACTAAGTTATTAATTACATTGATTCATTGTGTGACTGTTTACTTGAGTTCCTCGGGGATATTTTGTGCGATGTCAGCATCGAGTCCTGGGAGCTCTGGGGTGCCAATATCAGCGGGGGATGGGGCAAGGGGAAGGTCAGGTACTCCAACATTGATGCTCTCGTCAACAATGTCAACGGGGTCAGGCTTGATTTCCTCAATAACAGCGGGTCCAACATTAATGTCTTCGACTTCGGGGATGTTGGCATCTTCCACGGGGATCTCGATAACGTGGCTTTTAGAGTTGATATTGATGATGACTTGAACGAGGCTGGATTGCTTTTGTGCGTCGTCGACTAAGGCAGGTCCAATGGAGATGTTTTCGGGGATCAGAGCTGGGTCAGTAGCTATGTTTTCGGGGACCAGGGCTGGGTCAGTAGAGATGTTTTCTGGGATCAGAGCTGGACCTGTAGAAATATCTTCTTCTGGGATTAAGATGGGACCAGCGCTGTCGGGTATTAAACTACCACGAGTGGGGCCGGCAACGGCCACGGCAAGGCAAGCAGCAGCTAGTACGAGGAATTTCATTTTGATCTGAAAATTTTGGAAATAATTTTATTTGAAGTTGCTTGTGATAATTATAATACAAATGTGTTGGCCACGACTGGGTGAAATTAGAACAAAGTTAAGTCTATGTTTCACAAGCGAGACTTTGCGCTAAATTGGACGTATGGGAGTCCAAAATGTAATGGATTTTGACAGACCAGACAGTTATCTAGTCTGTCAGTGCACACATATACGCAGGCTATACACAATGAACAGTAGTTAAGTTTAAAGAGTGCAAGTAGAGGGATTATTTTAATTTATAAGTGGGTTAGTACATAAGGCAATAACCACAGGAAATAAGATTTAGTGTCTAATGAATTGCTATGAATATAATATTTTATAAACAATAATTGTAATAATCACAGACTATAACAATCTAGATATTTTTTTACTTCATTGCCACTGAATCAATTTCCTTTACTACAAGTTTACTCACCGATTTCACAAATTATGATTGAAAATTAAAAATCCTCATTTATATACATATAGTTATCTTGACTGTATTAAATTTATGATGTTTAAATTCTCTATAATCCTTGCTTCATGATAAAAATGATATATCGGTAATTGTGAATTTCTTTATAAACGAATCAAGTAATAAAGGATTACCATCATCCGGAAAAGATAAAATTTATGTTCAGTAACAATTTTCATGCATTATACAGGCGCCTATGAAGATTATTATAAGGAAGGAAGTATTCTAAAAACTTATAATTTTATAAATAATCGTAGGATCTTTTCAGTTTCAACGGTATATGCTAATGGACTAAACAGTTATTGAATTATGTATATTTATGTTAATAAAAGAACCGAAAAATAGCGTTTCTTTTTCATTTTTAATAGCATCCTTGATATTATCTTGACATCTATCTTTATCACTTATTATTTATGACGCCATTAAATGTATTTTATTTGCGTACGAGTTTTAGTGCAAAAATGATCAGAAAAGACTTGATAATATTGAACAGCGCACACGTCACTATCTAATAATGTGAAGCGGAAGAGTTTGTTTTATTGAACGCTCTATCTCTGGAACTGGTACAAATTTAATTATTTTGTGTTGGATAGTACATCAAATAGAACTAGGACTAGGCTATTACTAGGAACAAGAAAGTCAATGAAAAGTGTTGCAAAAACTGAATTTATTTTTAGCTCTCTTCTAAGAGAGTCTCCTTAAAGTCATACCAAGCATCGGGATACTGCATGTTGACATATCGAACGACGTTCAGTTTCGCTGTCATTTGGAAGGAAAGTTTAAATTAGGCAAGAAACTTGGTGCGCTCAGTAGGGCGAGACGGTACTCGTACTTCACTCCAAGTCAACTTTAGCAATTCGTACTTCACTCCAGGTCAACTTGGCTGTATAAATCGCAAATTCGGCCCCATTCTCACCTCTGGGCGGGAGCTCTCCAGTACCAGCTCCTTCCACTTGTCCGTATTCAACGAAGAGCGGTTTAAATCGTCGACGACCAATCCCTCTCCGAGCGGCTTGATCCCTTGCGCCCACCGAAGTATTTCCGAACCAAGTAGACTTACGGTCCTTCAAGAAGAGCGTACCAATTCTTAAAAGGCCGGCAACGCAGTCGCGAGCCCTCTGGAATTGAGTGTCCATGGGTGGCGGTATCACGTAACATCAATGAGCCACCTGCCCGTTTGCCCCCTGTTCTATTAAAAAAAATGAAATACTACCCGTATCACCTCGACGTGTGTCGTTCCACAACTCAGCGTTTTTTAAGGCACTAATTGCCACGCACCACCACTATGTTTCCACATACAGTTACAGGGTCCTTCAAGAAAAAATTGTATCAATTCTTAAAAGGCCGGCAACGCACTTGCAATGATTCTGCCAATACGTTTGCCCCTCCTGATTATAATTATTTTTTCAATTTATTTATTATTGTAAGTGTAACCTTTCTGCCTCAAAATTTGTTAGTATTCTTATTACATAGTAAATATCAATTGTATCTGCACGAAACCTATTATGGCATTATAGTGGTAAATGTACTTGACCTTGCTAGTAAGTTCTATAATATATGCAAATTCCAAACTAACCAGACACATTCTGTGGTTAACATGCATTCCTATATAACTATACATATTAATTCTATCTCCTTTCTTCGCCGCAACAGCCTTAGGTTCTCATTCTACAGGTTAACGGTGTGGGGTTGGAATGTGATTGGTCTACATGTAGTCCGAGACCCATCACACTTGAGCCATACTTATTTAGTTTTTGAACTGTAGACTCTCTCACTCCTAAAGTAAGGGAAATCAGAGAGAACTGACTTGACATACCTAACAATCAATGTATGTCTAGCTCAATTCTACTTCCCTATATTCGTTGCATATTCCCGCTTTATGCCCAATTGACGGTGACGGAAGTTCATACATACATTTCTCTTTACCATATAGATGTATATAAATAAAAAATAAACACAAGATATGTTGCTGAACTCGAAGACAGCTGGGTGAATTCGAATGATTTTTAATCCGTAAACTCTTAGGTTTTTATGGAGAGTCATGAGAGTCATTTTGAAAAAAATGTTAAATGCTACTAAAAAGGTAGACTAAGTAAAAAAAATCACATTAATGCGAAATTAAATTCGCGGGGGCAGCTAGTTTTCAATAAAAAACTAACCCATGTCAATAGCGGTGTTAATTATATCTTATTAAGTACTATAATTTTAATTAAATGTTATTACTAGAAACGGAACAAGTGGTGTCATTCATTCGCAGGTGAACTCAATATTCAAGTTATATCTTCTGTTAGCTCTCCACCAGATCCTATCCGCCCGTATAGTCTAGGAGTTGGCTTAATAAAAATGGACCATCAATTCGTAGATATATAATATAGGTAGGTAGGCAATATTTACATAATATTAACGCGAATATTTAATAGACTTTCACTGAGGTTAAATTGTGTTAATTTATCGCGATTTAAAAATCATTTATTTGGAATAAATTTAATTTTAAAAGCCGGCAACGCACTGGCGAGTCCTCTGGCATTGAGAGTGTCCATAGGCGGCGGTATCACTTAACATCAGATGAGCTTCCAGCCTGTTTGAACCCTGTTCTATAAATTTTTTTTTATTTAAAATGCAGTATCCTTAAACAGAACGTCCTAACATTGATATTCCATTATTAGCTTAACTTGTAAAAAAACCAAGTCTCCCAAATCAGTTCTTCTACTAGAAAAGGATTGTGAGATTCATACCAAATCGGTTAATGTATTCACTCCCTACTTGAGGGTCCTTCTGTCATAATAAGCTAATCTAACAACATCTTTTACTGACCATATCGATATTACAAGTCTTTTATGGTTTAAATAAATACATTGAATTAGAGATCGCATGAAAACACAATGTATCTCACAAGAAATACATGTTATATTAAGTTAGATTGTTTTGTGCGAGCCAAGTCAATCTCTCAATCATAAGCAAAAGAAAATTCTCATACTTAACGTTTTTAACTGTACTTCCGATAAAATCATATAGGAAAATCAGTTATTGTTAGTTAGTTTATTTAAAAAGCATTTACAAAAGCTTGTATAGAATAAACTAATTTTTGAAGTTATACTTCTTTAGGCGCGTTATATAAAATTTATGAGAGTCAAATTTTACGATGCGCGCGCACCGTGACACAAAATTATCAGTATGGGCGCCGAGCGAGATGGGAATAAGACAATCTACAAGTAAAAAGAAATAGAATATGCGTGACGTTAGCAGCTATGCCAAGAATTTTGAATGACCATAATGACATTTATAGTACCTTTTAAACAAATAAAGGAGTTTTAATTATTTTTTTAAAGAAATTTAGCAATGCTTTTTCACAAAGACCTATTGTTACTTAGTTAAAAGGTTATGAAACATACCTAGTTATTAAATTGAATTAATAATATAGTAAAATAATAATTAATAATTATTATTAATATTAATTATTTAAAAAAAATAAAGAAAGCCAAAGAAGTATAACTTCTTACGTGCGTACATAAGTACACGTACCATTTTTTTTTTCAACAATTATCTCTTTGACTACAGTCTATATAAAATAACTCAACAGACCTCTCTATTATCAGCGAGTTTGCATTCGATTCTCGCTTCGAAATCCAATCTTCGATCTTTAACAATTTCATTCTAATACTTTTGTTTGCATAGTTCTTTGCTTATCTTTTATATCCAGTAGATTTTATTATATTATCGTATTAAATATCTTTTAACTACTTGTCTATCAGGAACACCTGATTATAAAAAAATATTATTTTGCTGTATTTTAGAAATTCAGGTTGAGGCCTGATAGATAGTACCGGTGACCCCTGAGCTGGTGCTTTCCTCACTCAACGAATAAGTAACACAATACAGCGAGGAAATGCTATCAGCAGTAAAGGTATACCACTGGGACCAGTTTTTTTTTTTAGACAGTTCACACCAATTGACCTAGTCCCATGCTAAGCTGGTGAAGCTTGTGTGTACTAGGCAACGGATAAACATACATATTATAGAAAGATAGACATATAAATACATATTTAAACACCCAAGACCTAAGCACAACACCAAATGCTCATCGCATCGATGTTCGTATAAGCCGGGGATTGAACCCGGGACCCATGGATTCGCAGTCAGGGGTACTAACCACTAGACCAATGAGTCGTCAAAGGAGTCAAAAGATTTTAAGGCAAGATTCATTGTGGCCTCTGGGTTATTATTATTTCAAATAAACATTACTAAATTCTCATTTTCAAAAACATCAAGATTAAAATTCAAATTGCAATCGAAACTAGCATCGTTGATACGCGGTCATAAATAATATAAATATAGATATAAAAACACACACATATATACAGTTAGAAAATGTGTGTGTGTTATCGCAGTTATTTAAAATTATCATTATTTAATTTCCTATTAAGAGCAGTGACTTCAGCGAGCGACCCTCATACCTGAGTTTCGATCCGAGGCTGTGCAACAATGGACTTTATGTCTATCTGTGCATTTAACATTCGCTCGAAGGGTGAAGGAATACATCGTGAGGAAACCGGCTTGCCTTAGATCCAAAAAGTCGACAACGTGAGTAAGGCACAGAAGGCTGATCACCTTCTTGTCTATTTATTTGACAAATGATCATGAAACAGATAAACTGATTTATTTATTTTTATTTTTTATTGAAAAAAAAGTTCACAGTAAAAACAAAATTGGTTTTTATACATCAAAACGTCAAGACACTGATATTTTTATAATGCATCTTCCTTTGATTAATATGCTAAAGCGTATTAGATGCATAATAATTGGAGTGTGAAATCGATTTACGAGTACACTTACTGCACTTAATATAAGCCGTCTTTGTATGGTGTTTGTTTAATCGGCTTTAATTTCCGTTATCTCATTTACAAGGTGATACAACGCATACTTCTAATTGGTTGAAAATAAACTGGCTGAAAATCCTGAAGGTTTTCAATTTGACGTTTTCCTGCTCCGTCCGGATCGATCTGGATGATAATGGTGTCAAATGCTGTTGGGATTTCACAATTTCTTATTTGTATTATGCTTGTAATACTTAGTATATACTATGTAGTAAGGTGCCCCGTCATTATTATCATATTATTATTACATTCTTACTCTTTTTTTGCGTCTGAGGTGCAAACTAACTGTTGTGGTCCCTGGCAGAATGACCAGCGCTGTCGAACACGCCTGCTCCACAGCATAATGCTGAGCCAGGGCCAGTTACAAACACAAAACACACATTAAAAAAAAAAAATATACCATATTCTATTTTTTTTTTCCATAATGTTTGTAATTTGTAATTTTCTTTTTTGATTATTATCTATGTTTAAAAAAAGAAATATTGTTAATACATACTTGAAGTGATACTTATCCTGTTATGTTTCGTTGATTCACGGGACTCCCCAGTACAAGTATGTTGGTTCAGCACAAAAAGTATTTTCATGAAGTAAAAACAAAGATGAAACCTTCCTTTTTTAAGAGTAACTATTGGGAATTCTTGGCAGTTAATTATAATTTTTAGCTTCTGATGCGGAGATGTAGAGTCGAATTAATGTGTTATCTATCACAGGGAAGTACATACGGGCAACGTACTGGCGAGCCTTCTAGCAATGTGAGTGTCCATAGGCGTCGTAATCACTTTACATCGTAGGCGCCCGTTCGTCTCTGTGCCGTCCAACGTGTTTTACAATCTAGGTCCTCGATTCTTCCCACGAGAATGTGCACCATGCCTCCTGCTGATAGAGGACAAATCTTTGTTTGTAATTTATTTTATAACATCGTACCGCCTAACAGTCGATTCTTTATTTTTTTTTTAATACTTATTCTGCTATTCGGGACACCGGTCTAGCTAGTAAGATAAAAAAAATAAAGTTGATAAGACAACAAATACATTATGTCAAAAAAATTTCATCATTATGTTAAAATTTACCTTCCCGGAACCCCTCCACTAATACTTGAACTTTATGATATGCTATTAAAGTTCAAATTGACTTTTAAGTATTATTACGAATATTTTGTATGGGAATATACAAAAGTGTTGTTTTTAGACTTTTTCGCTAATTTTTTTTTAATTTTTCTCTCCGTAAGAACCATCCTCGTACTTCAAGCAATATTATAAAAAAAGAATCAGACAAATCGGTCAAGCCGTTTTCATGTTATGTCGTGACAACGGAAAACGGGTTTCATTTTTATATATATAGATAGATTACTTATAACTTAAGATGTCATGTGGAACATGGTGTAATGGTTGCAGTTCCTTACAAACATTGTGTAAAACAAAAAACTTGACGATTAAAAACAGTGGCGGAGAGTTTATTGCCAGTTCTTCTCTTCCGTTCTACGCCCTTGATTAAAGAACTGGCAGTAAATGTAAAATTAGAAGCATTTAATGTATATTTCTTTTTTTGTCTTTCATAAATGTACATAGTGTTACCCACATGAATAAATGAGTTTTAACTTTTGATTTTAGTGCCAGCTTAGGGCCTTGCTACCCCTCTAGCAATTTAATAGCGTTTGAGTATAGACCAAGCCCGACAGTGTCCGCATCAAGAAGTCCTCGACATCCAAGGAGTAAGCGGATTTTCACCTCCTTAAAAAAATATTTTGGCAATATAGATAAGGTCAGAAGTCTACAAAAAATATATTTTTAATAAATAAATTCAAACAAACCAATCTTATTTGTATATTGATGCGATTTCGATGAATACATTATAAACTCAATAATTAAACTCGCTGATAATATTCAGCCGCAGGCCTGAATGTTACAGACATAATTATTGACAAAATGTATTTACGCTTTATTTATTACTTCTAAATTTTACTGTTAATCGTGTTAGCTCCATGATTAAGTGTACAATATTATCAATTCTGCAGTGTTTTGGAATAAAAGTAACATTCAGTAGCTGTAGTATTCAAAGATAACGTAGGTAATAACGAATTAAAAAAAATATTTTTAATTTATTTCAACCCAAGATCTAATTACACAAAGTAATGTTATAATATGAGTTAGAATTATGATAATGGTAATCCCATTTTATGAAAGGTAATATTGACCAGAGTTTTCGTAAGTAGCAATTGCAATCATCTACGTCATTGTTTGGGTATCTTTTGCTTTTGAATAATTCAATAAATCTTTAATCGCCGCATTCTAGACATTTGCAATGTTGCCACACTTGCATATTGTAGTCGCTATTTAGATATTGGCAACCTCGCCTAGCCATTACGGCTGTTCAGATTTTATTTGTACATTGGCCAACGACTCACACGGCTAACGTAGTGTTCCAAATGTTTAACAGCTAAAGATCAGCACACCGACAATTTACAAGAGTCATTTTAAATATGTATTATGGGGATTCTTAGGGATGTTAGGTTCTTCGGTCTCACCCTCTCATATATTTAGTTATCTAGTGGAGCTTGCTAAAACATACACTTCATATACCATACTCCTGACATTTGTTACGTTTAAAACTTAAACAGTCCACTGCAACTAAACATTTCAAATTAATAGGAAAATATTTCTTACCTTGATAGCTTCTGACATCCATCGTCAAAATTTGTAATTACCACGAGAGATCCGGCTTTTCCTTAGCAATGATTTGTCTATTTACTCTTATTGTCTTTGGTAGCACTATGTATGTTTCTCGTTCGTCAAAAATGCATTGAATTGTAATATTCGGAAGCAATAGTTCACGTGTAGCGAGACTACACGTGAACTATTGCTTCCGAAGAAATTTTTTTTCCGAAGAAATTTTTTTTTCTTAGAAATTTAAACTTATAGTCTAGTCGACTTAGTGATAAGTACAATGTCAAGACCGATTTTAAATACAAACGTCATACTTTGGGCTAAATCTCTGTCTAATGTGATCTGACAGTGATTAAATCTATAGGTAGGTACTTGAATCTTAATATGATTAGATTATTTATTTAATAGGACAGAAGTTGTATAGTAGAAAAGAGCCTGTGGCGGTACAACCTTTGGTCTTGATCTGAGTTTTTTATGTCTGTTTCTGATAATTTTTTTTAATGGCCAAGTAGGTGAACGGCCTTATAAACGCCATCACACAACCTTTTATCTGGGCCTCAGGAGCAAAATGTTGTCATGTATGTGTTTCTTTTTGTTATCTGTAAAAATATTGTATTGTTAGCATACTAACGCCATCTTGTAGCAGAAACCTATATAACGCGTAGCAACACCGGCGTTGACTCACTTTTATTTCGAGACTTCGTGCGGAACGGACGTGTTACTTACCCTCCCCTTAGTAAATTTTGAAAAGTGTAAAGTACCTACACGTTCTAATCTTTTGTTGCTAACTAATAGTATGATATATCTAATATTCAACATTTTCACTATTCTATAACGGAAGTGATGTAGTGGCTTAAGCGTGGGACTGTTCACCAATGGACTTTTGCATTTAGCACTCGCTTTAAACCTACCTCTTTAAAATCAATGACACGAATCACAATGCATACAGACTACGATAAAGCCCGGTCAATTTAGACATTCGAAGTTACATAAATTCCCAAAAAGCTGAATTTCTGTGAAATTGTTCAAAACATAACTATAAACAATGTCTAGAAGTTCCCCATCATTCCCGTGTAAGGAAATTTTTTTATTCAAGGGCAAAGGTCAAAAACTTTCAACAAATTTTCAGCAAAACGGTAAGTTTTATCACAAAAGTACCTAAGACAAAAATTGTCAATCATACAATTATCTATAAAAAATTTATCAATACTTTCTTCTTACGAGCCACCGTTTCTGAGATATAACGATTCAAAAAGTTATAAAAGTTGTTAGATAGCAGAAACATTTTTCTGTATGAACTACTACTTCACTTTTAAGTGAAATTTATCAGATTTCTAGCTGGCCTGGCGAGCATCGTACCGCCTAACAGTAGATTCCTTATTTTTTTTTAATAATTATTATGCTATTCGGGACACTGGTCTAGCTAAGATAAAAAAAATAAAGTTGATAATAGAACAAATACATTATGTCAAAAAATATTACCTTCCCGGAACCCCTCCACTAACACTTGAACTTTGTGATGTGGTATTAAAGTTCAAATTGACTTTTAAGTATTATTACGAATATTATGTATGGGAATATACAAGTGTTGTTTTTAGACTTTTTCACTCAATTTTTTTTTTTAATTTTTCTCTCCGTAAGAACCATCCTCGTTCTTCAAGGAATATTATAAAAAAAGAATCAGACAAATCGGTCAAGCCGTTTTCATGTTATGTCGTGACAACGGAAAACGGGTTTCATTTTTATATATATAGATCAGTGAAACAGATTTAACTTGACACAGGTTTGTGGCATCTTTTGTTTTAATTTTATTAGCAGATATTTTGTTTTATTAGCAATATATTATTAGTTTTCGTTCAGTTCAAATCAATACAAAACCAATTTTATAACCTTTTTAGTTAATTTTTATCTATAGTGACAAAGTTTTTAGTTTCAGATTCGTATAACAAAATACTAAATTTAAACGTTACTTAGTGCGTATAAATAATCAAAGATTAAATTATTCAGGTGATTCTGAGTGACATTAATAATGGAGGCTCAGTCTAGATATTTCGAGAGCCTAGATTTTAGATGTTTGCCATCTGCAGCGCTCGGCGAGAATTTTTAATCAAAGCAATTTCGGCGAGTGATCGAATCGGTAACAGGCTGTCACTTGATTACTTAATTTCGAGCTTCAAATCTGACGAAAATTTGACAGAATCGAGAAATTTCGTCTAAATTGCAAAGAAATAAGCAAGGTTTGACTTTGCCTATAATGAATTAGTGTCATAACCGATTTTACATATAAACGTTACACTTCGAGCTAAAAAATAAAATATATTATACGTTTTTAAATAACTTAAATATATTATTTCCTTTAAATAATATTTTAATGTTAGTAATTGTTTTTCGTTGTATTAATTCGTGTGAATTATACATTGTATCATGAGTATTAGCTAAAAACTCTAAAATAGAACGCAATTAATTAGCGTGAGTATGTAATCACTGTTTTAAAGAAATAAATGTGTTTGATTCGTTGTTATGGCGTTGATTTCGTTGTAAAAGCGACATAGGAGTACAATAGTCCTATCACAACAAGGATAGGTCTTCTTACCCCATACAATTGTTCTCATATAGTTTATATGAGGCAGTTTTTACGTTAAGAATTACGCATCGAAACATGCGTTCATCACACTTCAGTAGCTTTTGGAGCTTGTGAAGAAACTAAACGCTAACCTATTCTAAATGTATTGCCATATAGCACCCTAATGAGGCATCTGCAACTGTATTTTGCCGGATATCGAATATTGGACCTTCGGGTACGCCATGTACCTGTGTCATGCAGGTTTGCCGTGTTCCTATATACATATATTTTGCTCTCCAAACTTAAATTATGTACATTCGCTTATCTCTTTATTCACATCCATCCTACATATCTATTTACCTTTCTTCATAGAAAAGAAAAGTTTATTATAAAATATAAATGTTTTATTTATATTTCAATATTTAAAGTGCATTCAGCAGAAATAAAAGACTTTTTCTTTTATCAACGGGCGTAGTTAAACATTCATCTGTGTTAATCTAATTGTAGTTACATTAATAATAGCAGATGAAACAAATGACTATACTTTGGGAGCGCACATTATTTTTTTTATAAAACATACACACAATATAATTTACTAACAAAAATATTTTATGGTATAATTTTTGTTACAAAAATAGCCGATTTAATTATTAAAGTTGAAGGAATCTTTGTCTCACAAAACAAGCTAAATTACGAAACCTCTCGTCGTTTGTTCCTTTAAATCAACTGTCAATTAATTTAAGGAGTCGGAAATTCTTCTTTGTAAATCTTCGTTCATTTTTTGCTTACCTTATAATTTTTGATACTTGCTACTTTTCACTATTGGTCTAAGATCCCGCTATACAACGACCTTCACCGCGATGCTTATTTAATGAAACTTATTTTATATATAATTTAATATGTCAATAAATATAATCCATATGGGTTGCCTAGCAAAAAAAATATTTTTTAAACATTTCACCGGTATGATTATTAGATAAATTCTATACCAATCGAAAGTATGAAGCCCATAGAATATGCAAACGTTAGGTTGTTTTGAATCAATTAATTATTTATGTGTATATTTTTTATGTGACACTAAAGTATATATACATCTTTAGTATAAAAGAAGGTTATAGTGATAAATATATTATAATACTACCCTGATTAAAAATATTGATTGAAAAAAGTTCAAAAAATTTACTACATGCAAATTATAAATATTTTTTAAATATTAATTAAACATACTCTGGACTGAAATTTGCTAGGCAACCCATATGGATTATATTTATTGACATATTAAATTAAATATAAAATAAGTTTCATTAAATAAGCATCTCGGTGAAGGTCGTTGTATAGCGGGATCTTATACTATATTCATCAGTTAAAAAAAAACTTTATTTATGACAAAAGGGTTTGTGACAAAATTCATATATCGCTAGTCCCCACACTAGGGAGGCCCTGGGTTGTGGGTAACTAGACAAACAATTATTACGTGGTACATGTTAAAATTATTTGTAAAAAAGATGATAATAAAAATAAAAAAAAGTAATTAATGTAGTATTGCAAATGAAGTGAATGGGTGAGTGTGTGAATAGGTGTGTATGCGCATGTATTTGAGAGTGTAGCTGAAAGTTGTTATGATCGTGCACTGTGTCTGTGTTAGTTTATGAAACCTCAAAGTCATACCAAGATACGTAGCAATGCCTCTGTAGACACGAAATCCAATTTGGCTAGTGTAGCCTCTACGTGATTTGCTAGTTTATATCTGGATAGTTTTACGATCTCAGAATCCATAGATTTAGAAATTTTGTTATAGGAAGGGGTCCCTAAATGCAAAGGAGCAAACACAGTCCCTTCGTTTTGGGGTTGGGAATAAAAAACGTCTGTTCTTAGATGTGTGCTGATTAGTGAGCCCATGGAATCTATGATATCTTGAACAGGTCGCCAAGATGTAAAACTTCCTTACCGAGAGGATTTTGGTGAATGAAATGTATTCATCAGAGATCACGCATATCATTCTAAAGTAGTAAGTAAATTTGAATAGCGTAGCATCGCGTTTGTTGGTACGTTACATCGCATTAAACAAACTATGTATCAGCCTTTATTTTTGACGAAAAAATTCTAATTTAAAATTGTCATACAAAATATATCTGACAATAAACATTTAACGAACATAACAACGTAAACAAGACATTATTTGTGTTCCTGGTTTAATTGGTACGCCGTTCCCGAAGGCTTTGACGTTATTACTTCCGCATTTGACCTGCTAGATTCATGGCACTATTACAATTATGCTAATAAGTAAATAAATTGTTATTCTGTGTATAAACTACGTGAACGTGACGTTGTTCTTGGAAATAGTAGTGTTAGATTTGAAGAATTATTTTGAACGTAATATACGATTTTAATTTATGATGCCTAGAATTTGAATTTTGATTTATCTTTTGAGTCCATATTGGATTGCATTGAACGGCGATGGCCCCAGTCGCCCCAGGCTAAGGTAGAGAGGTTATATACAGACAACGACCCAATCACCCCATATAACGCGGTATTTCCTTCCTGTAACGCGGAGATTTCTCAAGTTAGATTTCTGTAGTGTGGTTAATAATGATTTGTCAAGTACATAATTAGTTTTGCGTAGCTTTGCACCTGTATAAAAAACCTTACCTATTTTGCAGAGAAGTATAGTGAGGAAACCAAAATGTTGAGTAAGATGACCTGATGAGACAATTGCCTATGAAGAAATATAAATCAAAAGAAACCGAAATAAAGGTTCTTGCATGTTTTAAGGCACTTTCTGCAGCTCACCACCGCTTTGTGGAACCAGCAGCCAGTAGAGGTATTTCCAAACTTAGGAGCCTTCAAGAAAAGCCGTACCTTCCATTCCCTGAAGGGTCGGAAACACACCCGCTAGCCCCCGGCGTTGCAGGTGTCCATGGGCGGCGATAATCACTTCATTCAAACTGACTCATTTACCTTCTGTCCCATAAAAAAATAATGTTATATTTAATATACAGTTAGGAACATATGAAATTGGCGTTTTTGTATGGAAGGAACAAAAAGTAGATTTATGTTAAATTGAATATATTTAATTAATCAAAGTATGTACCATTGCTATCTATGAACATTTCATCTTATACGTAGTTCATTGATCTTTTTACTAAAAAAAAACCATTCGGACGGGAATCAATAGAATCTATGAAGGCGGTTTCGACTGCCCCATCAAAGTTAATTTGCAGTGGCCTATAGCGATTGACCAGCCAACCAAGATACAAAATTTTCTTTTCTATTGTATTAGTGCAGATGTATAATTGCTAAGCTTACAATGTTGTTTTCGATTCTTAACATTAAAGTAAACCTCATTACACAAACGTATCTAAAGTGTAAACTAGATAACGGGAATGATTCATCTGAGAGAGATGTAACCACATCTGCTTACAACTATGAGTGGGACTTCACACATCTATCCAAATTTATCAATGTTTACTTATTTTATTTTAAAAGGCACACTAACGAAACACATACAAACACTTACAGAGAACACCTGACATAGAAAACAAGATACATGCATGTGCATCAATAACAAGTGTGCACAACATTTAGAGGGAAGCATTACAATGATGAAGAGAATATAGCTTATAACGCACTTTATTTAGGAAAGCGGTTTAGTTTCTTATTTTGGCGGATGGTAGCACAGCACAGAAACCGCTGGAATTTTCGTTCGTTTTGGAAGCTAAGACACTTTTTGGGTCGCAAAGCCAGCGAAACAAGTAGCATCATTGAGCGCACCAACCAAAATGGTGGTTATCATTATTTATAATCTTCTTTAAACATTTAAATCTTCATACGTTGATAAAAAAAATAAGAAAAGTAGAATGCAACATAAAGGTTATTTGGTGTATGAAGTCTGAAACAAGAATTGATTTTTTATAATAAAAGGAAACAGCTTCAGAATTTTATTATATAAATAAACTGTATGACTGAACTCAACCGCCTCTGTATATTTATTTATACCCACGGCAACGACGCAACAAGGCCACACAGAAAAAAATAAAGAAACAAGATATACAACTTATAACCAATATGTGTTCATAATGCTTATAATATAATAATGCGTATAATTAATAACTTTATAAAGAAAAATATTACAAAAGAATTACAAAACAAAATACCTTAAATTATATAGCATAGAGAGTATAAAGCACTGGTTATGTGTGATTTACGCCAAAAGTCTTTAAATTTAGTCGCACTAAATCAAAGAAACAGATACAGAAATGTGTCCGTTCCGTATCCCAATGCTCATAGTTTGAAGATGAGGGTGAGCTTAGATTTTTTTTGTTGATAAAAGCTCTCCAACGCTCGGCCCACCGATACATTACATACACGAAGAGATCCAAATATTAAACAAAACAATTAAAATTACAAAAACTAAACGAAAATCGATTTTAAAGTGTGAGGGGGAGCAACTATGGATATCCAGACCTAGCTCGTTTATAGTCTAGTCGACAAGTTGAAAATGGTACAAAATAGAGATACTGCTCTTAAAATTATGTGCGATACCTCATTGGATCAGGAATGACGAATTTTTTTTTTTAATTTTTTGATTATCATGAATATTACTTTTATTTTAAATTAAAAATGTATTTTTTCTATACTTTGTTATATATATATGGTTGTTTTTGTTAATTTTAGAAGTTTTAGAAAAAAAATAAAAAAAAGTTGAATATTTGTTTATAACAAATTGGTAAGTTAATAAACAATAGAATTGTTGATTAAAAAAAAATTTTTTTCTGTTACTTTATAGAGGACTGTCAATTATGATTTTTAGAAAAAAAAAATTTCTTAACTAATTATTTAAACAATAGAAAATTAAAAAAACGATTATAAACAATTAAAAATTGTTATTCAAGGAAAAAATTTTTTTTTAAAAATCATAAAATTTTTAATGTAATAAAGTTGTGTTAAAATTTTTTTTTAAATATTGATTTAATCAATTTGTTTAAAAAAAATTTATCAACAAATGGCGGGAATTTTTTTTTTTGCAAATCAATAAATATCTTGTATTAATAAAAAAACGATTATAAGATGATTTAGAAAAAAAAAATTTTTTTAACAACATTACATGGATTTTTAAGTTTTTGTTTAAGTAAAAAAATTGTTATTAACAAAGTATAAATATTTCTTTAACTTTTATGGCACGATCTTGTTAAGTATGTATGTAAGAAAGGCTCTAAGAAGCTAAATATTTTTACGACCATTATTTAAACATTTTTTTTCACTTACAATTAAGACAGTCGTTCGAGAAAATTTCTTGAAAACTTGTTGAAAAATTAACTTTAAGTAAAATTTCCAACGGGAATAAATTAATTATAGTGTTCAGAACACACCATAATTTTTTCAAATTTAAAAAAAAATATTCAATACCTTAAATTAATTAATTAATGTGCCGTAGTCGCTTTTGACGCCACGCGCGATTCCTAAAAATGTCACGCGCAGACCTATTTTCAGCGTTAAATTATAATTATAAATAATGGAGATAGAGTTCCGAGAGTTGAGAATTTTTTATTGGAAATTTCCTCTTCTTTCAGAATCTTTTTTTGAAATTTCTAAAATATTAATAGTTTATTAAATATTGGCAAAAAACTAAATGACATTTTTTTTTCATCTTTAATTGTGTATAACTTTTGCCATTTTTTATGTGCTAATACACGCTTTTAGCACATTTTTCTAGACGTCATTCCGGATCCAATGAGGTATCGCACATAATTTTAAGAGCAGTATCTCTATTTTGTACCATTTTCAACTTGTCGACTAGACTATTATGAGAATGCTCAATCTGGACATCGGTGAGCTTTGACGAAAACGCGTTCTTGGAGGAGGGACAAATGTAATGATGAGATGGGGTATTTAGAGGGTATACGAAATTTAAATTTTGTTCAGAGGTTTGTGCAATCAACCTGCTTATTAAATAGCTTAAATGCAAACGATACATCAATTAATTTTCTATGATTTTAGATTTGATATTGTCATAATTTACCTCGCTAAAAATGTTTCGTTTCACGATTAGATGTATAACTTCCCCGACTCTAAAACACCGAATACGGTTCACGTAACCACTTCAAAGGATGCTCAAAGTTAGATAATTAAACGTCAAACGTATCTATTCCAATTTCGACAGTAAACCGTTATTGCTAAGATAACTTCGTTACTTCGCGTTTATTGTCTAAACTTTATGATATCCAATAATGTCATTGTAAAACGGTCAAGTGCGAGTCTCTTAAATAAACAAAAGACAATCTGAGATTAAAATTAAAATTTACAAACAGTGCTGTTTATCAAAATCAAATACCTTTTTGACACACCTACCTACAACTTATACTTACCGCTAAGTATCGATTGACGAAAGGAAGATGCAACTTAGAATTTTACTAGATTATTATTCTACAAAATTCCTTTTTCTTAATCCTTGATAAAACAAAACTTACTATAATAAGTCGTATTTATTCTATTTCGGCCATCACATCTTTATTAATCGTTCACCAAGTGATGCAAAACCAAAGCACGAAAAATTAATAATATGTTATAGACTATGGAGTAGTGTTGGCCTAGTGGCTTCAGCGTGCGACTATTATACCTGAGGTCGTAGGTTCGATCCCCGGATGTGCATCAATGGACTTTCTTTCTATGTGCGCTTTTAACATTTACTCGAACGGTGAAGGAAAACATCGTGAGGAAACCGACATGTCTTAGACCCAAAAAGTCGGTGTGTGTCAGGCACTGGAGGCTGATCACCTACTTGCCAATTAGATTTAAAAATGATCATGAAACAGATTCAGTAATCTGAGGCCAAGAGGTTATAGTGCCACTGATTTAATTCATTTTTTTATAGACTATAGAGATACTTAATAGTAGATGTTCATATATTTGATAAATAACACTGGAAACTCATTGGTGTCACAAACTTCGTGGTTTTGACAATATACCGCTAAATAAATATTCCTTTGAACTTGATATTCTTTTTTTAAATTCGATATTCTATGTGTATATGACGTCGGAACCAATTACTGTTCGTAATTCAAATATTGTGTTAACATAGACTCGATTAAGTATGTATATTACATGTACGTGGACTTGTTTGTAAGTCATTCCTTTGAGCGGAACATTGAGTGTATCATAACATTCATAGTTTGTATTGCTCGAAGCGAATATGCATACAGAGTAAATTTGCTATTTATTGCTCGGTATAATTTCCCTTAGGGCTTCACTTAGCTTTTCTTTGTGAAATTGTTTTTAACGGCTATAGATTAATGTTTAAAATATTAGATTATGCTTTGAAAGCTGCTGCAAAGTGCTGAAAGAGGATTATTTTTATATGAATAGACGTTTAGCAGATTACAATTTTAATTTTAAAGTTATTTATCATATTAACTAACAGTTTCTATAGCACAAACCGAATCATCAGAAACTTCGATCATTCAGATCAGCCTTGCGATTCTGTAACTCACTTTTCGAACTCGCAAAACGGTTTTCGCAGCGGCAGTCGCTCTCAAATCAGTCGCAAAGCATTCATTTTACGATTTGGCATTCTGAAATATTAATATTAATATAAATAGTAAACTACAAGCTCCCTCCTTATCAGAACGCCGATCGAAAACCGCTGTGCGAGATCGAAAAGTGAGTTACAGAATCGCAAGGCAGTCCACGCAGAAACCGATTTACTAGCAGGCTGGAGCCTACGGCGGTAAACTTGGCTCAAATATCCTAAGAGTATTTCTTGAGTCAATTTCACTAAATCGTGAGTTGAAAGAATAACCTAGAAACTGGCACATCCCTTAGCAGGAATAGACAAAATAAAAAATAGACGAGAAAGTACAAATCATAAAATTGCAATTAATTTGACAGCAAAACTTTAATTTAGGCGGCAAATGTGTAAATCCGCCACTGAGTCCACAGACGGAGGAGCAAGTCTAAAAAACCATCTCATTCAGTTTAATGAAGTCGGTGAAAAATTATAAAAATGAAGTGTGCCGTGCCATTTAGATAAAAAAAAGATAGAGGATTGTACTGTATCAAGCCTTCCAGCACAAGGTTCTTTGAAGTCGGTGATAAAAAATATACTGTGCCGTGCAATTTGGTAAGCAATTATAATCTAATATATAAAATTCTCGTGTCTTAATGTTCCCATACTCCTCCGAAACGGCTCGACCTTTACTTATGATTTTTTTATGCATATTCAGTAAGTCTGAGAATCAGCTACTATTTATATTTCAAACCCCTAAGTGATAAGGGGTGTCCCAAAATTTTTTAATTTATTTTTTAGACAAATTTTTTTGTTACTTTTTTTTTGATACAGCATACAAAAATACATACAACCCTTAATTATCATCTACCATCTACGATCAACCCCTATTTTTTTATTTGTTAGTTAAGAACTTATAACTTAAACTCTGAGGTTTATATCGAAAAATCACAGAAAAACCTAAAAAGTTCCATTTTAGTAGTATAGTATTAAAAAGGTAGGCTAGGCATTAAGAAGAAACGAAGTTCGCGGGGGCAACTAGTTGTACTATAATAATCCATTTAGGCTTGACTTCCAAAGGTTACACAATAGTGAGGTTCGTAACCAAAAAATATTTACACGTTCAATCCTTCTCTGCCAAAATAAATTAAGTTTAGTTGAATCGTAAAAGCATTAGGTATATTGTTATCATAATGTCCCTAATAATAGATGCAGATTCCAAATAATATTGTAAATAATAATTAATAACAAATTATAATTTAAATTATAATATTTACTAGAATGAATCGCCCTATATTGAATCTAAATACAATATGCATAGAGTATATTTTCTAATATCACATGATATTTCGCAACTATAGAATTAATAACAATGGATAAAGTATTAAATTTATGGCCACGAGCAGATAATAGTCCAATTTATTGAGGTGTAATAAATAGTTTATAGATTAAATCACTATCTGGTCTGTTGATAATTTAATTGCAATATCTTTTTAATTTGTACTTTCTTAACGGACTTTTATTAAATTACTAAGAGATCACTTAATTCGTAATAAATTTATGGGCTAACAATCCTTTATGGATTTATATTAAAGTTTTTATAGAAAGGTAATTAGTAGGACATTTTTTTTATGAGGCGAGATACGATACATGATTATTCCGAGAACTAAAATAATAATAAAATAATAGTGCTAATATGTTAATATTAAAACAAATGAAGATCAAAGTCTTGATTGATTGAAGTCTTTGCCGAAGATTGCATCAGTTTTTTCAATAATTTTATTTTATAGACATCCTTGTTATATTACAGAGCAGAAGCATTATAGAGCCTTCGAGCATTCACATGTAGATTTTTTAGTTTTAACATTTAGCCTTAGGCATTTTTGGCACTAGGTATATCTTATATCATCATTATCATATATCACCAGGTGAGCCTCCTGCCTGTTTGCCCGCTGTGCTATAAAAAAAAACATACGTAAACTGAAAATGATTAAAGTTTTAAGAAATGTGAAATGTCTCAATTATGTTTATATACTTTCTTATATACATGCACACTTATATTGAAAGTATTCCACTCGTTATGTTAGTCCATAATGAATTTATCGCAACCGCCAATCATAGACTATTCGTCTTCATTAACACAGTTTTTCTCGTAAATATAAGATATATCTTCGTTAAATCATATTATTGTTAGAGAAACATTCGAAGATTATTAAATATTATATTATATATCACGTTTATTCCTTTGTAGTAGATGAGAGCCGTTCATTAACAGTAAATAATTTATAATAAATTGGAAGATAACATTTTTCTCTCTCTCGATTTTTCCATTAATCGGGCGTTTATTCATTGTATTGTTTTTATGGTCACATTGGTGATAAATGTACTGAGTACTGAGCTCAGCCGATGGTATAATACAGTCTTATATTTAAGCTGCAAAATAAGATTTAGCTATTCAACTGTCCCCTAGTAAGGGAATAATTTTATAATATTAATTCAAAGCAACAAAACACGTTTAAATGAAACAGCTACGCACCGCAAATTAATTTTGTTTGTTTAATGTAACGCAAAGTAATCTAATCATAAAAACATTTAATTTAGAACGTCGAAATATAACGCGGTGCAACAAGAGTAATCTTTTTTCTATTTGGCAATTATAAGCCCGCCGCCCTTTTGGGTCTAATGTATGGTAAAGTACGGTTTCCTCACGATGTTTTTCATACCTGTACGAGTGAGTGGAGGTTTGAACCTACGACCTCAGAGATGAGAGACGCACGCAAAAATCAAGTATAAATAATTGCTAGTTTTTATGTTCCTATCATGTCATGGATGGTACGCTCATTCTATTAAGTAAAAAGGATATAAAATGGTTAAAGTACTTTGAGAAAATTGCTTTGAATTTCAAAGGAAGCGTCTGCAAATTATGCTTACATGCTGACTGTTGGAATCGTTATCTCCAATCGATACGAATTCCATTACGCTAGTTTAGAAAAATAGAAGACAGAGTTATCGGCTATCGGAGAAAGTAGACCACTCAGCGCTGTAGCGATGATTAAAGCGCTCCAAACTAACGGCTCGCTGATCCCAACCTTGTTACCTGCACGCTGACACTCCATTACCTCGCCGAATTTATATTGTGGGCTAAATTATAAGCGGTTACGAGAATTCAAGCACTTTTATAAATTTTAGTTTATCTGTTTCTGAACGTCGAACTTCTTTATAATTCACTGAAATTTTCAGTTACATCTGTTCATAGTTCTCCATCTGAAGCAGGAATAGTGGCACAAAAAGACGACGGGGTGTGCCGGACACAGAGCTGTTTACATTTTTTTTCTATAACGGGAGGCAGGGCATCACCTGATGTTAAGTAATACCGCCACCTCGCAAGTGCGTTGCCGGGCTTTTAAAAAATGTACCCTTTTAGAAAAAACAAATGATCCATCAGATTTGTGATCTCAGGCCTAAAACGTTGTGGCGCCTCTGGAGTCTGGACCATCAATTTGTCTAAGGTTTTTTGATTGTGCTTAGACACGTGAAGTCACTAAGCACGTATTGTCAAGTATACACACACATTTTAGTATTAGTCACCTAAATTTGTTGATAAGATTACACTGTCTGCGTATATAAATAATGATTTTATAACCGTGTTCAAAGTACAATTCTTATTTTTCATGATTGGACTTCAAAATATGATTTAAAATGCAAGTATTGAGACCAATGAGGGTTTTATATAGAACTTACGTTGGAGTTTACTTAAAATATGTATTGGTATAGCCCCTAACATATTTCAATATTTATAAGATTTGTTCCATAAATACTTTATAATTATTTGTAATCTGATTTTTGTATGTTGTGTATGTCATATTACTAATGTCATTTGATTATACATCCATTTCCATTAAAATTAAATATATGTATTTATTCTTTGTAAATCTGAAATCAAAAATATAGTAAGTATTTAAGTGGTCTAGAACAGCTATGTCTGTGTCTGTGTATTTGTCAACTGCCTTACAACGTTCTCGTGTCCTATGTTATGCATTGTAACCATTATAATTATATGATTATATACTAGAAGAACTGTTTTTGGCAAGTGTATTAACTTTTTATTATGTAGTCATCCCCCTCTAACTTGAACCACCTCTGAGGTCTTTGCCACGTAATAGAATAGGACAACGTGTCGTAACTCATTGCCGGCTCTAGGACATCAAGCAGTATAAACTAATGTAAACGGTGATGTCTTCACTGACAATTAAATTATAAAGGGTTTTCTTCAACGTGAAATTTTATGCATATAAATAATGTTCTCTTGGTCTGAGTTTGATAAATGTTACATTTACACTTTCTATTAGGTAAGCACCTACTAATAATATTTCAAATTATCCAGGAAATGTAATTGTTATTATAACTTTTACTCGTATCTAACAAGAACATCATCTATATTAGATAATATAAGATTTAGTGTCGAAGACTTACCGTTAAAAATAAGTTTAATGCGAAAATTAATGTCATTTCTGACTAACTTGAATCCAAGGATAAAAACGGACCAAAACGAGAGTGAACTGTGACTCCAGCCCTGCGATTCTGTAACTCACTTTTCGAACTCTCACAGCGGTTTTCGCATCGGCGGTCGCTCTGAAATCAGTCGTGGAGCAGTTATTTTATGATTTGGCATTCTGAAAAGCTTGTAGTTTATTGTTTATCAAAATGCCAAATCATAAAATGACTGCTTCACGACTGATTTCAGAGCGACCGCCGATGTGAAAACCGCTGTATGAGTTCGAATAGTGAGTTACAGAATCGCAGGGCAGTATATTAAAAAAAGCATTTTTGAAGTTATACTTCTTTAAGCGCGTTATGAAAAATTTATGAGAGTGAAATTTTACACAAAATTAACAGAATGAAGTTGCCCACGGAAGATGCTACGGCATAATTGGACATAATTTAAAAACAACATTCGAATAATAATAGAATTTATGTTACAATTAATGTAAGAGAATAATAATAAATATTTATTTATTTAATTTATCAAATGTAAACTGAACTTTATTGACTATAATGACTCCTTTTCCAGTCTTTCATTATTTAATTGTAATTAATTATTTACATGCAATCAAAATCTATTTTTAATAATGCCAAAGAAGTATAACTTCTTACGGGCGTACATAAGTACACGCAGCCTTTTTTTATAAGCGACGACGACCTTCGACACCTGTCTCTCTCTTAGAGAGATAGACCGCATATTATGTCATCTATACGACGCATAGTATAGAATAGTCTCTAAGCAATATTATCAATGAAATTCAAATTGATAATTTTAAATGTCCTACATAATAAATCTATTCAATAAAATTTGAAAGGTGTATCAGAGTGGTTAAATATAGGTCAGGTCTCACGCATGGAGGCGCTAACTGCCTGTGGGAACGTAACTGACAGTATGTACATAGACTATATATAGATGTTATATGTTTAGGATGGTTTTTGTTTTACTCGTGCATTAAAAAGTATTTGAGAGCTTTTAGCTGTCATTACCATAGCTGCTAAAAAGTATTCGTATGTACCGTTCAACAAGTTTTATTTAAACCATATAATATTTAGGGTCTGTTTCACAATGTATGGATAAAGTACCAAATAGCTATGCAACACATAAATTATGTGGAAGATAAATTGTGCTATTTGATATTCATCGGACTCATAACTTATGATGGACTTTATGTGACGAATAGCGCTATCTGACAGTCGTGAAACGCAACTATAGTGTATATCTTACCCATAAGTAACAAATAGCTAATTTGGAACATATGTAGAACTTATCAGTACATTGTGAAACAGACCCTTAGTTTATAATTATATCATAAACAGAATACGAGAATTACCTTTCACTTGTATCAGTCTTACCTTTGTATCAGCATGTGAATATCTTGAAAATTACTATACATATTGTTACTGTTTTTTTACCAATAGCTTTAGGTTAGCTTGGAGTCAAGCTTTTTATAAGATTGTTAAAGTAAAACGGAATCTGTGTTTAAATGCCATTTAGAGATCACGATATTAAAAAAAACTGCTTGTGAGGTTTAGCCACTTCAAATATACTTTGCCATCGCAATCTATTTCGTGCTTCTTGAGTCCAACTTGAACACCTGTTGTTTCGAGATGTCGACTCCATTCCACCAACGCAGTATCGATCTACGGGTCGTTGAAAAAAGTTATAATATAGAGAGGTACATAGGAAAATGTCTACAAGCTATCTGTATTTAATAAAAAAATAATATATCTGTGACGCCATACTGTAAAATGTTTTAATTTGTTAATGCAATAATTATAAAAGATAAAAATTTATCTACACTTCTTTGGCGACATTACAAGTCTTTGAAACTCTGGATTCAATCTTTTGAATCTTCATTCTAAAATATACCGTCAGCTATTTTTTATTATAACGCAAGGGTACACAATGCGTGAGTAGGTTTTGGAAATTATCTTAGGAATGGCTAAATTATCGGATGGTCCATTATTTCGGAACCTTTCTGGACCTTTTTGTTCCTGCGGGTTCATATTTTACACAGAATTAACCCTAATGCGACTTACTAAAGGGTTTTATACGTTGCCTTGGAAAGAGATTAGATTATTATAAATATTTGCTGGTAGGTTACACTAAAAGGTTTATTAAATGATTCTTCATCTATCGTTACATGTACCATTAAGTCTTTTTTGCGTAAACCAGGAGAGTGATTACATTTGTGGGACTTGGCATCCTCATAATGTTAATTAAAACATGTATTTTAACAAACCGCTTAAATTACAGGTTCATCAGAAGTTCCCAGGTATAGCGCCTAGTCAATAAAAAAGTTTTTACTTAAATGTGGATTGTAATATTTAATGGGCCTCAGATTTGTGTATCTGTTTCATGGTCATTTGTTTTTTCTTATAGGCAAATAGGTGTTCATGCCGTCGACTTTTTTGGTCATCCCGGTCTCCATTACCGAGAGTTACAGGCGCACCCGGACATTATATAAGGATGAATCGCTCGCTGAAGCCACTAGACCATCACTGATGTTATATATAATAGAATAAACATGAATAAAAGTTTCTTTTCGAGGTTTTTTATTTTTATCATATTAAAAATTTTGCCCGCATGCAACAGTTTCATAAGCACAGATTATACTTTAATTCTAAAACCAAATGCATTATGGTTTCGTATTGAACATTGTGATTCAAATTTTGCGATACGAAATTTAAGGCTGAATTTAGTTTCACGCCGACCGCACGCGCACCGTCGGCGCTGATGGTCGAGATATATGAACTTCTAGGAAGCGTTTTTGAATGACGTTTTGGTCTTCGTCTGTACAGTAAGGCGGTCAGTACGATACTGAAACGAGCCACGCTGAGCCTCAGCGCTGATGAACTACGCGCTGATCTATGAGGGCTGACGGTGAGCTTGAGACTAAATTCAGCCTAAAAAAGACAATCGTACTATATTGAGTCGTGAGGCAAAAATTGCAAAAACAAATTAAAGCAACTTTACTTAATAACGTCACGTATTATAAAGTTCATAATTGTCTGAAAAGCTATTAAGTAGACGTCGGCGTGTGACGTCACGTTCGTTTCTTCCGGTCAGGTACCCTTGTCACGCTTTTCATACCGGGTTCAAGGTTTTTTGCATCTTTTTTAGTTCCAAAGGAACACTCTTAGATATAAACTATGTATTATGAATACTGAAGGAATTTCTGGTCAATATATTCTTGAAGCCTTGTTGTATGTACAAAAAATATAAACGATTTTAAAACAATAGTTGACTTTCACCAGTATAATACTCGAAACAGAACTAATCTAAGCGTACCAATCGTGACCAATCAGGTTTCAGTACATAAACCACTCCTTATATGGAAATTGTATACGTTTTTACAACAAACCCCCAAGCTAAATTAGCTAATTAGAATAATCACTGAATAAATTCCAAACTCTCGTTAAACGTTAATTAATCAATAAAGCTTTTTTATAAATTTGACGATTATTTTAATGATCCTAAACCTTGGGATTGCTTTCCTCCAGTTCAAACAATTTTTATGACTCAAAACTTGGCGATTCAAAAGAGTGGCAGAGAGTTTCTTGCCAGTTCTTCTTGCCCGATCTACGCCCTTGATTTGCGAACGGGTACTAATTATACATTTAGAATCAATTTAAAAAATGTCCGTTAACGTTCATAAGTGTACTTGTTTACCTATATACAGTTATTTTCAGTTTGAGTTATCTTTAATTTTTTTATGAACTTGCTTTTTAAATACTACATTGTAGCATAAACATCTTGCGATCGCCCTTCTTTTACATTAATATACGTAGATTTTTAGGATTTTAAGCCTATGATTTAAAGTCGAGACTTAGTGTTACGTATGGCACTTAGGCTTGGCCTTCAGGGTTCTGTGACAAAAGAATGTCTAAGATCTCAATCAGACAACGGTAATTTAAACACACACGCTTGACCCAGCGCTGTACTCTTAAGTCGGAAACACACTTACGTGTCGTGGCGTGTCGTGACGCGCCAGAAGCAGATTGGTTTCATACATTTAATATAATTAGAAACATATTTGCATGTTGTGTCGTGTCGCAACACGTTCTGTTTAATCATACTAAAATATGCTTCTGGCGCGTCACGACACGCCACGACACGTAAGTGTGTTTCCGACTTTAGGATAAGATTTAGAAACGAGACGAGGCTAACTTTAACTTCCGTATGTTAAATAATGTGTTTTGACATACGGACACTATGACAATTAGATCTATGTCCCATCACAGAATCTTACCCTTACCCTAGGCTATCTAATCATATTATAATCCTTAAATAGTTACAGATTTATGTTTCACGTTTAATGCGCTTAAACATCGATATCCAGACATTAACAATGGCAAAAGTAACAGTGAATTTTAGGCCTTCCTTCATATATTATCGTTGCGTGAATGTAGATCAATTCCCTTGCTTAATCAAGCATTACTAACCATAAAAGAGTTTTTAAATTTACAATACGTGACTGAGTCAAACGCAAAATTCTAAATAGAAATGTTTTCAATCAGAATGATTAACTTAAAGCAACTGATCGTGGCATGCAATCTGTGTAATTTGCAACCATCTCGCTTAAATCTAAGTAATTCGAGGAGGACGGGAGAAAATTCAATATTCTGAAAATTTGTAGCAAGTATTCTGTTGTTGCTGGAATTTATTGGTTTGTTTATTTTGTTAGGCTTCTACAGGGTTGAATTCAATACAATAAGGCATATTATTAGATCTTATAAGCTATAATTATGAAAGGTACCGAGTTCATTTTCCTTAAGTTCTAATTCAAAGAAAAAATATGGCGGAAATAACTCTAGGGGATTTCAAGACCTGATTGTTTGACTTTTTGCTGTAAAGAAATAACTAAATTAAGAGCTATTTTACCGAATTAGTTGTTTAATATTGGTTTTTAGAAACGTCTATTTGTAGTCTTTAATTCTTTAAATATGCTATAAAATGAATTTTATCAAGTAATATGAAGTTAATCCCGTAACGATAACAAAAGATTTTAATTTTTTTGTCATTCTAAAATAATTCAAGGTAAACCATAAAAGGGAATATATACTACTTTTACACACTTTATTTAAATTTTAATTGATAAACAATAACTGGGCAAAAATAATGCTTCAAATCGAGGCCCCGCTTACCTCATAAATAATTCGTAACCGAATGTGAATTCGATGAATTTGGGAACGGACAAAGTTTCGGTTTGATTTAAGGCTGTGGTATGTTTGGTTTGCTTCGGGTCTAAATTGCTTTTGCTATTCAACCTTCTTTTTAACGAAACTCAGTTTAACTACTTGGGATTATCTTTGTCATTATGCGAGTTGTGAGATATTCCACGCGATTCAACTGTTTCGTAATTACAATTATTTATTACATAGGTTCAAGGCTTGTTAGACACGCTCTCTGCCATTTACAAACGTGGATTAAAGTTGGTACCGTGTTCATTGCCATGGTTACTGCATGGTTACATAAAAGGAACGGTAACCATGGTGACGAATACTGTATTTTAGTCCACGTTTTATAATAGTCACTGATCTCTAGGTCCTGCCACCGTTTCAAGTCGCATAAACTTGCGACGTGAACATGCTATGTGAGACCTAGGCCAAGGTTTTTTGACAAACGGGAGTCATACAGAGGGGTGGTCAAAAAGTTCGCGGAGTGAAGGGATTGGCGAGTTCACTCATCCAGGCGCTAATTGAGTGACTCTTTGTTAGTATATACCAATTTTCAGCCTAATCGGGTCATTATCTTTTGAGTTATCAACGAGTAAACAAGTAAATCGGGAAGAGACCAGCCACTATGTAAAAAATTGAACATCGCGCCGTGATAAATTTCCTTAGCAAACAAGGAAAGGCAACTCAAACCATCTTACAAGAGATGTAAGCTCATGTAAAACCATGATTAATAAATGGCACGCCCACTAGTAACTAACATTAACCTCACCTTTAGCATGTAAAGCTTTAGTGGGTAAACCCACTAAAAGCCTTTTTTAATCCTCTTTTACCTATAACCTTTAAATACACCCTAATAAAGTTTAACCAGACGTTGACTAATTAATGACTTCTTAAGTAGTTGACAGGTTTTATGCAAAGTTAAAATTATATTTTGTTGATTAGTTATAAGGTGTAATGTTCCTCCAATCTAAAGGGAGGCTCCTCGATCAGTCTAAGCACTAACTTGCCTGAAGGCCACAGTGGCTATCTCTATATACTAATCTTCTTTAAATTATAATTAGATGCCTATTTATTACTATTTTAAGATAACTTATTACCTGAGTGACCTTAAAAAAAAATTTTAGCCTTTAGATGGGCTAAAATTTTCGTATTTCATAGAGAAGTAGGGAAGGGTATGACGGGTCTGGGCGTTACTGCATACGATGTTTTGCATTTTCTGAGAAGATTTACTATGGTTATATATATATAGTTTTTACCATAGGAAAGTAGAGATTTCAACGAACTGAAAGCACACCAACTTTTTGAAAAAAGCTGAAATTTTGACGTCAGAATTTTCGATTGAAAATTAGGGTGTTTTTTCGATATTAATTCAAAATAAGGTGAAAAAATAAATATTTTTAATCAAATAAATTACAGTATATTTGGGACATAATAAGGTAAGTTTTCACCAAATTTCGTTTAAAAAAAAAGAAATTTGTAGAAGATAAAAATTAAAAACCAAAAACTTGGTTTTTTGAATTTTTCACATAAATTTTGAGGTTATGTGAAAAATGTGTGAATACAAAAGTTTTAGATCTTTTTATTACCTACAACTTTGCCATTTAACTTTCTTCGATAGGACTTTTAGTTTTGCCGGAAATCGAGATAAACCGTTTTTTACCCTTAAAACTCCCCCCCCGACCCCTTCCCGACCTCAGATCGACCGTAATTTATTTTTCCTTACATTTTGATCATATTCCCCTGCTTTTCTAATGGGTTTCATCCTACTGTAATTTTTTTTGGTTTCAAAAATTATCGGTACTGGTCTACAAATGGAATCGCAAATTATGAAGCACGTTTTTGTACATGCTTTTCTAAGCCCTGAGAATCAACGGTACGCGTTCTATATTCATTTATTTCTTTAATAATAACGTTACTAAAATTAGTATTTACGTTGTATTTACTAACCAGAATAGATCTCTGATGGATGAATTATTATTATTAATACGTTTTTGACATACACACTTAGCACTAAGTCTCACTTCTGAATACTTTTAAGACGCTAATTCGAGTTTACAATTTGTGTTATTTAAATGTGCAAAAAATATCTCTTTAACAACATTTTACTACAAATCATATTGTTTGACCTTATAATAAATCACTAATAGCGCGATCATTAATGTTCGTCTATGGGGAAAATACAAAATACTAGTATAAAGAAAAACGAACATTATTAGATAGGTATTATTTCGGACTTTGCTGGTGATCTTCGGTAATTGTCTGATGTTCTGGCGAATGTGCTGTGCCACAGGGTATTAAATACAGTATTTACTTTTTGTATTTGTTACAGTGCCAACGCCCTTGATTTGAGTATTGGGGGTCTACCATGAGCTTTCTTACAAAACTCCAATTGAGAGGAGCTATCAATATCTTTGTGCTTACAAAATTTTAGTTTTATAATTGTGGATTTACAAGTTGTTTAACTTATAATATGTATATACATAAATATGATGGGGTAAGTATTGTTCAGAAATCCGTTTTCCAAAAATAATTAATACCTATATCGAAGTGAATTCTTCATATAAAACCATTAGCATAAGAAATATGTATATTTATAAGTTAACTTTAATATAAAACTAAATTCCTTTTAATTGTTTAAATTAAGTTTGTATGTTAACTAATTCATATATATTTTTTGCTCTCTATGACAGACTCACTGAATTGAAAACTGTTGGCAAAGAGCCCCAATTAAATATATGTTTATACCCAATTGAACATTGCCTGAAGACATCCTTTTCTATCGTGATGGCGTCTCTAACTAAATAAATACTGTTATTGGAATATTTTGAAATAGCTCATTATTTACTGATTGTAAATTTTAAAAATTCTTATGTTTATTTAAAAAGCAAAAATTCAGAGGAGAACATTACACTTCATGAACATTATAAGGAAGAAAGGAGAATTTTAATTATAAGATATTCTTATTTATTGTGAAACGAAGAACCAGGCAGCTGCTATTTTTGTAGATTTTACATAGGTTGCTAAAAAAGGTTTAGGTGTCTAATTAATTCATTATGCTATATTTTAATACAGGGAATTATCATTGACAAAGTCGCAAGACTTTGGTTAAATATACAAAATTAACGCGGACGGAAGCTGGTTTAAAATAACATATGATATTTTAGGGAATTATGTTTTATTGCTTTTGTTATACTATCTACATACCTAATTAATTTATTGAATTTTAATATACATAGTTTGTACAATTGTTTGGAGTTACACTGAAATCTTCAACGAATCAAAGTCGTTGATCTATAGCAAATTATAAACTCGACATCTTCGAAGTTGTTTCTTAATTAAGTTTTTATTATTTTTTAATCACACTTCCTAAACTCGAAATAAAACTCTTCAATATCCGAAATAGATATCGAATTATAATGTTTTTACTATATTAGACATAGGTCATCCTTCATTTATTTTATGAACTAGTTTTATTTAAAATATTGTATTTTATATGTTTGAAACTATTATTTAGACATTTTGATACAAAAAAGTTGATAAAAAAATAATAAAAATAATTTTTGTTAAGTCGCGAGGTCACGGTACGAATTTTCGTACAAGTTGAATGAACGAAATCTGATTATCGCTAAGGTCACGTGAAAACTTAAACGGGCTGATTTTTTCGATGTCATTGATGAATATGCGATGCATCTCAAATGTAGGTTGTCAATAGGGTCGCAATAAGAGCTTATGGACCTATCACCCCTGGCAATAAATTTTATTTAAAATTAAATTTTTGAAGTATGAGTAATGTTAGCATGCCTAATATATATATATATATATAATATGTATATACATATATATGCATTCATTTAGTGAATATAATAAATAAGCACTTTTCTGCAACGTTTATAAAATATTTTATTTTACTCTTTATTCATGTTTGACTTCACTTTGTCCATCTCATGTTGTGTACAATTGATTATATGAACATGCGTTGTGTTGCAATAAACTAACATTTAGTAACACCTGTCTTCACTCTCACACAGTGCGTAGCGGAGATTTTGCCCTCAAACCCGGAACTATTTTAGGCACTATATACATCTATAGATAGAAGTTATATGTGTACAAAAATATCTAAATATGTGTAAAACGGAAAGGAGTGGCGACATCGCTTTATTCTTCGTAGTATCTAAGATTGTCAATGACAATGGTGTTGGGTTTGAAGACAAATTGCCTACATAGAACACAGGTCAACTCAAAATTTGACTTTGATTTTAAAGCATAAAATTTCGATGGTTTACGAAAAAAAATATATGACATGAAATATTTTGCTTTTGTATGTAGGACAAATCGAACAATATTTTTCGAAATCTAAGGGTGCGTACAGACTATGTAACATATTTTATAACTTGTGTTTTATAACACGTCCACATTATGTAACCTTGTTATTCAACATTATAACATAAAACAATACTGTACACATTAGAATAACAATGCAATATAACAATGTTATATAACCATTGTCGTTTGTCGTTCTCCAGTGCTATCCACAATGTCGACACGAGAGGACGTTTTGCTAGCTGCGGCAGCGACTGTTGTAATATTAAATAACAAAAGAAAAACAAAAAACGTAGATGCTGGGTTCATATCAATAACATAACAATATAACATTGTGGTACATATCAATAACATGTTATTATAACATTCAGTGTCCACATTATCTGAAATATGTTGTATAGCAATGTTGTATAACATGTTATGTTATATTATAGTCTGTACGCGCCTTAAGAAGTTTGCTTTTGTTTTAATTGAAGATGAAAGCGGCATTATGTAAACACCCCACTCTGATCGCGCGCTATTTATGAATGCATTAAATAAAAAAATAGTAATATTACTATAACTATCACAAAAGCAAACTTTATACCAAACAAGTTTCTTTTCGTTTTTGTTCATAACCGAACAGTCATAAAATAAACTTTAGGACAAACAACGAAAATTGGTCGAGTCGTGTAATGGCTTACCAATACAATTTTATGATTTTTATCTTTCAAACTGTTTGAATCAATCTGCGCTCAGGCCTCGCCAGGCTGGAAATATTAAGTAGAATTATTTTATCCCCGAAACGTGTCCGCCTTTGTTTCGAAATATATCGGTGAGGAGTGTCTTTTATTGCTAATGGCAGTATTTATTGTCTTACATCGTGAAAAATATTCTCACACGCCCAAACATATAAATGGAAGTAATGAATACAGATATGATTTCGTTATAATCAGAATGACAACTTCAGTCCCCCCTGTCACACCAGTTTACGTGAAAGTCAAAGATTATATTTTTATACCCGGTTATAGCCCCAATCGAATAACAATGAAATAAAATCTAAGGATTTTGTAATTGAATGGGAATGAAAGTTGGGTGTTGCAATACTCAGTTTTTTTAAAGAACAGTGGTCAAGTATATGGTCTAAGATCCCGCTATACAACGACCTTCACCGAGATGCTTATTTAATGAAACTTATTTTATATTTAATTTAATATATCAATAAATATAATCCATATGGGTTGCCTAGCAAATTTCAGTCCAGAGTATGTTTTATTAATTTAAAAAAAAAATTTTTTTTAAACATTTCACCGGTATGATTATTAGATAAATTCTATACCAATCGAAAGTATGAAGCCCATAGAATATGCAAATGTTAGGTTGTTTTTAATAAATTAATTATTTATGTGTAAATTTTTTATGTGACACTAAAGTATATATACATCTTTAGTATAAAAGAAGGTTATAGTGATACATATATAATATTACCCTGATTAAAAATATTGATTGAAAAAAGTTCAAAAAATTTACTACATGCAAATTATTAAAAAAAAAATTTTTTTTAATATTAATTAAACATACTCTGGACTGAAATTTGCTAGGCAACCCATATGGATTATATTTATTGACATATTAAATTAAATATAAAATAAGTTTCATTAAATAAGCATCTCGGTGAAGGTCGTTGTATAGCGGGATCTTATACTAATAGGTACGCTTTTTTTGAAGGAACCTAAGCATACTTTCGAAAATACTTCAATGGGCAGCTGTTGGTGGCGACGACAAAAAGTGCCTTTCAAACGCTGTCGTGAACGACGGATGTCGCAGTTTCTTCGAACCTATCACCGACCGAACCTGAAAGCTTGACCTTAAGGCTTTTTAAGGATAGCAAATATATTATAATAATAGTAATTTGGTTTTTCTTTATTGAAATTATTTATTGTTTTACCTGAAACTATTGTTTATGAAAAATTAGCTCAGAATCTCTTTAAGGGGTTTAGAAAGCACACATACCTGATCGTATATAACAATTATTAAAAAAAATCCATAACAGAAATATGGTTGTAACGAAATTGCTCTTACTCTAGTCTCCACACTAGCCCCTGTGTTGTGGGTAGTTGTGGGTAAGATTACAATTATTACGAGGTACATGCATGTTTAAACATTTTTTTACAGAAAAAGTATTCTTAGTGTAACATATAATCAAACGGAAGTCGTAAAAGACCTTTAGTTCTTATATAATACGACTTATATTACAAATATGTTCCTCCAAATATCTCCCTTTTATTTCCTATTCGTTTTATATCATTCTCATTTTGCATGTAATATAGTTACGGGCTCTCGCGCTTTTCCCGTTTCCATAGTAACAAACGTGGAATAAATTTGCGTCGAGGTTTCACTTGAAACCACAGCATTCAGATTGGCATAGTCATAATATTATCATAGTATCTCTAGGAAGGGAATAAACGATATAAAGAGATCCAGGCGTTCAACCTCTCGAACGTTGAATATTTGATTTCGTGTAGAAATTGTTAATGCTACGCAAAACTGCTGCACTGCTACTGAATAAATATTGGAGCACGATTTATGGTATTTATCGGTAAAGACGAGCTGTGTTCATAGATCTAGGTATGTATCTAAATAAAAAAAGGGTAAACAATTAAATAATCAAAGGAGGAATAATGGAAAAGGAGTCATAATAGTCAATAAAGTTCAGTTTACATTTGAAAAATTAAATAAATAAATATTTATTATTATTCTCTTATATTAAGTGTAACATAAATTCTATTATTATTCGAATGTTGTTTTTAAATTATGTCCAATGCCGTAGCATCTTCCGTGGGCAACTTAATTCTGTTAATTTTGTGTCACGGTGCGCGCGTATCGTAAAATTTCACTCTCATCATTTTTTCATAACGCGCCTAAAGAAGTATAACTTCAAAGGACTCAGTTGATATGTAGATGTAGATTATAAATCGTCGATTATAGTGACTATATAAAATGTAGTGTTGTCGTGCATTCAAATTTGTGCATGAATAGATTTTTCTATTAACACTTGCTTCTTCGCCAAAGGCAATGGTAAGAAAACCGGCTTGGCTGGAAGACTTAAAAACCTACGACATCTATCAAACACAAGGCAACACATGCATGTCTTTAAAAATAATCAAAGCACGGTTGCAATTTGCGACCAAGGGTATGCCACTGGATTACTAAGTATTATTGATGAGATACGTTACACACTTATGTACATGTTAATTATACTGTTTAAAATAAATAACAAAAAAACAATGGCGCTTCCTTTTTGGTTTGGGCCTCATTTGATTTTTATAAATAGGCAAGTAGGTGATCAGTCATCTATACCTGACGCACACAATTGACTTTTTGTTTTTGGGAGATGGTTTCCTTCAACAAACGAACGACATTATATGCGCCCTTAGACAGACAGTACATTGGTGCACAGCCAGCGTTCAAACCAACGACCTCACAGATGACAATAGCACGCTGAAGCTACCAGGGCAACACTGCTCAAGATCAAGATAAATAAAGACAAATAATTTTATTACAAAAATAATGTAAAATAAAGCTTTATGTTATAATTCTGGCCAATATTTTAAAAATATAATCAAATTATATAGTAACTATTAAGTCAAATACATAGTAAGGTTATATTACTAACTTATAATATGTACTTTCATTTCATTATTAAAATTGCCGAAATACTAATAAGTATTTTTTTTTATATCGAGATAATGTTTAACTATGTTTTGAATATTTGTCATGGCTTTTTATAGGACGCACACATACGCATCAAGTTTCATAAGTAAAATTACTTTAAGCCCTTACCAAGCTAAAAGTCCATTTATCTCTGGTTTTCGAAAAGCCAATGGGTAGGAAGAAAAATGGAGAATCAGTGAGTGTGGACATTTCAAAGGGTTAACGTTTTCACTGTAAATGGACGACAGAGCGGCTTACTGGATTTTAGTTCGCTATTTCATTTTTACACTACCTTAGTCTGTAACTATGCTTACTAAAGCTAAAAACTTTAGTTATCGTAGCGCGGGAAAATATTTACTCTTTCTTGTACATTTATATTAGCTTTGTATATTTTCTTAACGTGTACACGGTACTTTGTAGTATTAAGTTTACACTACACAGGTTAATGCGTTTAGCGACAACTTCACAGACTATAAAATACAAATATCACCATAGATTATAGTTCAAATCAAATCAAATCAATCAAATCAAATCAAAATACGTTTATTCAATTTACATGCTTCTAAGAGCATGCTTAAGTCAACAACGTTTACAAAATTAACGAAAGAGCAAGACTACGTTCCAAGAATCCGTTCGCAAAACTACCAGGAGGCCTTGTTCTGAGAAGAACGAGCAAGAAACTCAGCAAGTTTTGCCCTCCCTTTACATTACAATTATTCAAAGGAAAATGTCATAAACCACAACATCATTAAAGTTACATAAGTAAAAAAAATAAAAAACCTGTTCTGTGATCTACCACATTCACCATTACACACATATTCATAACACTTCAAAGATAACTAATCAAATTATAAGAATATAATTAGAACTATTGCCAAGCGTTATTCCACAGACTGAATATTTCAAGTTATTCGGAAGGAGGATTCTTTCAAAACCACAGATCTCGATATCTTTGGTGTACGCAAGCATAAAACATGCAAGAAGTCTATTAAAAAAGTTCGAATATGTGTTCTTTTAATGTGGCATGTCGGGAGCTTAATTTGGATTTGTTCGGCACAAGTGTTACTGCAACGAAGAAAACCCTTTGTGATCGATACTTTGAGATTTAGATTTTAATATAGCCTTGAGAGTTTTTTGAGCATTGGTGTGTAAGGATGTGATAATGTGTAAGTGTGGAAACTGATAATTGGCCGTCATTATATTAATTGTATATAATTAAACCTTTTTTAGCTGTAAGTTTCCCTAAAATTGTAAAATAAAATAAAATAAAAAAAATGTGTGCGTGTACTAGGTGTACACACGTAAGAATTGAAACTTATATAAAACCTTTGTTGTACGCAGAGTTTGTTTTAAGTTTCGAGTTCCGAAACTATTTCTTTAAACACAGTAAATTTTGATACACTGCCTAGCATACAATTTACAAATTAATTGCTGCAAATTGCGATTAGCAAATTTCAAGTCGAAAATGTAATCCGTTGTCAAACTTCAAAGTCAAAAAAATACTATATGTCATATTATAACGCCTATAAAGAAGTTTGACTTCAAAAAGCAACATGGCGCGTAACGGAAAAATGTGACGCGTAACGCAAAAATGTTACACTAAATTTTTTTCCAACCCCGATAAAGAACGTGAACGTGATGTTTCACTTCAATAAATAAATAAATGTTTCCACATATTTTATTTGTTCCAAATTTAAATTGTCACGTACACAGAATATGCAAAAATTAAATAGTAATTAGAGAATAATGAATAAACCACATTTACCATAGTAAAACATATATCGTATCCGAGAGGAAGTTTTAAGAACTCATCAATAACGGGGTAGGGAATTGTTAAAGAAATGGGAATAAGAAATCCGCCATTGACCTGGAGTTAGGGCAATTTATCCGACCTGTCCGGGTCTTGATTAATGTACTCTGATTTTTAAATACCAAATAGCCACAGCGCAGAAAACGAGTATTACTCTTAACAATGAATGTTTTCTTTGTTTATTTTTCAAATTAATATACACATCACCCGATTAAAATGCATTATAAGTTATGTCTATTTTCAGATCTGTCACCCATTGGCTTGAATCAGGGACGTTTAATTGTCTGTACACAATTTAGTAACATTTATTGATTTTTCGAAAATCGAATAGTAAAATTATTATTAATAACTTTAGCATAAATAATTGTAAAATTATGAATCTGTAGAATATAGTTAATCGATGTATCATAGTCGGGAATGCAGTACCTTTCATGGTGGCATCTGCTTGATCTATTGCTGTTGTTATATATCCTAATATTATTTAATTGGTATCTATGGGAGCAAAGTAAGAATACTATTGGGCTGAACTCAGAACGCAGTTGTTATAACAGTTGCATATATTTTTAATATCATGTATATGGTATATGGCTGTTTGGGCTTTTTCACACGACTAACGCAAGGGTGTCCTGCGAGACTCGGTCTTCTGCTTGGGCCTTCGCGGGGTAGTCGGTCGCGTGAAGGTCAGGCCGGAAGTTCACTAGCATGAGGTTAGTACCTGATAAAGAACCTCGCCGTGGTTTACCCTAATTCAACCATAAATAGAATAAGTAACAAAGAGCGATACTTATATGAAATGTGAGAAAAGCACCAGTCTCCGGTGATATCTAAATAATTAATAAGAGTCTGTGTACAAATACCCTGAGGTACAAGAACCTCTTTCACTATTTAATTTGAATAGAAATTTCTATCAAAACTAAGTGGGCAAATAAAACCTGATTAAAATCTGTTTATTGAGCCTAAAATCAATGCCAAAATAAGGAACATTTTCAATATTGAGCCTGAATTTAAATACTCATTTGGGTAACACAGACTAAAAGTTATTGGAGTTGGTCTACGAGAAAACGTTTCAGACTGTGACAAAACAGATTTAACTTTCTACAAAACTGTATAAAAACGTTTACTTACTTAATAAAATATATTAACACGCAAATTAAAGCGTTAAGAATGAAATACAACAAATAAAAAATGTAGTAGTCTCCCGCTACGCTCGCGATGGATACTCGGCCATGCTTACAGAACTGAATTTCAGTGAGACCATTAAGTATGTATATATACATAATAAAAACACACAAAGGGATGAATAAATAAAGTATATATATGTAATAAAAATATTATTTACTTAATATTAGACTGGGGTCTTAAAAGTAGAGTGTTGATGTAATTTGACCACATTGACGCTTTATCAAGTTAATGCAAAATACTGCTCAAAACAATTAATATTTAATAGGACTTTTGTTCGCAAACGGGAAGAAATTTCCATAACAAAGAGTGTCCCATCCCAACTGTTCTTTTTAATCTGCGCCCTATCCATGATAAGATTTATTTTCAAGGACATTTTCTCGTCTCTTAATGACTTTATTTGGTATTAAGGCTCTTATTGAAAGTAAAATTGCTCAAGTGGTAATAAAATTAAAACGTCTTTTAGGTTCAAAGTTTTTATAAAAGTATAAATTAAATTGATACAAAGTATTAGTTACGTTGAAGTCTGTGGAATTTAAAAATGTTTTTAAATTTACTAAACAAATTGCGCTTATTAAATCCTTTTTAATTTCGATATAAGTTTTGATTACTTTGAAGAGAAAAGTATCAAACAATAAGGTGCAATGATATGAGTTAAGTAGTATAAAAATTAGTACACTCCCAAACAAATTCCAATATTACAAACGCAGATCAATGCGCGGTCACGCCATTACAAAAATCTGCTTTGATTCATTGGATATATTACACAAGACAAGGTCTTCGAGATAAAAGTGTTCTTATGCTTGGCTGGACTTGTCTTGGCGTCTTAAAAGTGTCTTATTTTGTTCTAGAACAGTCTCATCATTGTAAAATCATCATGTGTACCGGCGCGACTCTAATAGGTCCCCTGAAAAGTGCTGGACCGTAACTTGTAGGTTAGTCTAAGCCTAGACCTGAGTTTCCGTTGAAAGAAATAACACGAGACAGAAGTAAATTTGCTTTATTTTTAACTTAGTTTTAAACTTTTTAAATTAAAGAAGCGCGAAGAGTTGGATCTTAACAGTAAATTGTACTGGTTGCACGGAAGGCATTCCGTCTGTGGCGTTATCAGGACAAAACAAATCTTCTAATATATAAAATCGTGTCACAATGTTCGTTCCCATACTTCTCTAAAACGGCTCATACTCCTTTTTATGCATATTCTGTAACTGAATCTTCGAAATTCTGCTTGTAAAAAACAACATTCCCATGTTAGAATTTAAATAAGTGGCGCCTGAACAAGAGTATAGGCTTTGCGAATACAATGGATGTTACTTATTCAGATCTTGATATATTCGGTAGTCAATTAAAAAAGTGTGTGTGTGTCAGCTACGACGCACGATTGGAGTTTACTCCTTACGAACGATAAAATGGCGATAATGTTCTGTGGCTGTCGATCATATTTTCATACTAAAGGTGGTAAGAATATATGTTTTTATAATATAAATGTTTGTAGTAGTAATAAAACGTACCTACATCATCTATGCCCAAAGAGGATTTTCTTTCTGTGACCAAAGTAACCTTTATAATAAGAGAAGAATAAGAATGAACAATCTTTTTAGTTTTAATTTCACTGACCATTACTATTGACAAAACTCTATGGCACGCTAGACAATCTACTTTTATTTTTTACACCTGTCAACACTGACAATGTTGTAACGTGGCTGTCAAAACGTGAATTCAAAATAGAAAAGTCTGTGTAATGTATTCCATCTCATTCTTTTACACGTTCAATCCTACAGATATATATGTTTGTCTCTTTCTTAACGCCTCAACTTTTCGTGTTACACTTGATTTTACTCCTCATAAAATTTTCGTACCGGGCCTTATAACTCAAATCGTTTTTTAAGGAGTAAACTCCAAAAAGAACCGTTGTTAAGTACCGTAGGTACCTAAGACACGTTAGACGAATGAGTATTTACTAATTACTAAGTACAAACTAAAATTTGTAGTTACATGTTTTCTTCTTTATTTTGGAAGAGGAATGTTATTATTTTTGTAAATTTGTCACCATAATTGTCTGTATTCTAGAATAGACACATCGTAACTTCTACTAAGGTATGGTGTGGTGTACTTTAATAATAATAAAACTTTATTTATGACTGAAAAACGGGTATGGTTGTGACAGAATTGATCTAACGCTAGTCCCCACACAAGGGAAACTCCTTTGTTGTGGGTTTCAGATTTCAATTATTCCGTGGTACATGGACACATGGTGCATGTTCAAAACAAAGGTTTTCAAGAAGTAAACTTAGTATGATAGTAGACATTTTATTTATTCAACTTAACATAACAATGAAATATACAGTACTATTTACAATTTTCTCAACCTACATACTACCTACTACAGTAATAATAAAAATAATAAAAGAAAAATTAATAAAAATTTAAAAATATTGGTCCCTGTGGCAGTGTACCTTTCACTCTGGCAGCATTTCCTAGCGATACTTATTTGTTGAGCGAGGAAAGCAACAGCTCTGGGGTCACCGGTACTAGCTACCAGACGACAACTTTAATCTTTAATTAGCGCCTGTGCACTTGAACCCCTCGGCCCAAGAGTCTCTACTCCAAAAGAAACTAAATCGAAGTTGGAGGAAAAACTCTTATATTTGTCTTGGTATTACATTTAATGAAACAAAATTCATGTAACACATGGTATGTGTGCGAATAATATACTCTGTATTTGAGAGTATGACTGAGAGTTGTTGTAAGCGTGCGCTGTGTCTGTTTTAGATTTTGGAACGTCAGAGTCATGCCAAAATATGTAGTAAATACATAAGATTTGATTAATATTCACGCGACACTCCTACCTTCGTCCCTAACTTCGTTTCGGAATTTGAAGAATATGAAAATCATCTAATAAGAACAACAACTAACATACATAAACATATAATTAAATGTAACATATTACATTTACATTATTAAAACCATTTTAAAATTACTTTAACAAAAAAACAATAACTAACCTTAAAATATAATAAGTAAAATATATTATTTATAAGGAGAATAAGAACTATATCTCAACTTAGAAATATCTCATATAAATAACAATATCAGTACCAAAACACTACGTATACGCCAAGTAGTTATCTTAAATAGACTTCTCCAACGAATTAAGTAAATATATCGTCAATATTAATTGCTCCCAATGGTCTGGCAATTATAAATGGAGGATCTAATAAGGTTCGTACAAAAACATGTGACATCCCCAACCGAAGGCTCGCTCACTGATTGATGTTACCCTCTTAACACTCCTTATACATCACGATACGACAACGATCTTTTAACAGAATTGCTTAACGCTTATTCCGTCCAAGAGATTTAGGAATCAATTAATGATTTGAAGTTCGATAATACATCGAGAATATTATTTACATTTGATAGACACACTTGAAGTGATTTTCAGTATTTTTAGTATCTCGTTCATTTGCGAAGACTATAATATAATCAATAATAATTGTCCTTAAAGAGCTTTTTGTACCTAGGGGATACGCGGTCGAAGGTACAACCGTGTTCATGATTTTTCACGCATGCAAAATAATGACAGTGTGTAGTTTTTATAGGAAGAAATGATGAATAAGTCGGTTAAAGCTAGCAACGGGGTTTATCTCGAGTTGATACCACGTTTATATCATTTGTTAAACAACTGACGGTATATTCTATGTTATGTCAAGTCTTCTTTATAGACGACATGCGACGGTGAAGTCCAGGTTTGCATGCGTCAAAGGGCCAGAAACATTCTGTTGAATAGATTCACGTTAAAAAAGTCATTGCGCCTAGTCAATGTTTTCTTCTACAATATAAACATATTAATGTGTTCGCAGAGTGAGTTCACAGTAGCGATATTGTGTATCTTATATATTTTAATATTATTTATTTTTTAATTTCGACATAATTAAAAACACATGTATATTTGCAAATAAATAAATAAATTTATTCCAAGTCAGTTACAGATTTTTCACTGGGTGAATGTATACGCTTAAGAAAAAGAATTAATAAGGTAAAACACAGAGAGAACAATTAAATTTAGAAGTGCAACCCACAATAAAGTTAGTCTATACTTTTTAAACTATATAATTTATTATTTAAGTCGTATAATGTAAATGACAGTATGATTGTACAAATTTACCGTCCGCGTCAATCGCAACCACATATTAAATCTGAACTTGATTGATAGTGCTTCGATAGTGTTGTGTGCCAAGTTACTTGTTCTTATCACTAAGATTAGAAGTATCTCGATTAGTCTTCAGCCGTTTTTCAAACGAATACCATTTTCTCGTTGTCCTTAATTTTTTAATTATGGTAAATGTGTAGTAAATGCAACGATAAATTATTGCGTTCTAGTCCGTAAATTTTTCTTTGTATGCAGCTGTTTTGTATTGTTGACAATTTACTTTAATTATGTAACAAACTACTGTTAGATATAATTGGATGGTATATACCACACATGTATTAATAAGTATATCAAAACCTTTTAGCTGTACTCAATGTTAACTAAAATTTAACGACTACTTTTGTTATATATTATGTCGGAGCAATGTCGCTGGTATCAGCTGCCATTGTCATTATATGTCACAGACTTCGTAAATTAACAACGTCAAAGTCTAATCAGTTTATAACCGTTAATACTAGTGGTTCATTCGATTTGCCAATATTAGATCTACAAATTAACGGTTATTTGATAGTCTATAGTAATAGTAATCTCGTAGTCATTATTATTTAAAGTAATTTATTGTGGCCGTTGGTATTATAATTAAATAATATCGAAGTCAAATTAGTTCAAAATCATTAACAGTGGTTTATTTGATTTGTCAATCTTGTTAGAGCCACTATTGTTGTCTCTTCTTTTCCATAATCTCATATCCCACTCTTAACTCCTTATATAATCAAAATTGTTATTATATATTGTTTACAATCGTGTGGTAGAAACATAAACTCGACATAGTTTTTCTGTCCACCAGAACCTCCAACAAACTTACTTAATCCCCCTTTAATCGATCAATAACTAATCGGGATTTTAAATAGTTACCTCTAATACAGTAAAACCCGGTAAGTGGGTCCTAGATAAAGGAAAAAAATCCTCTATAATTGAGAATTGCTATGAGGGATTTTTTCATCGAATTTCCTCTGTTTTGAAATTTAAATGAGATTCGATTCTAAGATTTTTTTAATGTTTACCTCTATAATTGGAACTCTGACGCAGTATACGTTAGACAATTTATCAGTTTGGTAATATGTTTCGACACGTTTGCTTACAAACATTTTAATTTCTTTCGCACGTGAATAATTGTTTGTCAGTACTATTTATGACTCCAAACGAATTATGTAGTATAAAAGTACAAAATGTTCAGATCTAAATATACCACCTTATCAGCGTTTATAAATAGAAGATTCTATCAGATTGTGATTGTGGAAAGTCGCTATACTTGGATATCTAAAGGCCTCTGTAAATGAGACAACTATAATTTTAAATCTGTTTAATTGGAAAACTGTATAAATGAAAGCCTCTTTAAATGCTTTGAGATGCCCGGTTTTACTGAATTTAATAAACCATTACAGATAAATGAATGAAATTGGGCTTAACATTGAGGATGGATAAATTAATAAGCTTGATTGATTGATATCGAAGAGATGAAAGATCGTTACTTCGTGTTCAAGTAACACACACGAAATATCGAAAGGTGAGACGGTAAAACGAAAGACGAGACGATAGTTGATTGCAAATTGCAATTAGTGCATGAGCATGATGGGTGTAGGGTTTCAGGAGGAGCTCCAACTCTGCGTACGGTGTGTTCATAAATCAGTCCTTTAATCGTATTTTTAGATTTTAGACGGTGAGATATTAAGCAGCCTATATAATTATTATAGATATAGTCTGCCTGATTGATTGATTGGATTGATTGCTTTAAATCGCAAATTTGTATTCTGTTATTAATAATTGTATTATGACTTTATTAACCTGCTGATGTTAGTTATTTCGATTATGTATTTCCGTGTTGTTCCCACAAGAATGTAAGTGCATGCTCCTATTTCACCATACCTCCTGCTGATAGAGGACTAATCTTTGTTTTTAATTTATTTTATTATTATTAATTACTTAAAATGTCACATGGGACATGGTGTAATGGTTGCAGCACCTTACAAACGTTGTGTAAAACATCACACTTGGCGATTAAAAAGAGTTCCGTTCTATGTCCTTGATTTGAGAATTGGCAGTTAATGTAAAATTAGAAGAATCTCATATATATATTTTTTTGACGTTTATATGTGTACATTGTGTAACCTATATGAATAAATGATTTTGAATTTTGACCTTTTATAAAAGTAAATAATAAATATCCCAGCTGTTCACAAATGGAATGCCCATGTGCGTATTAATCACTCGCTCGTGCGAGCAAAATATAGCGAGTAAACGTCGGCACCGCCAAGCACAGCCTTGCGACTCTGTAGCTCACTTTTCGAACTCACACAGCGGTTTTCACTGCGGCGGTCGCCCTCAAATCAGTCGTCAAGCAGTCATTTTACGATTTGGCATTCTGATAAGGTCCCTCCTTGTAGTTTATTGTTTACAGTTGAAAACCGCTGTGTGAGTTCGAAAAGTGAGTTACAGAATCGCAAGGCAGAAGGCTGGTCATCTACTTGCCTGTTAGAGATCAAATTATCTCAAAGCAATAATAATTTGATAATCTGAGGCCCAAACCGAAAAGGTTGCAGCGTCACTGGTTTTTATTTATTAAAATATTATTTTTATTAGATTAATATTATTATTGTTAGTTGGTATAATTAAATAAACGAAACAACCACTTAGCCAAGTAAAAGAGTGGCAGAGAGTTTATAGCCAGTTCCTCATCGGCTTTCATTTGAATACAGTTAATAAAAATGTACAATAATTTCATTCAGTTCAATCATTTAACGAGCACGTTAGACTCGCAACGTTAAACTTACCCGCAAGAGAGATTCATAACATTAATGTCACCCTTGAGTAACGCCACTAGTTTTAAATTTTCGAACATTAAAATCCACTAATAAATCCGCAATCAATCATTTGAAACTTGAAAGCTGCGACATCTCTTAAGAAATATCGGCTAAAAGTTGTAAAAGATATGGGTTTAAATTTGTCGAGGATAGAAATAATTTGAATAGCATGATAAATGGGTCAGCGGGCTTTAATGTAATTGAATTTACAATATTTGAGCCCGTGGTCTCGTGTTTTAGTTTTATATAAATTATATTGGGCATGTTGGGTTTATAGAGCTTATCACAAAGGCTATCTATGTAATTTATTATGACATGAGGTATTTTCAAACTTAGACATTATATAAACTTTAATTATTTTAGAACAGAACAGAAACATTATCGACTCAAGAAAACAATATTCCTGAATAATGTTCTTGTCTATTAGAAAAAAAATATATGTGGAAACCGTTGGTATACCTTATGGGGTAGAAAGTTTTTTGTATACATACTCACTCACACTTATAAAGTGCTCTTGTAAATGTTTGAACATTTTTGTATATATTATATATTCCATCTTAGGCTACATTTTTATTATAATTGGCTTTTATTACATATGCTTTTATATTTGTTTTTTCTGTAGAACAGTATGTGAGAGGACTCAAAAGTCATCATATCCTAGAGCTAGAAGACCGGCAGTAGCTCTAGACAGCAGATGAGTAGATGCTTTCAATGGGAAGCCACTCGACATGACAGCACCACGGAACACATTCGCTCATAGCCTTAGGGCTGATTGCAAATAACCGGAGAAAAAAACATAATAAATGTAATTCACCCTTGGTGCTTAATTAATATACGATTTTGCTGGAAATCGAAACCTTATATACGCCTTGTGTTAACCAGTAAGTCACGAAGCGTTTACTTTCTAGACTCTCTATATAATCGTAAATAAACTTACCCATACATATAAATATAATAACAGTAACGTCATACGTAATAGTTTAGTATTCGGAACATTAACGGTCAGTTCCGACGACAAAAGCCAGATAATTCTTTTTTTTATTTTGGTTATGAAATCAGTAGTTTTTATTCGTTTAACAATTTTTTTTATTATATAATAGGGGGGCAAACGAGCCTGCGGGACGCCCAAAAAGGGAAGTCATCGTAGCCCATAGACACCCATTTTTAGTGGATGAGTTGCCGGCCTTTACGGGAGGAGTATACTCGATTTTTGAACATTTAGAGGTCGTATCTCTGAAGGAAGACAGTTTGCTAGTTTGCAAAAAAAAACCTCTTTTATTCGTACAGTTGTTTATTAAATAATGTATTAAAATCCACAATCTGTTTCAGACCCGCGAGCTAATAAGATAATAAAATAAATTGCTCAGGTAGGCAAGAAACTCAATTTACTTAACCCACAATGCTACGCGAACAATAAGGAAAATACTTTGACAATGTCCAATACGTTTTATGGCATCTATTATGGGGTTCATTTGATACCCTTTCGATACAGTAGCTGTACTTTGACTGTTTAATTCTTTACTAGAATATTTTGTATATTTATTTATCAACTATATGACCCGGTGAACTTTGTATCACCCACTTATATTTGTGATAAAATTTAATACTTTTTTAAAAAGGGCAAATTTCGGACCTTATTACTATTATGAAACATTAATATATGGCAACCAAGTGATATTTTTTTATTTCTAAGAAGACCCTAAATATTTACGATGTAGGTTTTTATTGGATAATACAATTGTCGTTTTAAGTATTTTTCTTAACTATTTATTTTTGTTTCCCACCGTTTTTTATTTTTAAGAATAAAGGCTAGCAACGCACTCGCAAGCCCTCTGGTATTGAGATTGTCCATGGGTAATGGCCAATGGGTATCACTTAATGTCAGGTGAGTCTCCTGCCCGTTTGCCCTCTGTTCTATAAAAAGCTCATAATTGGTCAAGTCGGTCCAACTCAATTAAAAATACAATTACGTATTATACCCATATTTTAATTAACTTATGTGGTTCGAAATAAAAATTATTACTAATTATACGACACTGGAAAGAAAAGAGAGCACCGATTTTTAAAGCCAGCAACGCAATCGCGGGCCATACGGCTGTGAATAAATCAGTTAACAAACATTTAATGAACGTTTAATTTCTACTAGTCATCTTTTATAGATTCATAAACTCTTCATACAATTCTTCAGTCACGGTGACTAATCTAAAATTTGTCGTGATTATGGAATGTAACAGGCTAATATGGCAGAGATAACTACAATCTTGTTCTGAGTAATGTCAAACAAAAAAAATGTTCTATTATATTTATTATAAAAATTGCTTGAAATTTGTTGTGATAATATTGCGGAAGTATTTATTTTTTCACTTAAATACATACATACATTGTGGAAATTAAAAATAAAATAAAATACATAAGATAGACAATGCAACTCTGAATTCACACTACAAACATACGTATATTATAAAGATGTCGATAGTGTCGGAGACTGGATCCAGTAGGCGCAACGTCTTTGTTCTGTGCAACATTCTGTTTTTAGCGCTTGGTATCGCAAACAACCCAGCCTTGCGATTCTGTAACTCACTTTTCGAACTCTCACGACTGATTTGAGCGCGCCCGCCGCTGTGAAAACCGCTGTGAGGGGAACAGAATCGCAAGGCTTCTCTTCGTCGTCGCACATATCGCCTACAAAGAATCCAAGACCTTGAAGAACACTTGGAAATTTGAAAAATTTCCAAAAATAGAATGTGCAGTCAGTTGTTTATCAAGTGATAGACTCGAAACAACTCGAGATAGAGCTTGCTAACTATAACCGACTTATTTACCATTTCTTACCAATTTCATCACTACAAAAGCTACACACTGTCATTATATGGCATGCGTGGACAATCACCCATGAACACGGTCACTTGACTCAACAATGGGTCTCCAATAACAAACTTATTTTACGTAATCGAAACGTAACTCTCTCTGTATGGCTTTTAATGGATTTGTATGTTTTACAACGCAATTCAACGAATTCGTGTATGCGGTGATGTGAGTTATTTCGACTATGTATTTGCGTGTTGTTCCCACGAGAATGTAAGTGCTCCTATTTCACCAAGCCTCCTGCTGATAGAGGACAATTCTTTGTTTTTAATTTATTTTATTATTATTTATTACTTAAATAATAATAAAATAAATTAAATTGTCATGTGCACATTGTGTAATGGTTGCAGCTCCTTACAAACGTATAAAAAAACTTGGCGAATAAAAAGAGTGGCGGAGAGTTTATTGCTAGTTCTCTTTAATGTATATTTCTTTTTTGACGTTCATAAGTGTACATTCTGTTACCTATATGAATAAATGATTTTTGACTTTGACTTGAATTGATTCAAGGAATTTTATCTATCTAAATTTACTAATACAGATGTTTAACATAACTGTTCAATCAGACTTACAGTCTCTTACGGGAAGACCCTGTTCTTGTTAACTTACCACTGTCAACTGACAAACATTAGAAAACGAATTCCAATGTTTTTTTTCTTTTCTTCTTAATCATCTCACTAAGCCCGTGGTGTCAGCCCGTGTATGAATTTCAATCGTGAGCTCTACCTATCTTTGTAATAATATTTACTAACACTGTCTTCTACATTAAGGTCTCGATGACCGATCACGATCATACCAGGGACCGTTGACCTCTGGGAAATTTATTAAGTATTGATAAAATAGAAATGGAATCAGCCCATTGGTAATAACCAGACATTTAATATTACTTTTGTAAGTCATCAACCTATCCAATTGTATGAAGTTTTAAATTAAACTAATCAAATGGAAAACAATTCGACCGAATTTTCACTTAATAGAATTCACTTGAAACTTTTCGCATCTATTTCACTAAGAAAAAACGCTCAGATAAATTAGTCTGGAATTAAGCAAATGAATCGTTCCATCACTGTTGTCGCAGAGAAATCTTAATTAAGCTGATGATATAATGCTTTAATACGTATTTAATTCGTCGCTTGAGTCTTGGCCATTAAGCCTACGAGATTTAGCTATTCTAGACCAACTGTGAATAGCGTAGCTTATTTCTTTGTTTTATCTATGAAATTAATAATAATATCATCGAATCTAAATACTTACCTTTAATGTCTATGGTCGCACCTAATGGTCTCTACTGGATTAATAGACATCTCTTTGAATTCATTTAATTAGTTCTGTGGTACCGAAAGGCTAATTTAAGCATATTAAGAACAACGGAAGAAGAGCTTATTAGAATTATTCTGCTGTAAGTATTGTTGGAGTTAAAAGTGTGAAGTTCAAACTAAAAGCTCACTTAAGCTTTTAATAAGATACTTCATTAGCTAAGCTTTTCGGTACTATTGATTTGTTGACATTGTATTGAAACGCCCTCACGATTCAGATTTGCATATCAAGACAGCTCGTAAAATAGATTTTTATTTTATACAGCAAATAAATTAAGATTTTAAAAGTACAAGACTCTCCTTAAGTAGGTTTTCTAGTAATTTTATTTAGTTAAATTTCCTCGCGTAAATATTTGTATTCAGGGCGTTGGCATCGCAAAGTGTCTGGCAGAAGCTAATTACAAACTGACAGTTAAATTACTCAAAACATTATTGGTTGCACGGCATAAATAGACTGAACGTGGCTGGAATAATTTAAAATCATCTCACGGAATACACAAGTTATAATTATAATCCATATAGGTTACAACTGAAGCAAAAAATTACCTAATAGAATATTTTAGGAGGAAGCTTTATGTGTATAATAAATCATGGTTTACGTAAATTAACTGAAATATAACTATTTTTGTTGACGAAGTAGCTAAAAACCTTGCCAAAGTACATCTTTTTCACGCGGGCTAAGCTAGAAATCAACTAACATGTTAAAAATCCCTGTATAGGTCTTTAGCTTAGGTATCTATCTGCATTTGTTTTACAAATTTAATTCATAGATAAATTACTAATCAGTTTCGTGTGCCCGGTACACACCCTCGATGTTTGGGTAAAACATCGAGACTTTTGCCGAAAATACATAATATATATAAATACGTAATAGATTTTGACATATGAAGTCATACTAATAAATCTCGGCTTTGAATCTTATCCTGCCCACGCCAGTTTATTCACGATGTTATCCTGTACCGAAAGATATGGTACATTCTATGTGTTATTTGTGCACTTAAAAAGAATATTCCCAAACACAACTAGGGAGAACCCCAAAGACCCACAGGTTCCTGTGAGGTTAAGAGTGGTTTAACCACTAATCCGACACCGCCAGTCAAAATAACAGCTTTGATAATGTTTCTTTCTGAAATATATTAAAATGGGTACGTCCAAAAATACATGCCCAAAGTCCGTTGACCTGTAAGATTTTATACGTGTTTGACCTAATTTGATTTTAGAATATATTTTAAATTAGGTTTTTTATACCTTCGAATGCTTTTTATTGTGGTTCTTTAACATAGAAAAATACAGATAGCGAGCTGCGTAGCAACGTCGTCCTGTGTAACACATTGCGTACTTAAAAATGTAATGTATTTAATTGATTACATTATTAATTATTAATTAACACTTTTTTTTGACTTTCAGAATAAAAGTAAAATTTGGTACCTAACCTTTAGTCTGTTTGCATAGATTACTCTCCAAAACTAAGATTTGTTATTTGTTGTTAAAAAGATTTTGTATTAGCGAAAGACGACCTACCCGGTCTTCAGTACTTCCTTTACCTTTGGGCTGCCTTCTTTTGTTTCGATTCGGACACATCCTATGGATCTGATGACATAGTAATGAGACTAGTTTCATAACATTAATTCTGTTGTTAATCAAATACTTGCTACGTTTGATTGATCGTTGAAAATTAATTTCAAATCCACGTTGATTCATAAATTTAATATTTATATGTATACTCGTGTAATGGATTTGGAATTAATCTTTTTGATTAATTATAAATGTTTTGCTATATATAAAATTGGTTATAGTTAAAATATTTGCGTTGTTTGCTAATTTATTTAGGTGTAACACTTGTACCGGTAGTATATATTTAACATAGTGTTTTACGTGTTTTGTTTGTCATATACGCAGTGAAGACATGCGTAAGTCAGGTCGTTAGTGGAAGTTAAATTAAGCATGAATTTATAAATAAATGAACCATCAAAACAGACCAGACTTTGTATAGAGATTATTTATATAGAGATTATAAGCATCTTGACTCTTATCCTTGAGGTGATAGGTATGACATAGTGGTCTAAGATCCCGATATACAACGACCTTCACCGAGATGCTTATTTAATGAAACGTATTTTATATTTAATTTAATATGTCAATAAATATAATCCATATGGGTTGCCTAGCAAATTTCAGTCCAGAGTATTTTAATTAATATTTTTTTAAAAATATGGTACGGTATGATTATTACATAAATTCTATACCAATCGAAAGTATGAAGCCCATAGAATATGCAAACGTTAGGTTGTTTTTAATCAATTAATTACTTATATGTATATTTTTTATGTGACACTTAACTATATATACATCTTTAGTAAAAAAGAAAGTTATAGTGATACATATATTATAATACTACCCTGATTAAAAATTAGCTAACTAATTATAAGAAAATATTTTTTTTTTAGATATTAATTAAACATACTCTGGACTGAAATTTGTGAGCCAACCTATATGGATTATATTTATTGACATATTAAATTAAATATAAAATACGTTTCATTAAATAAGCATCTCGGTGAAGGTCGTTGAATATCGGGATCTTATACTATACGGTGAATAAAAATATCGTAAGGATACGGCATGCCTTAGACCAAAAAAGTTGACGGCGGCACAGGCTGTTCAACTTGGCTAATATAAAAAAGATATGATCACATACAGCACTCTAAGGCAGCACAATGAAATATAAACAGTATTTATTTACACGAACTCTATAAAAGATAAGTACAATACCACTTAAAGTGTTGCGTCCGCTGTACAAGCTGATGACACCAAATTTTGAACGACCACATAAACTTCTTTCTGAACTTTGAAACTTCACTAAGCTCCGCAGTGTCCGTAGTTACGAATTTCCTCAACTTTGAGCGTGACATCGTGAAGTTTGACAACTTTCGAATTTAATATTCATAGAACAACTTCACTATATAACTGACGACGGAATTTATCAAAGTTGTGTGATGAGACAGCTTGGACACATTAAGGATAAAGGATTTGGCCCATGGAACATTTTTGCTCAAACATAATTTGGTTTATTCCTATAGCGTTTAATACGTAGCTTAGGTTCTTCTTTGTCAAACTTCCTACACATTAAGTATTAATTATTTGCTTTAGAAAAGCAGTAAATGAAGTAAACGTTTAAATTAAAATATGGTTTGAAACTTATTACAACTAAAAAAAAATTCTACACACAATGTATCTATTAATGATTTATTGCGTGAAATATTATAATTAATATAAATTTGAATAATATATACCTATTGATAATGTGATAAAAAATATAAGAAGTGTCTAAAATGATATGTACAGTCAAAACCGTTTATAACGACATCGTTTACAACGACCTATCGGTTAATACAACCAGATTGTATGGTCCCGTCCGAATCCCTAGTAAACTATTCAGTAAAGAAACCGCTTATAACAACATCGGATACAGCGACATATCGCTTACAACGACGAAAGTTTATCGATATTCATCGGCTATAACGACCAACCGCTTCTTGTCTCAGCAAAACAAAACAATACAAACGATTGTAAATCTTATTTATAGGCTCTTAACGCTGTAACGATTTTGCAAAAATTTGTTGCCTTTAACGAACAGTTTGATACTGGTGATACTCATACCTTGAGGAGTATGAAACGTAAAATGCAAAAAATATTTGAGACTGAGCTAAAAAAAAACATACTGACTGATTACTTTTGTACCTAATTATTTCGTAATAAATATTTTTGTTTCTTTTTTGACTCGTTTACATATTATAATATTAACATACCATATTATAACCCATACCTACCTATTCTAGATCGATAACTATGTACATACATATGTACTGTACTTGTGTATATGACATTGCTTATAACGACTATCGGATATAACGTCGGCAACTATACGGTCCCTTCAATGTCGTTATAACCGGTTTTGACTGTAATTGTAACTAGGTTAGTTATTTATTTCAAATTAGTCTTTTATATTTTATGCATTATATATTATGTAGTCAACTTTAGTAAATAAATGTGAAGAGAAACGAATATAAAAGTTATTGTAACTTCTATTTCAAATTCTACCTTTTAAGAGAACACACATAATGGTGTGTGGCAGTATGCGAAGTTTAGATTGTACCATCATTATATTTTTGTACCATATTCTTGCAAATAAATTATTAATATTATAAAAAGTTGGAAAGGTAAAAGTTAATAGAACGAAGATTAAACAATTTATTTCCCATTTCATAGTAAATACAATCATAAAATATATATAAACCAAATTGGACGACACAGTTCTAACTAAAACCTTTGTACCGATATATCTTTTTATGTCAATTTTTTTTAATCCAAACACGATATGAAATATAATAAGTAAAATTATAAACGTATATAATGTATTTTTGCTTTTTAGCTAGACGCCGCTCTTTGCTTACACACAGTAATGGTCAATGAGAGGTTGCCATTGACAAATACCATAAAAAATATAACCCACTTAAAATGGACTAAAAGATGAACCATACAATTTTATATTATATATATTTTTTAAATATTACAATGTAGCACATAAAAAGTTGAAAATTCCTTGAAAAGTTTATGGAAAACCAATGCGCTGCAAATACAAATAGTTTGATATTCAGATCTGCCTGGAGGAGCTATAACTAAACATACACAAAAAATACGCGTCGTATTGTAGACTTAAGCTTAGGTTTCCTATAAAAGCGGTGCCGTCACTAACGGCCGTCTTTACTCTTTAACATAATGCAAAAAAATAATCATTTTCGCTCGCCCAAGTCACGTTTCCACTCATTGTATTAATTAAATATGGACACCGCTACATGCGAAAAACGTTGAACTAATGTTTATCACCGCTATGACGGCCGTCATGCATATAACAGCACCGCTATATGACGTTACGGTGACACTCGACGTTCTCTAGAAAACCTACTCCGATGTTATTTATAGACAACGTATGGATGACGTCACCCAACGCTACAATACGGCTGTTAGATAACGGCACCGCTTTTCTAGGAAACCTAAGCATTACTAGTCGGCAATTCAGTAATACAATATATATGTTTATGTGATGACTTTCTCGCTAAGAATATCATAAGCCTTTGTTACATCATTCGAAATGTCAGTAATAACACCTTTATTGACCAGCCAAGTGCTTCCACTTTCGCCGTTCTTGAAACATTCCACTATTCCCTTAGCGGCATCTTCCGCACTGCAAAAGAAAGTTACATTTATAAGTATCACAGGGACAAAACTTTTTAAATTTGTTTTGATTTTCTTTTTAATTATTACTTTGTAGGTTATAAAAATTGTTTGTAAAAAACATAATTTACAATTATTATTTTCTTTGTAATATATAGCGGTTAAGTTAATGATTGGAACCTGAATGCTATAGTAATACCAATTAAATTTACAAATTTATTTATAGTATTGTCTTTGATTGACATTTTATTTATTATAAAAACCAGTTTATTTTGAATATTTGAAGAAGTAAAATATTTATAATATAAGATAACGTTTAGTTACAATGATTAGGGCAAACTACACGCGAAACTTCTAAATTTTTAATATTATGGTACCCTGAGGACCAGATAACCATATTTTAGCATATGTAGTAAATGTGTCGACATTAAAAGATCTTGGGTAACAGGCGTAGACCCTCCTTTAAGGGGTCAATGTTGACTTGATGCTTACAATACAAAATAGATCTTATATAGACAATTCTTTAAAAAAAAAAGATGTGGTGTCGTGGGACACCAGGTAGGAACGAAGTTCCTTCGGCTAATGTAGAATCGACACAACTTGTAAAAAAATATTTGTAGTATGAAATTGCGCAACTATGCGTAATTGCGCGCTATGTTTTGTTGGCATAGCAACGATATTTATTATGCAGTTAGTAATATTTTAATTTTTATAATACATTATTGCATAATAAAATTGCACCATTGCACATATCACGACACATATCTTTCATCTAATCAGTTTATGGTAATTTATATTAAAATAATATCATAACGAATAAAAAAGAAAGAGGGAGAAAGAGAGGAAATTATACACTACTCGTTTGTGTAGTGTATACGACTGTCGCGCCTGCGCACGTCTCATTTAACGGTTTTATTCCACGGACTTTTTCTTACGGTTTTACTATCACATTTTTTTCAGTTCGGTCGCGCAGCAAATTCCCTATCTCCTCCAAGCCTGCCGTAAGGAACTTCGTTTGTGGTGTGATAAAATTGGATTCTAACGCTTATTATACTAAGAATATGGTTTTGGCACATTCATAATCATTCTAACAGATAAACTCTTTACCTTTGTCCAGCGTTTCTTGCTAAGGCATACTGTAACCTCTGTTCAAACTCACGTCGGATTTGATCATCGAAGCTTTTAGAATTCTCAAGAATGCCTGTATTGGTAATGCCAAAGCACATCGTCATAACTCGTACATTAGTTCGGGTAAAATATTCTTTCATCTGAAATGGTTTAACAGAGGAATATCGTTGTAATTATTTAGAGAAAATTACATTTTTCTTGATTGGAAATACATCGTGATTGAAATAAGAAAAATATTGATTTTGCGTCTCATTGTAACGTAGCTGTTAATATTTACTTTAATTTGATAAAGTTAAGCCAAGCGAGAAACAAACTGTTATTTATTTACAAATAAACCATTTTTTTGTCTTCATTTTTATAATTTTAATATTTTTCTGTTTTGTGAACAAAGACATTATTATTTCTATCGACCATTGAATTGTTATTAATTAGTGTACCAAGCAATATTGGATAAATATAAACAGCTACTATAACCATTGTATAAACTGATTTGACTTTAACGTTTTTAATTTATAAGCCCTATGACATAATGACAAAGGCAGCTGACAGCACTTTAAACGTCAAGGTATATGTATAATGTTTTGCTATATACATTATACATATAACTTGACGTTTAAAGTGCATTGTATCCGATGAAGAAGTTTAATGTGTAACGCTTTAAAGTACGTTTTTCTTTTTAACGTTTTCATAACAGCTTTACTAACATTTCGTAGTACACATTCGTATAAAACTATGAGGTACAAGTAACGACCTAATAAGTGAAGTACACCTACTTTTTAATTTTAGAATAAGGGAGCGTTCAAATATTACGTAACGCAATTTTTGGAGATTATTGACCCCTCCCCCATGTATCTCGCCGTAACGCTTTTCAGTACCCTAGTACAGTACTGTACTCAAGTATAGTAAAACATTTCGTGACCACCTTGTGTCTCTTTAGTTACTATTATGTGGTGTAAGTCGAAAATAATATTAACAATAACGCGTAATTCAATCCCCGCCCCGCATCGTAACGTTTTACAAAGGGAAAAAAAACGCGTTACGTAATAATTGAACGCTCCCTAAGACATGATGTTATTATATCTATTAATACGTGAATTCCATCATACCACAGTGTACTGTTTGATGTGATACAGTTGTTTGTTATGTCAGTTTGCAGATGACTAATGCGGCTCAGTTGTTAACGTCTGATTTAAGGAGCAGCTTACGACAATTAAACAATATTCTTTTAATTATAGATAATTCGTGTTTAGATAGGTCAAAGTGCTTTTGAAATTAAAAATTATATACTTTTAAGATTGAGTCTCGCAAAATAAATCGAAATAAAAAATTTAAATTATATCATACCCCAATAGAACTGCCGAAATGTATGAGGGCATTTTTAATCGAACCATAAACGTAGAGACCTGGACAATATCTCTTCATTCCCAGAATAGATGATACGTTGATGATGGTTCCACCTTTGCCTCCTCTGTCTTTACGCATTATCTCCATTACCCTAATCGTTGAGGAAATCACACCTGTCTAAACAAACCAATCATATTTATTTATTTATTTCTTCTGGTAAAAATTTGTATGTGAAGTTTCTTAGGAACGTTAAAGTAAAATGACCTGCTGGTGATTTCACTTCATCCTCGTCGGTCATATTTTTAAAATATCACTTACAGGTAGAAAGGTAGGTAAAATATGTTTCTAAATTTACATTTACTGCCAGTTCTCAAATCAACGGCATACAACGGACAAGAAAAAGCTAAGGGTTTTTTGACAACATGTTTGTAAGCTCTTCTCATCGTGATGCTCATCACAAATTAAAGCGTTTAATTATTGTAACTAAATAAAAAATATTAATAAAATGTTTCACCAGATACATGGCGCTGTGAAAATGAAACATGGATTGACTGTGGGAGCAACCAACCAGGCTCCAGAAGATAAACCACTCCTTATATGAAAATTGTATTCGTTTTTACAACAAACTCCTAAACGAAATTAAAGAATTATCTATATAAATAAATAAATCAAAGTTCTCGTTAAACGTAAATTGACTTGCGAACTGTTAGTAAATGTAAATTTAGAATATATTTAACTTCTTTTCTTACGTTCATAAGTGTACTTGTTTTCCAATATGAATAAAGTTATTTTGAGTTTGTTATGAAAAGTTTTTTCTTAGATCTCGTAGTTTTGTGCTAACAATTAACTTACATAGTTCAAGGCGATTTCTTTCTTGAATCCATCAAAGGACTCATCAGCAATGCCTGCATTGTTCACTACAACGTCTATCCCTCCGTCTCGAGCAATGACGTTTTCAAAAGCCTTGAGGAGATGCTCTTCGATGCTGACGTCACATCGGATAAATTGCACTTTCTTCCCTTGTTTAGAAAACTCCTGTACCAGATTCTTGCCTCCCTGCTCATCGACATCCAAAATTGTTACCTGGCGATATTTAGGGAAACAATATTTAGTATGAGGTAGATTTCTCCTAAAAATTTAGGTATGATATAATTGAGAGAGAGAGAGATTTTCGTTATCACATATTTGTATACTTTAATTCGCTGTCGCTTTGTTTCGACAACTTTTTGAATTGGTTCAAACAAATTTTATTTTATTGTAAATAACACTACCGATGCACGGCACTTTGATATATTGGCACAAAAAACAACGTGACAACAAAAAAACTATCTCTTTAAATATTAGTATAGATTACTTTGAATCCCACTCTTTTATCTAAAGTCTGTCAAATTAAGTTGAAAAATGAAAAGAGGCATAAGATTTTACTTACACACAAATTAAATACAAATTTGAATTTAAATAAACCGGAGGTAACAAATCGCGTACCAACCAAACAAATCCAGAAATTCTAAAAATGGCGGTCAGCCGTTTCTAATTAGCTTACAAAAATATATCCATCCTTTATCCTCCCTAGAGCTGAAGAATTTCAGTAGCTGTATTGATTTTTTATATGTAATTTCGAGATTGGGGAACGTAAAAGCTATATACAATCGATATTTAGTTAAATAATATTAAAGTCAAATCGTAAGATAATTTACGTTAAATTTAAGTTAAGTGCACTTAATCACAAATCTATATCACATATTTATAATATTGCCTTTTATTTAATAAATGGCCGTACTCTGTTTCTTTCAATATAGAATTCAATAATTGACTCAACCATATGCAGAATTCAAAATCGCCGTATTTGGGTCTTCACATTGGCAGTACGCTACTCCGACATGTATCAAGTCAGCTAAACTTATCATAGATAAGGACCTCATAGCCTAGCGGTCTAGTTAGTTCTCTGATAGATGAGGGGTATCGGGTTCGATTCCTGGTCGGAGCGCAAGTTTATTTTATAAATTTAAATTTTTGGCCTTTGGTAGGGTGGTAGGGTTTAGCTGTACATGGCAGGCACGGTTGATGTTCTAAGGAGAGGGCATCGAACCTTAGAATGAAAAATGTGAGGAGTAGGATATACGTAACAGTATTTCCTAGGCCGAGGATGGCAGCTGCAAGTGGTTGGCAATAAATCATTTATTTTCCCTTGACTTGAATGCCTTGGAAAACTTAAGGGCGAATGGAGGGCTGTTTTAGTAAGTAGGATCTCGCTACGCCTTTGAATAGCAGAGGGACTCCCAGCCTCACAGTCGCCGCACAAGCTCGACATTCAAGGTGCGGGCATGCGTAAGCGCATTTTTACCACTTCCTAAAAGAAAGTTAATCTAGATAGCGCACTTTGCATAAAAAAATTATGCCATAAAAAAATGTGAGCCGTCACGGCACGCCTAGCAGATGTGGAACATCGACATTATTTTGTAAAAGTAATATGCAGAAAAGAACATATTGTGATAGGAACTAAATATGTCACAATGATAAAATAAAATATTACGATTTTTTCTTCAGATAACGATGACTATTTATTGAATAAACATTTATTTTCATTAAATACAAAAAAATACGAATTTATTTCAAATCGTGACTACTTAATTCGTTTAATCAGTGACTTCGAAATACACACACCGTACACACTACTGCATATAGACTGTATATTTATACCATAATATAGCATGGTGACGCGTCGCCACGGCATGCGTCGCCACGTCAGAAATCGGTTTTACGTGCGGAGATGTTTCACTTCAATAACATTAACAAATTATAGAAATTATGAAGAGTTACACATCTAAGAGGTTGGTAAAGGCATAAATCTATGGTACAATTTAAAATCCCGGTATAATTATAATTTTAAACAACTTGAAAATATTTAAGCTGTAAAGAAAATACTTAAGCTGTAAAGAAAATACTAGGCATAACATTAATAAATTGAAAAAAGCAATAAAAACGGCTATATTAGAAAATTTATTATGCAATATTATGTACTTTAAATGGCCGTTTTGTCCTTTAAACATATTTATGAGCTCTTATCATAATAATTAAAATTAATTACACTACCACGAACTATTTAAACTAAATTTAAATACAAAATAAAACAAGTGTCGTCATCGTATTATATACTCGTACCTATCATTTACATCAAATAAATTTTGATAAAAGGCCTGTTTCACTTTGATAAGTGCGAGTGCAAGTGATTAGTAATTGAGGATGTGCAGCCCTGCGATTCTGTAACTCACTTTTCGAACTCGGTTTTCGCATCGGCGGTCGCTCTCAAATGAGTCGTGAAGCAGTCATTTTACGATTTGGCATTCTGATAAACAATAAACTACAAGCTCCTATCTTTTCAGAATGCCAAATCATAAAATGACTGCTTCACGACTGATTTGAGAGTGACCGCCGATGCGAAAACCGCTGTGTGAGTGAGCAGCTGTGTCATGTCAGCTGTGTCATGTCAGCAGTGCAAGTAGTGTCCAATTGTTGTTTAAGTAAATTCAGTTGTCAATAGTTTGACAGGCACGTTGTTGTTGAGGGGGAAGGGAGGGCGCACGCGACGCGACTACTCGGAGTTCACTCGCAAAAAAAAAAAAAACGCTTCTAATCACTTTACTACGCAGCCAGCAGCAACTAATCACCAGCACTAATCAGTCGCTGTCCAGACTTGTTTTCAGGCCTTGAATACAGGCCTTTATAGCACATAAGTCATTTTAGTCGGCAACTTACTGAAAATTTAAGCATTCACTAAAATACTAAGGTTTCGTCTCTTTTTATCGTATTGCGTATACGCTGCAAGGACTAGTGGTCCAAGATCCCAGAGCGTTCTGACATAACTTATTTTTACATAGATGAAACCTTCACGAATTAGTAACGTCTAGTATACTTTAAATACCTGCCTATTCTATTTTATTAATTAATCATAGTTATATATTTTTTGGTAAAATATTTTTTTCTTAAAATTTTTCTAACTGGTATCTTTTTTATAATAAAATAAAGATAATTCCTTATAAAACAAAATGGCTCCTCATATATTCACTATCCCAAATACATGCAATAAATAAATTCACTTTAATATTTATTAATTCACAACTTAATATTGAAGCTCATCCCTGATTAGAAAAAGAGATTTGAAAAGATTCGAAATGGCTCAAAGAGATTAAAAAAGATTCAACTTGACAAATATATAGATATACATTTTGACTGGGTTGAATCTTTTTAAATCTTTTTTTTTTTAATAAGAGATCTTACTTAAATAAGGATGCAAAAATCTTGGATTGAAATTAATAAGTATTTTCAATACATTTCAATTTTTTACTCTGAAACGCATGCGCATAGTGCTCTCGCGCTCGCACTCCCGGCTGAATAATTTTGTGTTTAGGGGATGTTTGGTCACTCGAATTTGTCTGACTGATGAAATATAACTTTGTAGTAGTTACTTGAATAATATATTTAAAAGTCAGACATGAAAAAATAAGTAAAGTTCATTAATTTTTTGTCGAGCTTTAAAGCGTCTGACAAAAGCTCTGGTCCATGAAAAGTGTCTGACACTTTATAATTCTAGTTTAGAATAATATTCTACAAAATATATATAAAATTCAGCCATACAAATTTAAGTTAGATAACTCATATTTTTAGTTACCTTTCTCACCTGGTACCTGCCCAGGTGTCACAGGGCAAGCTCCACAAGTAGGCAGGTATTTAAAGTATACTAGACGTTACTAATTCGTGAAGGTTTCATCCATGTGAAAATAAGTTATGTCAGAACGCTCTGGGATCTTACTCTATAGAGACAAATGCGCACAAAAGTACTTTAATTGTTATTGTAATGTATTTAATTTTTAATTTTTTGTATTTACTTTTCGATATTGCACAATACATGTAACTTTTACAAGCTCCTGAAATACAGTTAACACTATATCAGGAGCCTGGGATACGTGTTTGTTATGTAATATTTTATTGGCAATAAATAAAATAATTATTATAAGATATTGCACCCTACTCGCACCGCCATTTTATAAACACGAAAGATTAATATAAAATTAATTTATGCAGTTGATTCATAACGTAAGCATTTTTTGTGATATTCCCGAACGAGAGTATTTCTGTCTTGTATTACAATTTTGATGTCAGAATTAGCAACCCTCGTTCCCTAATCCCACACACACACACACACACCCAGCAAAAGCATTTATCTATTGATGTTTAAAAGACCTACATGCACCCTTGTTATCCAAAGATAAGATACCAAGATGTCGTTTACAGTTGAAAAAAAATATTCCATACCTTAGCGCCCTCTTTCACAAAATCCCTGACAATACAGGCACCTATACCCCCAGCCCCTCCAGTTACGATAGCAACTTTGTCTTGTAAACTATGCATTTTATTGAACCGTCTTGAACCGTGTGCTGTGAGTGACTGTGACCGTTTTAATTATTTATATATATCGCATTACATTAATTTATATTCCATACGTGATAGCAACAAAAAGTTATGTCTTTCAAATTTACAATAATTATTTAGTAATTTTATATTGTTTGCAATTCGCTTCAAGTGTTTTAATACAGTTTTATCACTAACACCACAGCCTGCAGCTAAGTCAGACGTAGTTTGCTATTCACAACAACCTTCAATTCTTCGTTATCAACTTTGGTCTCGGCCAGCAGGTCGAATTTTCGAGAACAAAAATTGGAACTTAAAACGCAATGTATTTTTCAATGGGACGGCGCCGCTATACACATTATTAATGCTTCGAGCCGTTTCTGCAGCACTGGTGCCACAGTGGAACTCGTGTTCGTAAATAACACGATATTTCATATTTTCCATTTTATAAATAGAGTAACGCAAAGAATAAAAAATATAAACTGGAAAATGAAATAAACAACGGTTTTCGAAAAACAAATGCAGCTGTAAAAAAATAATTTGGAACCTTACGAAATAAGTGATATTTTAGCGCAAAGTGGGCAATTTCATATGTAAGCCTAAACCTAATATATACTGTTTTGGGTATTTTTGAAGTTATACTTCTTTAGGCGCGTTATAAAAAATTGATGAAAGTGAAATTTTACGATGCGCGCACACCGTGAATCAAAAGTATCAGTGAAGTTGCCCACGGAAGATGCTACGGCATTGAACATAATTTAAAAACAACATTCGAATAATAATAGAATTTATGTTACACTTAATGTATATGAATAATAATAAATATTTATTTATTAAATTTTTCAAACGTAAACTAAAATTTATTGACTATAATGACTCCTTTTCCAGTATTTGATTATTTAATTGTAATTAATTATTTGCATGCAATCAAAAACTACTTTAAATAAAGCCAAAGAAGTATAACTTCTTCCGCGCGTACATAAGAACACGCACCCTTTTTTTATTGTTAGTAATTGCTGTCTATAATGTATGTATAGGAGTTTTCATAATACAACACAAACCAATTCGTCATGGATTCTAAAAGCAAAAATTTATTCCAGACTTAACTCCGCAAGAAAAGCGCGTACCAATTCTCAAAAGGTCGGCAACGCAGTCGCGAGCCCTTCGGCATGGGTATCACTTAACATCATGTGAGCCTCCTGTCCATGGTCTCCCTGTTTCTTAAAATATTGTCTATCATTAGTATATAAAGAACGGTATCCAATACTTTGGTAAATAAATTCACATGCTGTTAAAAAACAATTAACGATACATAAATTATATTTAACATGTTTTTAGTAATCAGACATGCAAAAAGAAGTTGTAAGTAGATTACAGGATAAGAACAAGTTTATATATTTTTTCTATTTATATATTAATTTATTTAAAATCTAACTGTTTAAGTTGGCTGGACCCGTAAAATATGTGGATAGTCGCGTTAAATATTATTTATTTATTTATTAACACTTTGTTGCATTACAATATAAAAATGGAACATAATTAAATAAAGAGGAGGGCAACTGGCGGTCTTATCGCTATAAAGAAAAATATATCAAAGTTTACTTACTGAAAACAATTATTTCTTAAATAGGATAATTTGTAAATACACACTGATTTAAAATATATTTTAACCAATAGGAAAAATAAGTAACTTCTAAAAACTTAAAATATGAATTTATGTGTTACACACAACAACACTTTTTGGGGTCGTTGATATTTTTTTACCTTAAAACGGAATTGAACTCCTGAAACGGAACTCTTTGAGTGGCAGACAAAGGCAAAACGACGGAACACTTGGCAACACCAATGGATGTAAAAGGCGCAACGCAACGAGTTTGAGGATGGAGGAAGCCCGAAATGGGCCATAAATAATGCATTATGTAAATGTATTTTTGTACAAATATTACATGTTTTTGTAGAGGTCCGAAATTAGGCTTAAAATCTTAATTCGAATACCTTAAGATTTCCAAATTCCCCGTAGTCCTACCAAATTTCATCAGGACCGCAAATTCAGTGCGAATTAGTGAAATTCAACCAATGTTGAGTATCGAAAATTTATGCCCTGGCTTATTGCCAGGCGCAACAAGTAACCGATTTACATAGTTTAAAGCTATATTATGTGCTAATATGCATGACTATCAGGGGAAACAGAATGCTAAAGAAGTATCAGTAGCAGACTCACTTGAATTAAGATTACTTTTATTCATAGTTAAAAAGGTTTTTCGTGTGACCTTACTACAAATTAATACTTTCAATTTGTATGTATTTCTAGGATCCAGTTTAAAATTAAAGGTCGTATCTCTCAGGGATCACTACCACCGGGAGTTGATTCAGTTTACTAATTCGCAAAAGAAAGTGCCTTGTGAAACGGACCATGGAAAACTTCCAGCCATCAAGGTGATGATGATAAAATTTTGAATCGATTCTAATAAATAATTTACATATGTATAAAAACATGAAAATATTTGCTTCCAGGATGACTTTATGGATTTCAACGATTTATTGTCCAATATCCCTGAAGGCTCTTGGCCAACACAAACAAATTCCCAAGTACCCTCACCTAGTGAGTATAGGCCCGTATAGAGGTCCGTGTTTAATAGTGATGACGTCATGTGTGCGGTTACTTATTTGTTTATCAATAAGGAGTTTTAAAAAAATGCAAGTTTTAACTATAGAAGTGTCCTTGCATTGTTTCACAGAAACATAACTTCAAATCCATTAATAAAGTGTTTATCTATGTCGAAAGATTATGTCAATAAAAGACAATACTATTTACAGATAATATTTTTATTATAAAAGTATGAGTAATACAATAAAAATAAATACAATTATAGGCCTGAAAATTACACAACAATTACAAGTACGTACATAAATGACAAAAGAATTACAAGTTCTAAAAAGATTACTGACTCGACATTCAGCCTAGCCCCGCAAAATAATCCCAGTTGCACAAAATAGTAGTATAACTAGTTTTTGCATATGTGACTTGCATATGCTAAGCATAATGAGATCGATCATGAACAGACGCAACATAAAACCTGCTGTAAAGTTTTAATATCCGCTGCACCTGTAGTCTGGACGTTTAATAAATGCTCCACAAAGTCGCAATATTGCCTTTGAAAACCGCGCCCGATTTAATACTGTAACCATAGATCAACGTAAAGTAGACGTCTTGGATAATACTCGGGTAATATAAAATTGTAAAATGCTTAAAGACTGAAAACGTATGATATTATTTGTAGTACTTTCTGGGGAGATTCCCAGTGTTTTAAAAATATTTAAAATTTGTACTAGAACGTAAAGTTTGACGAGTAATTCTGTAATATAATATAATAAATAAATAAATTCCGTAATAAAAAATCTCAAAACCTACTGTAAAAAAAGTACCAAATGTATTAAGAACATCTAAAGAGACTTGCCTGTATCAATCGTGGAATCTAATACGATTGTAGGTAATCACAATATTTTATCACCTTCTCATAGTTCATAAGACACTACCGGATTATGCTTTCAAGTGGAGAGTGATTAGATTTTTAAGGGCTTCTAATAATATAATATAATATAATATAATATAATATAATATAATATAATATAATATAATATAATATAATATAATATAATATAATATAATATAATATAATATAATATAATATAATATAATTGGACATTTGAATGTTAGTTTAATATGCCTGATTGTTCGTTTTATTTAATTCATCCATAATATGACGGGAAATGAAGACAATACTCACTTTGAAGGCAAATTATTTTTTTGCTACTGGACCGATATCAATTTTTTTACTATCAGGATAATAATAAGGTATTTGTGTTACCTTGCTTGCTTGATGACAAATCGATCGATGGATTTCTACAAAAAATAATAAACAGCTTATACAATGCAATATTTGCAAGTATATTATTGTAACAAGTATATTGTATAAGTGTATTATAACAAGATATTTGTTACAGCTTAAGTGCTATCTTTTTTAACGTCTAATAGTTTAAATCAAAAATTTGCAACAATAGATTATATGACATAACTACCGCTTCTTTTTTCTCAGTATTGTAAGTTAAATGATTTAATATAAAAATTGTGGAGGAAAGAAGCTCCAAAAGAGAGGAGACCAGTCTAACCACTGACTGGCTGACTCGAAGGCTAGTGGTTACGGTTGAGAAGTTGTATATGTCCTTAGCGGTCGGGATAACTTTGTAAGCGCGATTCAAGGTCATTGTACCGTTTGTAGGTGTACAAACATAATTATAACACCAAATATCACGTTTTACAAAACAATACCCTCTGACGCTTCTGTCTGTTTGTGATAAAGTCAAAAACTACTGTACGATTTTCACCAATAGATATAGTGATTCATAGGGAAGGCTTTGGTTGTTTTATCAAGATTTAAGGAATGTACCTTTTTTAATATTTAAAAAAAAAGCGAGATATGTATATATTTTAATCTATAATAATTTATAATCATTTATATTTTATCGTTCATTATTATGAACCTATACATGAGACCATAACAAAAAAATAAACATAAATGTCTAACTCTCTACAATTTTATAATTCTATGGCATTTAAAATCTTTTCAGTGTCGCGCACCAAAATGAAGGCATAACAGTCGCACCTTAGAGCTGAACAAATAAAACCGAAAGTGTGTTGTTCGATGAAAAATTATTCCATTTTACTGGAAATGAGGTCATTTTACTTTAAGAATATACTAACTACATACACGTAAGCCCGACATCAAAGTATTTAGAAAGTATCACGCCATCTTTTTAAATCAACTTAAATAAAATCCTTGTAATCGATATACTTTTTCGTCTCTTTCCACCAAATAGGTTTTACGCTGTGTTGAATGGAGACAGATATTTTGCTAAAACTGTGTAATAAGTCATGTAACCTAACCTAACCTAACCTAACTAAAAGTTATCATCATGTGCGGGTAGGTAATACCCGTAATACACGTAGGGACCAAAACAGAGATACAATTTGATAGTCTAGGCTCCGAATATGATTTTGTCCCATTCGGTGTCGAGACCCTTGATCGGTGGGGTCCTAGCGCTATAAGGCTTTTTAAGAAAATTGCAAAAAGGTTAGTCGACCACACAGGAGACCGAAGAGCTGGCAGCTATCTCTGACAAAGATTTAGTCTAGCTATTCAAAGGGGGAACGCTGCCAGTATCTTCGGAACCTTGCCTAAAGGGACTCCTTTTAAAAATATATTAGTTATTATATTTTATGGTTAGTTATTGTTTTTTTGTTATATAATTTGATCTCTAACTAGATTCATTCCAAAACTGGTTATTAATCATGCAAATATAAAGCAAACACGCTGTTTAATATTCGTGTTTTAGAGCGCTATTAAAAAGCGTTGAAGGGGTGAAGTCTTCATTAAGTGCTGTCACCCGGCGGACCGCAACGTGACAAGAATATTGGACTGACGTGCTATGGAAATTGTATTATATGTGTTTAGAAACTCAGTTACGCCTTGTTTACAACTAAATTGTAGTAAAAAAACATGCATCTACTACCGTTAATTTTGAGTGTCATAACATGCTTATTCTACGGTATAGATACGTCAAAGAAAACATTATTCAATTTGTTTGAACCTTACCTTTTTTAAATCTCTTGGATAAATTTATTGTTTGAATCGCTACGGATTCATAATTGTGTGTGGTTCAGCGTAACCAGGGATATGAAGATTCTAGTTAATTTATTAGTTCGAAGTGTTAAATTTCGCTAGTGGCTAGAGTGAGGGCCTTGTAACACAAAGGTCGTGCGTTAGAATTACACATACACGAATTTTTTTTTCTATGTGCGCATTTAACAGTTTCTCCTACTGTGAAGAAAAACACCATAAGGAAGACAAGTACAGACAGCATAACAGGCATATCAGAAGCCAAAACCTTGATGTTGTGGCAGCACTGCTTTTTTGGTAATATAAGTTTAGCGATTCAAAAAGAACTAAGTAAAAAAAAATTGATCTCTGATGTGATTTTATTGGTAATTCCATTAAAGATTTCGTAAGTAGGTGAATCTGAAAAATACTGAGAAAATTGCAGGATATGTAGAGATAATGTGATAGCTGAAAGCGTCTTATTCGTCTGGTAGGATAAATTATGTGATTTGATGAATCTCCCGTATCAGGGAAACGGGAAAACATTTCCCCTACGTTTTATACCCGGAAAGCCTTACTCTGTTTTCCATTGAAGCACTCTGATTGTAACCATTTTTCGGTTCATTAACGTTTTTGAATCACCAATTACTGAAATACGAAAATAAAAGCGAATTTTTGTATTCGTTAAATATCTGAAATATTTGAAATGGACTATTAATATTGTGTTTTATTTATGAATTTCATACGCGTTATTTTTGCTGAATTATAAATTCAGTTGATTTATATTAAAATTATGATATTTTTAGAAAAGATAACTTGATAATAACAAAATATAAATGTAATGAAATAGTAATAAGTTTATAGTACAAAAACGCACCAAATAAATAAGACTGAAATAAACTTAAAATAAATTAATTAGCTAATTATCATTTTAATTAAACAAAAAGTTTGATAAATATCAACGTCCTTAGACATAATTATAATTTCATAATTTTATTTTCATAGTAAATTAAATTTTCTGGCGGACAGAGTAATTTATTTGCGGGATAAATCATTTATCTCGACAGAAAGGGTATTTTTATCTGTACTAAAATCTTTTGCATTTCTTTTGTACTTATCTTTTGACATTAACATTATTTTACTAGACTCTTAATTAAAGTAATTGTATAACATATAAACCAGTGAAAGATTAAAGTAAATATAAAACTAGATTATAGTTTCTCTAAACTTAGTATTGTCTTTGATTGACATAACCTTTACACATTTAAAGAAAAAACTTTTTAACCGGATTAAAGTTATGTATTATTATAAATTTACAACTATTTAACACACTAGTGTCACCGTGACCACGCACGCTGTAAAGCACGTGAAACGTCGGATAAATTTAAAATTATGTTAAATAGTTGTAAATTTATAATAATACATAACTTTAATCCGGTTAAAAAGTTTTTTCTTTAAATTCTCTAAACTTATAAAAGTATATATGCGTCTTGTGGGTTATGAGGCTCAGACCAAATAGTCAGTCATTATAAATAAGTAGTCATTACAAATAGTCAGTCAGTTCGCGAAGTGTGGACTGCAGACAGTCCAAAATGGCTCTGCCAGCAGTTAACCCGCAATTGACAAAGCGACTTCTAAGCTTAAATATAACTAATCTCAAAACAATGATAGGGAAAAGAACGAGCCATTATCTCCTTAACAAACATATTTTTGTCCTAGGCGACCGGCAGCCCCATATGCAGAGGCTGTTTCAGAGCAGAGGAATACGTCACCCACGTAGTCCTGGAATGCGAGGCTGTAGGTCAACGTGCAGAAATCCTCGAAGCAGTGAGGTCACTCCATAAAGCCTGTGAAGTGGCCAGGAGACTTTTGTGCTTCTGGGAGGAGCTAGGCTGGCTTAATTAGCCAGGACTTTACGCACAACAAACCAATTATGAGTCTACGTGCGAAGAGTCCACCTTACCATACCATACCATACATAGTTGGTACGGTAATTTTTTTGTAAAACTATTGTACTGCCACTAATGTCTGGTCAAAGATCAAAGAGCTAAGAGGCATTAGCTTTCGCTTTTTTTCTTTACAGCTTTTACAATTACATCCGCAGAAATTCCGTGGTTTGTCACAGGCCTGGGTTACAAAGGTGAAATACCTAGACGCCTGAAGGTCACAGAGATTTTTTCGGGATTACTTTGTTTGATGTTAGCATATATAACTCAATCTTAACATTTTGGTTTATAGGATATCGTAAACTACCGATGCAGATGCTACGATACAATTTCTAGAGATTTTATGGACTATGTTTTTTATCGATATCTGATGAATTATAACAACCTTAAGTTCCTTATGTAATTTACCATAGTATTCTCTATGTGTATTTTCATGAAATGTTTTAAGACTTTAAGATAGGTTTAAAGACCGTATTTTTACATCTTTTTTATCGCCACCAATTTTGAAGTGAAAACTTCTTTAGCGGCGTTGTACACTTTTTTTGGAATGGGTGAAAAATGTTAAACTCGCGTCAGGCCACGTGACCTGATCGAAAATTCGTAAGACGGATGGAGAGTAGACAGCTTGCGCGGCGTATTTAATGTAATATAAATTGTCATGTTTGTGTACGATAGCGCAATTAATAAATAAATAATGTATTCTACCACATAAATGATAGTATTTTTATACTGATAATTAAAGCAATTCGTGCAAAACTATTCCCTAACCATTCCAAAATATCAAACATGCACAACGTTAATATTCAAGTTTTCACTTCTGCCGGCACTCCCGGAGTGCAACCTATCGTATTTTTTGTCTAAGCTGCTTTAAGGAAACCAGAATGATTGAAAAAACGAACATTTAAAAAAAGTCATAATATCTTAAAATCCAAAACCAGGGGCTGAATTATCAGTCTTTCTATTTATTTTAAACATTATGATAATTAAACAGCAATTTATCAATAAATACTGAATAGCGGCGGAATTTAAATTGATTGCATCGTCATTATTTGTTTTGAGTGAATGAACTCATAAAATTATAAACGCAAATGCTGGCAACATTTTAAAATCCACATTAATTGCTGGCAACTCAGTTATTCCAAGTTTATGACAAATAAATCAACTGCAACGATTACCGGTGCAGAAATCCACGATGCGAAATTAAAACAGAATTTTAGTTTGGAACTTTATGTGAATAATTTTATGTTCAATTTCCGGACTGGTTACTGCAGAATTCGGACTCCATTTCACTGCTTTGTTGGTTATGAATAATTCGTAAACCCTAGATTTTATCCTTGACCAATATAGAAAAAAATTGTTCAGGTTGAAGGACACCTATGTTTATCATACACTAAGGAGGTTTTTAATCTATTTTATGTATGGAATTGATAGAAATCGGCTGCTAGATAGTACTGGCAACCCCAGAGCTGATGCTTTCCTCGTTCAAATAATAAGAAATATACATTGATGAAACGCTGCCATCATTAAAGGTTCACTGCCAACGGACCTATTTATCAATTTTTAATTATTATTATTTTACGAATATTGGAATTGATACATGATTTAATAATATATTTTTATATAAATAATACGATAGTTATGGAGAAACTGCTTATAACTGACGAGCAGTTAACAAGTCTAACAGACTCCGAAATTCAAGCCTTATTAATACTTTCAACTAAAACATTATTTCCTAGATATCTATTATACTATATAGTATTAATGAAGTCAGCAGCAAGAGTTCATTGTTTAATTACGAGCATACAATCCTTTTCTTTTTCTCGTGAAGTGCCATTGCGTCTTTGTTATATAATTAAAAGTTATGTTATTTCGTGTGATGACCCTTTTTTAATCCCTGTGACAACTTACTGTATTATATTTTATGCATAGGCTGAGGCTATTCAACTTCTTGGCATCACCGGCCTAGTGAGAAGACAAAACCATTCGAATTAGTGAATTAGTCTGAGTGCACATCAGTCTTAAGTACTACACAGTGGTAAGAAAAAAGTAGTACACAAGAACAGAGTGTCATCCCCTTAAGGCTATGTTCACATGTAACGCGCGTCAAAGCGCGATTAAATTTGAAGAGCGTTCAGATGATGAGCGAAAACGCGCGTTGCGAGAGTACTCGTCAGTCTAGTTCGGTAGAACGTAGAAAATGGACGTGGAAGAGGCTATTATTTTGTGGTTATATTATAAAGAAAAAAATAGAAAAAGAAAACGTACACATTGGGTTCATTCAATTTTGAAAAAAAATACAAATTATATAATATTTTTCATACAAATTTGCTATATTCCAACTTGCTGGCCTTTTTTCTACTTCATCGATTAGTAAGTCGATGTCAATATCTTCAATTTCACTCATTTTTAATGCAAGAACAAAATAAAATTACGAAAATTAACAAAATTACATGCGATCGCGATGAAAGCGCGCGCTCATCTGAAAAGCAAACGGACATTACATTAATATCAAAGCGCGCGTCAACGCGCGATCACCTGCGTCTAGAGACTTTTTCTCTGAGCGCCGCGTTGACGCGCTTTAACGCGCGCTCATGTGAACAGTTGTATGAAAATACCACAATGTCTAGTCGCGCGATTTGAAAACGCGCGTCAAGTTTTTGCCATCTGAACATAGCCTAAGGCAGTTGTCTCACCGCCGACGATGAACGAGAAGCTCGTCGTTGTCCCTCAGCGACGAACTAGCGAACAATCAGCGATCAACTATTTATATATTATGCATCTCTTTTGTTTACACGGAATGTATATCTAATGTACGTTTCTTGAGCGAGAAAAAAGCCGATACTTAGTCATTTCCTCGCCGTTGGTGGGACAACTGCCTAATAGAGACTGTAACGGCCCTTTTACAAGGCAGTCCAATTTTGCAGGATCGGCTTTTTACTGTATCCTGCTAAACAGGACGCTGTGTTCACATGGCAGTTGAGTTTTGCAGGATTCAGTAAAAAGCTGGTCCCGCAAAACTAGACTGCCGTATGAACACGGTTGAATGGACAGGTCAAATGGACGTGAATACTTTCCTAATGTTTATTGGTATTATCGGCGTCGGCAGCGAAATAGAAGATTCTGGGTTCATCCTATTCTAACACAACGCTTGAATTTGGGTATTTTTCGAAATCTTATGAGCGATTTGAGAAGAGATGAGTCACGCGCGGCGGGCGCGGGTCGGGGGCTGCCACCACTCCACTATCCCGCAAAAAACAGTGTCCAGCAAAAACCGCACGCAGGAAGCCATGTGAACACTGCTATTGAAATGTATGTGTGATTAAACGGGATCCCGCTTTTTACTGGACTACGGATCCAGTTTCTAGTGACAAAACCGAATGGTACAATTCGACTGGATCGGATTTTTGCAGGATCCCGCATGTGGGATGCTCGTGTGAACGCTAGCATATAAACACATTCGCCATCAAACGGGATTCTGCAGAAAACGGGATCCTGTAAAAAACTGGACTGCCGTGTGAAAGGGCCGTAAGGAGTGTTATCACTTTTTTTATGTTTAAAATCCTTTTTACTAATTTGGGTTAGTTTTAAAGTACTTATTAGTCGTAAGTAAGGCCAGAACGTTATGTTAGATTGTGTTTTTGTGCAGAGATAATTTATAAAAAAAAATTTTTATGTATAAATGAGGTTATTTGACAAAAATTGTTTCGTTGCCCAGTAGCACAGTTTGATAGTTAGGTAATGAAATTGTTAGAGTTAATAATACCCTTTTAACGCGGCTCCAATAGGAAAATTCGCTTAACGTAGCCGTAACAATATTACTGAATAGAAACTACGGAGTGTGGTTAACTAGGAAACATAATACTGAACGAATACGCGATAAAGTTTAGAGTAGTTTTTGATTCCGCACAGTGCAAAAGTTTACTATTTATCTCAGGTGTATATGTTTTAAAAGCTGACGAAATAACATCATACGAAAACTCTTTGTATGTTTGTATATGTCACTGTAAAATTGTAAACACCGTTAGATTGTAATCTATCTAGCGAGATTGTAAACTGTCGAAAGATGGTTCTCAACCTCACTCACACAATTTAACGTATTATTATTCGGTAGATTGTAATCTATCGAAGTGAAACCGTCAAATTGTGAAACGGCCATTTTATATCCAAAAGGGAGTGCTTGGACCTTTAAAAGGCCATATGCGGGATTATAATAGTTATCATAATGCTTTCAAATTCAATATTTTCGTTATTTTATATTTATACATTGAAAGGGGATACAGAACAAGAAGTGTGCTTGTACAATGCCCGGTTGCAATAGCAGAAATAATTCTGGAAGGAAAGCGTATAAATGGATGGAGTTTGGTGGAGGTAGTTCTTTTAAAAGCGCCCCCACTGCGCTGCTATAAATGTTTGGAATTGGGGCACACACAGGCGTCTTGCTCATCCACTGTGGACCGTGGCAATGTGTGCTATAGGTGGAAAAGTGGGACACAAATCTGTCAGATGTGACGAAGCACCACATTGCGTTGTACGAGTATGTTGCGAGAACATGCCGCCGAATCACGAGTTGGATGCTAGAAATTGCAATCCTACTGTGAAGACTTGTAAGGCGATGTCAATGTAATGTAAGATGGTTGCTGTAGCAGCTATGGGGTCTCTTGGTAGAATGCTTACGCGACCCCAATTTTCCCGAACTGTGACGTAAATGGTGGGAGTCAGGTTTTTTGGGTAGTGCGAGTCCCACACTCTGTGCGGAAAAGCATTCCCCTCAGGCAGAATACGAAATTCCACCAGTATCACCTCGACGTCCGCCGTTCCATAACTGAGCGTTTTTCAAGGCAGTTTTTGCCGCGCACCACCACTTTGTGGAACCAGGTGCCCACTGACGTATTTCCGAACCAATTCGACTTAGGGTTCTTTAAGAAAAGAGCGTACCAATTCTTAAAAGGCCGGCAACGCAATCGCGAGCCCTCTGGCATTGAGAGGCATTGAGTGATCCATGGGCGGCGGTATCACTAAACATCAGGTGAGCCTCCTGCACGTTTGCCCCCTGTTCTATAAAAAAAAATGTTAGTGACTTAAAAAAAATATACATAACATACAACAATGTAAATACTAATTTAGTGTTACTGAAGTGATTAATAGCGCGTCATAGATAATCGTAATATTTTAATTATGCAAAATTTAAGTAAGATGCGAAAAATTCCATAAATAAATAATAATTCCATAAAAATACCATATTTTATTTATTTAATCTAATACTAATGTCATCACCAGTAAACTAATTAGGTTAATTAATTATGATAATTAAATCAAATCACTCATTTAATCTCTCATTAACATTATTAAATCAATAGTAATTATAATTATTATTTTAGTTAATATATATTATGTTAAAATATACGTTGTCTATAACTTATCCTGTATAATGTATATTCTATGGTAAATTTCACGCCTTTCTATGACTGTTAGCAAAATCTCTCTGTGCTCTGTGATATAATAAAAGACAGTTAGTTCGTTGTACTTGATAACTTTTATTACCCAAAAGCAAATCCACTATTGTAACAATATACCTAATATTAAATTCCCTCATAGCAAATACAATAAAACAAATTAACCAAAATAATGAATCAATGATTTTAATCAGACTAAAACTTTTGTATGACTTATTAGAGAAGATAGTAAAATAAATATTCATATATGATTTATTAAATTATAGGTTTCAATTTTAGTACAAACCTTTACCGATATAAGCATCCAATTTTACCCTGACACAAGGCCGAAACCAGAAAAGATCGTCCTTCTATCGCATTTGCGGTTGTACTTTCCGCCTTTTGTCGTTTCACTTCCTAGATATCATTATAATAATCCTTTCTCTTTAGTCACACTCTTTATTTCTGAAGGTCGTGGTGGTGGCGCCGCACAACTTCCACCACTCTCCCCTGTCTTCGGCAATAATAGTCCCATACACAATAAAATACTAAAAAAATTGTTTTGACAGCTACCGAAAGTGTAAATTAGCGATGTAGGATCACCCCAAGGGGCGTATCCTGGAGCCAGAATCAGTCTCGCAGTAAATCGTACCAGTCCATCATTGTGAATTCATTTTCATACTATATCTCATCGTATGAAATCAATAGTTAATGCACTCTCCATATATAAATCACATACAATCAAAAACATTTTACAGTAGTAAGTTCTCCGCTTTATTATTATTTATTACAGATTATTATTTTTATTTTTTAACACAAGAGGAAATGACCTACAATCGTTTACAAATAGCGTAAAATACAAGCAGTGAAAGGGTATTCGTGTAACGAAATATAAACACAAATGGGTTCCTAATGGCTGTTAATGAAATAAAAAATCTGCGTCCGACAATGATTGATTGATGACAGTTCATTTAAAGCCCGTTGGGATCTTGTCTATGGAAATGAATGTAAAAGACGTCATGTTCGCTTATTAAACTGGCCCTCAGTCAATATGATTTTCAGTTAACTCATTTTTTGATAGTTTTAGACTCGATTGTAATTTTAAATAGAACATATATTAAAAAAAAATGTGTGCGTGTACTAGGTACACATGTAAGAAGTGAAACTTCTTTATGACCTTATTTTTCGAAAAATGATCTACTATATGCATCTTAACGAAATTGGTTAAATAAAGTTTAACAAAAGGCTTTTATTATCATAGACATGAATACAAATACAATTATTTCATTTTACCTTAATACTACTAAGATTATTACAGAATTTCATTAATTGTAATAGAATTATTACCATCATTGTTATCGTTATTATATATTTTTGTTATTAATGGCTTTGAATCTCTTCGGATCAACCGAAGTAGGGACAAGAAAAAGATGGCGCGTAACCGAAAAACGTGACGATTTGCTACAAAATTTCTCCCATACGTCGATAAAGAATTCATTCTAACGCCGATAAAGAAGTTTGACTTCAAAAAGCAATATGGCGCGTAACCGAAAAACGTGACGATTTTCTACAAAATTTCTCAGAATAGATAGATAAAGAACTTTCATTTCAACGCCGATAAAGAAGTTTGACTTCAAAAAGCAACATGGCGCGTAACAGAAAAATGTGACGCGTAACGAAAAAATGTTACACTAAATTTTTTTCCAACCCCGATAAAGAAGTTTCACTTCAAAAAGTATGAACGCAATTTATTCATTATTTATATAACGTTAGAACTGCTTTTCGAATCACTCTTCGTTGAATACGGTCAAGCGGAAGAAGCTGGTACTGGGGAGCTTCCGCCCTGAGGTGAGAACAGTACTCCATGTGTGGCCGAATTTGCGCTTAATAGAGTTGCAAGCGGTGGCCGCGGTGAAGTACCGTCTCGTCTTGCTTAGCTCACCAAGCAAGCAAGGAGAAGTTAGCATCTAAGAAGCTTTTTAGAGGCTAACTTCTTCGTATTCCGATGGTAGTTGAGGCTTTAAAGAGAGTGTCTTCGAAAAGAGGAGTAGCGACAAAGAGTGTTTATTTAGTGGTAGATGCTCAAACTTGTGTCTTCTTGGGGTTAAATTGGACTAGATTTAGTCTACCCCAGGCCGTGACTCCACGTAGCAGAGTTTCGACTTCAGGCACAAGTTTCTTCCGGTACTCTTAGACAACTGCCCCAGAACTACCTGACCTGCCCGGATAGTGTAAACAGTAGCCCCAGTGCTGTCGTTCGCATAGCAATTAATGTTGCTAAGTTACAAAACACCATTTACGTATATATTCAGAATAAACTGGGTCGGGGGTCTGTGACACCCCAACGTTCACAAGCTTAAGGTTACATGCTCCGTCAATGACGACCTTGATGCTCCGATCAGTGAGAAAGCTGGAAATCCAGATGCATTATTTCTCGGGGAGTCCATAGGCTGGAAGCTTCGAGAGAAGTGCTCTGTGTAACATCCGATCGAAGGCTTTCGCTATGACCAAACTTACCGCCAGCGCCTTTCCCTTGGACTCAATTGCCTCTGCCCACCTATGACAACATATATAATATATATATATATATATATACAAGGAGGTGACCAGCTGAGCGACCACGACGAAAGCCTTACTGATAATCGCTAATTAGCTGGTAGTTCTCTATATACCTCAGGAGCTGGCCGTTAATAATTTCTTCGGTTCTTAAAACTAAGAGCAATGTTGGCCTAGTGGCTTCGTGCGACTCTCATGCCTGAGGTCGTAGGTTCGATCCCCGGCTGTGCACCAATGGACTTTCTTTCTATGTGGGCATTTAACATTCGCTCGAACGGTGGAGAAAAACATCGCGAGGAAACCGGTATAGTACCTTAGACCCAAAAAGTCGACGGCGTGCGACAGGCACAGGTGGATGATCACCTACTTGCCTATTAGATAAACAAATTACCATGAAATAGATACAGAAATCTGAGACCCAGACCTTTTTTTCTTAAAACAAAGTGACACATATGTTACTTATAAAGCATATTATAATCGATGTCGACCTATTGTACGAGTACATTATCGGAGACAGGAATGTTATATTACATATTATAAAGGGCTCATTTATTGCTAGCAAAACTAAGGATTTACAATTTGTTGGCTTCAAGTGTAAGATGTATGTAACCTAACTAATGTTGGGTTACAAAACTCACTGTTCACTTAAATTTTTAGGCCTAATACTTGCCTTCATTTCAAACTCACAACCTCTGGGTTGAGTATCGCTATCGACTAGTCTATGGCGCACTTAATTAAAGTTTAAAATTGAGCGAGCCATTATGGTTGATATTAATAATAATTTAGGTAGACATTGAAATATTGAGAGCACTTTACTTGAGAAATGCTCTTGTCTCCCTTTAATCTTTAATATGGACAATCAGCGTTAATTAATATTATTAATTAATTATTAAAATCAATTTTCTATATATATTCGATGATAATAATAATACAAGATATTTGCTTGAATATAATGGGAAACTCATGTAATTAATAACCGTAAATTTTAATTAAGTACTAGTCAGATTCTTACTAAAGTGAACAATATGATACAAACATTTATTAAAAAAGTTATTAATTGTAGCAGAAACTCTCTTAACATACGTACCTACTAACCATGTAAATAGGCCGTATAGAGTAGGCCTGCTCTAAGGAATGTCATTTTTTCCTTACACAACCCACCTGGATATAATAAGGGCCAGCAGTTTCCGAAACGTCGTCTTCCCATCGGGTTGTCAATCGCCCCGTTTGTCTTTTGGTCCTTTCCATGGTGTGATTCGTTTTGTCAATATTCCAACTTGACGCCTAGCCGCTTCCTGGTCACTTACATTAATTTTTTTTGGCTTTTGTCAGCATCGTATTTGAGAGCGACCGCCGATGCGAAAACCGCTGTGCGAGTTCGAAAAGTGAGTAACAGAATCGCAGAGTTGCGCTCAAAAACTCTCTAACAAACTGCTACTTTATTTACTAAAATATTTGAGTATTTCCATGTTCGAAAAGCGTAGGTAGATAGAATATACTGTATCAGATCGATATGTCTATTCGAAGATGTTATATAAATTTTACATTAACTGTTAATAATAAATAATACAATAAGAAATATACTTTGAAATACTACTATTGTGAGGCAAAGTAATTAGTACAACATAGTCAATATCTCATAAAGAGATCAATGTATCCGTTCTCAGGACGCCGATAGGTGGCGCAACGTATTGCATTACTACGTTACTTTGATTACTTACGTTGAAATTATTTTCATGTATTCTTTATTGATGCATTCCTACTACTAGTTAAATATAATGCCGGGGGATAAATATGCACTGGAAACCACTTGCGGTCAGATTCTCTGTTTTTCAGTTGAAGCAACTGCTTGCTGTGACTACAAGAAATTTAGATGGACTTCCTTTTGATTAATAGCGCAAGATAGTGAACTAATATTTAACAACACAAGTACAATAAGTGTAAAACCATTTCGCCAACTACAAACAGGACATTTTTCTCTTAGCCGGTCTCTGGACTAATAAAAAGCCTTAACACAAGATGTTTGGTTTATGCGGTGGGTATATTTTCATGTTAAATTTCTTTATTTGTTTAGCTGTTATACATAGAGTTCAGATTGAGGCCTTCCTAGTAAGACACTTTGTAAACAAGCATATTACAAATTAGATGATTATATTCAAGATAAGAATGCTTGGAAACATGCTGGTCCTGCTCCATAGGACAATCATAGAGCCTGGACAAAATCAAATTGGTTGCTGATTTTTTGCTGTAACATATTTTTGTTATTATTAATTCTAATTTTTTTAAATTTATAATGCTACAAATGTAATTATTTTTTTTTTTTTTTTGTATCTCACACACTGTTTTGTTGTGTTTTTTTAATATTTTTATTACTCTTTTATTTTAATATTCTACGGTTTCGATATTTGTAAATATGTGAGGAACATGTATACTAACTTTTTTAGTATAGTAGTTTATTCTAAGAGTACATTGTCTTCACATATAATTATTTAACAAATGTAACAAAATATTGTAAACCTATTTTAAAAGAGTAAGTGTGGAGTTTCTTGCCCATTCTTCTCCACACGAAACTACCTTTTGGAAGGGGCAACTAGAATCTTCTTTATATATATTTTTTTTTTGACGTTCAAAAGTGCCATTTTAGATGATCTAATTGAAATAAATGATTTGACTTTGACTTTGAGACCTGTGTCATTGAAAATGTATGTAAATTCAGTCTTCGATGAATAATGTATTGATAAAGACAGAAAAAGATAGTTTTGTCACTATGGTTACGATTTTAACGTTTAAAGACTAGAAATACTTAGGCCACGTTTCATAATCAAGCCGTCAGTATATGAAACACACATTATATGTCTATGCAAATATAAAACATGTGTATTGACATATGTATATGTGCTGTAATTACTTTTTATTTTGTTTATAACTTTGATGACATAACAGTTGGAAAACTCGTGTTTTTAGATTTGGAAATGCGGATTTTGTCACATTAAATTGCGAGATCATATACCCGTAAAAACTTTTAATGGCGTATATATGTTCAACCGTAAAAGACCTTAATTAATGTACTTAATTTTTTATTATACCTTTTCTATACATTATACTTTGGTACAATACATAGTTCATTGACTGACATCATCGTTAAATAGGATATGAAGCGTGAGTGTTATTCTTTTGTTTTCTTTATGGGACAGGTGGCAAATGAGCCGACAGGTCACATTAAATAAAGTGATAACAGCCGCCTATGGGCAACGGGGCCAGCGGATGTGTTGCCGATGTTTCAGGGAATGGTACGCTCTTTTCTTGAAGGCCCCTAAGTTGCTTACTGCACTAATCATTTCTTCGCCGGTATATTAAGTCCAGTAACAGACACATCAATATTAGGCTCCCAATCGAATCGGAAATAGGAGATTATTATTAATTCTGAAGAGGAAGTTGTAACGAATACAAAAGAGAATTGTGAGAATTTCTTTTGAATGAATGGTTTATAATATAACACAGGATATAGTAAAGTAGAGCTGAGTGTTAATGGAAAATAAAATTAAAATGCGTCGGAACGTCTCGAGTGCGCTCTCGCGTCCGTGTACTTAGCTCGTTTCTTTCGTTTGAGTTTCCGTATATGAGAGGAATATTGTGGAACTAAGTGTGATGAATATATAAACTTTTAGGTTCCGTAGAGTAAAACTTTGATAGTTTTTCATTGTTTGCTTATACATCTCGGCATTGAACTAGTAGAAATATTTCTGCGCCTTCATTTTAACTAACCTAAATATTCCAACCAAAGTAACTGTCCGTGTTTTATAAGTTTATGAGAAATGCATGACTATTGTTATTTTTATAGATCTAAATTTGTAAAAATTAAAAAACAGCCTTTTTTGATTTTTATTTGTCTTACTAATAATAATACTTAAAAAACTATATCTACAATTTGTTTCAAATCGTTTTAAATTCATATTAACAAAATTGCTGCACCAAAATGTATCAGTTCCAAGTACACCAAATTGTATAATATTTTATAAAATGATAATTATAAGTTAATAAAAAAATAATATATAATTAATAAATATCATAATTTTAAAAAAAATCCTGAAAGTGTTAAAATCTTTAATATTTTGACAAAACAATGACAGATCGCTAGTAGATTTATCGAGAAGCGAAAAGCTATAAATCTTACGCTATGATGCAGGGCACAGCTTTAAAATGTTGTCCGTAAAAGTCTAGCCGCATCAGTAGGTATGTCTGTATAAACGCGAAAAACTCAATAACTAATAAACGGATTTTTTTTTCTGTTTTTACCAATAAATGGCGTAATCCTAAGAAAAATATATTTTTCATATGTATATTGACTGAAATATAACCTTATTGTTAATGAGACCACAAAAAAATCTAACCAACACAGCTGCGGCCAGAAGAAACATAAGTCATCCTGAATTTACGTATCTCTAAAGCCGTCTAGTAATATTTACAAAGAGTTTGTTTCGGATACAGGTGCACAGAGGAATATGAGAAATTATTCGAGCTGCGGTGACGTTATATAAGCTTTCATATAACTGTTACTTGGTGTTTTTTTTCTTAATTTAATATACTTTGTGGTACATAATATAGATACATTAATAATAAGATAACTACTCTGATTTCGTATATACGCTTTTTTTAACTAAAGGAATTAGTTTATAATAGCTGTGTTTACAGAGATTTCCTATTAAAACTATTTGTTTTCTGTAGACCATATCTTTCACTAAGTGCATTTGAGTGTTCTAAGTATTTTGCTCTGAACTGGTTTTAACGTTTCAAATAAGATATCATTCTGTTTTTTTATTTTTTTATGGGACAGGAGCCAAACGAGCAGGTTACTTTAAATAAGGAGTGTATTTAATTCAACACATATTCAAAACATAGGCTATCAAATATAGAGAAATATTACAAAATTATTAACTTAACAATAAAAAATTCATAAATGAGCTTAATAATTAAAAAAAACCAAATACTAACAATCGATTTCTCGTCGTCATCAATTAAGTGAATTGTATGATGCACCTTCAGGCTGCATTTAGTGCTATACGGACCATCATCAACAGATCATCATTGCTTGTTTGCAATGGGTGTAAGCACAAAGGTTCTGCGTCCGCGCAGCACTAAACACGTAGATTAGAATTCAGATACGTCACGCGACGCATACGGGCGTAAGAACGTAAGGCGAGAGAACGGACGCGCTCGACGGAGGGTACCTCGACCGGATGGACAGAGGGTAACGCGGGCCGTGCGCTACTAAACGCAATAATTTATTTCTTGATGATCCGGACAAAAAATGAATAAAAATAATACGAACTTTCCGCATAGCCCTGAATGCAGTCTTTTCCAGAAGATCAAACAAACAACTCATTTTCAAAACTACAAAATTTAAGTTAAGGTGACAAAAAATCATAATTCTTAACACAGCGCCATCATACATGGCAGTCAACATCTCCCCGTATTTTTTATCAAAAGCAGGTGGAAGTTCTGGCTGTCTGGAAACTAAAGCTACTTCTTTCACTCTCCAGTTCTTCATCAATCGCGCAAACTTGACGGCTGGACCAATTCCAACTTTTAAAAAAAATATTTCTTGAACTCAGAGGAAGGTGTTTATGGAGACATGAATTGGGAAAGTAGCACGGGAAAACCTAAAATTCGAAAAAGTAAACAAACTATGGTACCTCATAGCAATATGATACATAATATGTTGGTATTGTATATGTGAGTGGCGGAGAGTTTATTGCCAGTTCTTCTCTTCCGTTATACGTCCTTCATTTGAGAACTGGCATTAAATGTAAAATTAGAAGCATTTAATATATATTTATTTTTTGACGTTCATTAGTGTACATTGTGTTACCTATATAAATGATTTTTGAATTTGACTTTGACTTTGTATGTAGCTACTAAAAAGTTAGGCTACGTAAAAAATTTAATTAAGACGAAACATATCGCGGTGGCAGCTAGTTTAATAATAAAATAAATCACTAACTAATCCGTTACAAAACAAAGAAGCAAATAATAAGTAAATAGTTGGGACAGTGAATAACACGAGTTGCTAAGAAGTATTTGTCAAGGTCTGTCCGCACTTAATCTTCAACTTACAGTAACCACTTACACTATTTGTTTTCTGTAGATCATGTCTTTCACCAAGTGCATTTGAGTCTTCTTAATATTTTGCTCTGAACTCGTTTTAACGTTTCAAATACGCTAATAATCTGTTTTTATTTTATTATGGTTTTTTGTATGGGACAGGAGTCAAATGAGCAGGTAACTTTGATTAAAGTGATAACCGCCGGCTCTAGTCGGGTGTGTTGCCGACCTTTCAGGGAATGATAATATAGGAAAGCCTAAAGGCCCCTAAGTCCTATCGATTTGGACCTCTCGACCTCTCCTGGTAACTGGTTCTGAAAAAAAGATGGTCTGCGGCCGAAAGTGCCTTAAAAAGCGTTGTGTTGTGAACGCCGAAAAGAAAAGGATGGAATTTAGCATTCTACCTTTATCCCCGTTGATCGAATGATATAGCTAGAGAACAGTATCTATATTATTCGATCCACGGGGATAAATCTTTATCGTCTCTGTAACATACTACAGATATATAGCCTTGGAGTCCTGACTTTAATTCCTTAATTATATTCCTCTAATATATATATATATATAATTAGAAACGTAAACAAAATTTTACCAATCATCGCACACTTGAAGCCAAAATGAGTCCTTTAGTTTTTTCCACACCCATAAATTGTAATCTAACATTCTCGTTTCCGATAATGTCCAAAAAGGTCGACTACACTTGTATTGAAGTGTCACTTAGATTTATGAACCCTTAGATAAGCATATACATTTGTATATAATATAGTATGTAAGTATATAGATAAGTTAGTTTTTGTAATATATGGTCATATTTTAAACAATTTGTATTTAATTTAATATATTTGAACATATCCATACAACAACCGCCATCGAACCTAACTCGAGTTACAATTTCTTTTTAATTTAACCTAGCTTATAAATACAAAATAAAGAACTAAACTAAACTTAAAATATAATAACTAAAATATATTAATAAAAGGAGTCCCTTTAGGCAAGGTTCCGAAGATACTGGCAACGTTCCCCCTTTAAATAGCTAAAATAATTCTTTAATTATATTAAGAACTCGTATGGCCATATTGTATCAACTAATCATAGTGAAGCGGTCCAGGAATGTATTTATGACGTAATTTGTGATGGACAATTATGTTGATTGCATCGTTTATACAGTACACACTGTTCATTGCGACAAACAGCGTTTACTGAACAATACAGATTGCGTTAAAACTTAATTTATGATAAATACAATATATTAATTGTCGTCAGGCAATTTAATACGTAAAAAGCATACACATTGTTTATTGCGCTATCATACACAAACATGACAATTTATATTACATTAAATACGCCGCGCCAGCTGTCTACTCTCCATCCATCTTACGAATTTTCGATCAGGTCACGTGTCCTGACGCGAGTTTAATTTTTTTTACCCATTCCAAAAAAAGTGTGTAACGCCGCTAAAGAAGTTTTCACTACAAAATTCCTTTGTCAAAAGGTTTTGATTATAGAATGGGGGGAGGGGGGTAAATGAGCCTACGAAACGCCCAAAAAGGGATATTTAGCTAAAGGCGCTACTGTAGTTAGGCTGTTATGAAATAGTGTGGTTTATAAATATTTTAGTATGTGTCTCTGTTTTGTCCAAAACAAAATGTGTCGACAAACAACTTTACTCAGGTGGATTATGAAAGGTACGGAATTGCTAAGATTTCATAAATATTATATCACTTTATATGTAAATATTCAAGAGATTACGATCCAAGTAATTCTATTGTTTAGAAAATATATTGTTATGTACATTGACAAAATTGTAGACTTCTTTCAAAAAAACAATGGAATAGTTAAATAATTGGAATCATTTATTTTTAAACTAGCTGACCTGGCTAACTTCGTTCCGCCCTACAACCTTAAAATATTGTTGTTACTTTAATTTAACTTATTTTAGGATTTCATTTATGTTAAGTATTACATTAATACAACTTTTTTGCAAATACAGAAATGTTTTATTGCTTGCCATTGCGAAAGAAGAATGGTAGTTTTACACATTAGGCATCTTCTCTCTAGCCTCAATATGGCGATACTGCATGTTAAGCACTTTCTGATATCCAACATCTTTTGATCAGGATCAAAGCATGGTTATGCATCTCCTCATTCACCTCAAGATCGGAATTTCTTGAACTGACACTAATTCGACGTAAAATGATGCGTAGTTTTGTCAACAGATGGCACCATATGGTTTTTGCATTCGTAAAATTAATTAATTTATTTATTGTTATTCGATAACTTATCCGATATTTTATTGCTTATTCTGCTATTCGGGACGGAAACAAATCCAACAAATCAAAAACCATGACAATCGGTCCAGCCGTTCTCGAGTTAAAAGTGTTGTAACAAACACGACTTTCTTTTATATATATAGATATTAGAAAGTTGTGGCTCCAATAGTGTTGGACCAATTGAAAAATCAATAAGTACATGTGAAGGTGTTCTGCAACATTGAGCAGTGTGAGCCTATTAGTTTGGTGGTAGATTTTTCTGAAATTAAAGCTTTTGAAAAGCAATTACGAGAAAGAAGCACCGTGTGAAATTAGACCTTTTTTATTTTAATTAGATTTTTGTGTCGCTTTTTCTGAAAACTAGTAACCGATCTACATTATTTAATTAGTAATAATAAATTGCGAAAAATGGAAATAAATAATGGCTTTTGTAATATGCCTACACAAAATTTTGTATATTTTTATATACTTTTTTTATTTACACAGAACAGGGGGCAAACGGGCAGGAGGCACACCTGATCCTTAGTGATACCGCCGCCCATGGACACTCAATGCCAGAGGGCTCGCGAGTGCGTTGCCGGCCCGAAGTCGAACTATTTTGCTTTATTGTAGGATATCGTTAAGCCGAAACTGAATTAGACTGGCTAATTCGTGTTAATGGCTCATATTGTATTGAAATCTTTTCCATAAGCTAGGGAAAAAAAAACGTTCAATTCGAACGGATAAAGATTTTGTTAACATGTTATAAACATAATAAAAAAACGTGTGTGTACTTATGTACACGCGTTAGAAGTTATACTTCGTTGGTAACAAGTTGTATCAGTGGTTTGTAACAAGATAAAAATCCTTTAAAAAAACGACACTAACAATAGAAAAAAGGTATTTAATACATTAAAAGTTTTATTATAACGCATTATCTAGTTAAATAAAGTTTATTTAAATACACAAGAAATTATTTCTACATAATTAAAGAAATTGACGTTTTTTGTGACAGTGTGCGCGCGCATCGTAAAAATTTACACTCATCATTTTTCCTTACACGTGAAAAGAAGTATAACTTAAAAAAATACACTAAGGGTGGCGCTATGGTATGGTTTAGTATGATTGGTGCCGAGGTGGACTTAGTGTGCGCAATGAGACGCTCATTAGGTCCGTTATAAGTAAAGTCCTGGCTAACTTAGCCTTCCTCCCAGAAGCATATAAGTCTCCGGGGCACGTCGCTGGCTTCACGGAGCAACCTCACTGCTCCGAGGCATTAAAAACTAAATAAATAAATTATTTAGCGCCTGGTAGAATATTTGCTGTATACCGAGGTGCTGTCATAACCTGAAATTTCAGTTGTAATTGCTTCAAAATTTTCTTAAAAGATATGTTTAACATATGCGTAATAAGAAGAGAGATTTATGCCCAATATCATGAAAAGTTAGTTACTACTTTTCACTAGATGGCATTGATAGTCGAATGAAACGCGCTATCGTTTCGCCTATATACAGCAGTAAGTACTAATTGATTTGTCTTTTAATATTGTAAATATACTTCTAAACTAAAATTATACATTTTTTGCAAAGCAATAGTTGTCTATTGCTCTTAAGTCTTAACTTAGTTTATGTCAGCAATTGTTAGCCCTGTTGCAACTTGCAGATTTTTTTGGAGTAGGAATGTGTCATGTGAGTTGTGACATTCTGCATAAAGAATCGATTATTTATTAATTGATTATTTTATTAGCATGAAAAATCGATTAATAAATAATCGATATTTTCCAAATTTTTGAATTAATGTCAAAATAAACACCCTAAATATTTAATTTTTTAGGTTCTTCTTTGTCAAACTTTTTCCTACACATTAAGTATTAAAAGATTGCTTTTGAAAAGCAATAAATAAAAAAAAACGTTTAAATTAAATTATTGTTTGAAACTTATTACAACTTTAAAAAAAATTGTACACACAATGTTGCATATTTAACATCCCTACCACAATGTATTATTCTATTAATGATTATTTGCGGGAAAAATTATAATTAATATTAATTTGAATAATATATTTTAATAATGAGATAAAAAAATATAAGAATTGACTATAATAGCTCATAGTGTAATTGTAACTTCTATTTAAAATACTACCTTTAAAGAGAAATTTGCACGTGTGTGTTATGTTTATTTTGCTTAATTTGGAAGTAACACTTTGTGCCTATTTTAGTATAGGAGTTTAAATCTAGGAGTACATTGTCTTTACATATAAGTAAACGAATGTATACAAAATAAATTAAAACCTACTTAAAAAGAGTAAGTGTGGAGTTTCTTGCCCATTCTTCCCCAGACGAAACTACCTCTTGGAAGGGACAACTAGAATCATCTTTATAATTTACTAGCTGACCTGGCTAACTTCGTTCCGCCCTACAACCTTATAATATCGTTGTTACTTTAATTTAACTTATTTTAGGATTTCATTTATGTAAATTATTACATTAATACAAATTTTTTGCAAATACAGAAATGTTTTATTGCTTGCCATTGCGAAAGATGAATGGCAGTTAGGCATCTTCTCTCTAGCGTCAATATGGCGATACTGCATGTTAAGCACTTTCTGATGTCCAACATCTTTTGATCAGGATCAAAGCATGGTTATGCGTCTCCTCATTCACCTCAAGATTGGAATTTCTTGAACTGACACGAATTCGACGTAAAATGATGCGTAGTTTTGTCAACAGATGGCACCATATGGTTTTTGCATTCGTAAAATTAATTAATTAATTTATTGTTATTCGATAACCTATCCGATATTTTATTACTTATTCTGCTATTCGGGACGGAAACAAATCCAACAAATCAAAAACCATGACAATCGGTCCAGCCGTTCTCGAGTTAAAAGTGTTGTAACAAACACGACTTTCTTTTATATATATAGATATTAGAAAGTTGTGGCTCCAATAGTGTTGGACCAATTGAAAAATCAATAAGTACATGTGAAGGTGTTCTGCAACATTGAGCAGTGTGAGCCTATTAGTTTGGTGGTAGATTTTTCTGAAATTAAAGCTTCCTGACAGTGACCGAAAATATCTATAAAGCGAATGCCGTGTCAGGTCACTTACAACTTGCCTATTATAAAAACGATTTAAGACGTACATCAATAGCCAAATCTTTGCCAACCTTCACTTCACGATATCTCGTGTGCTTATATATAATAGGAGGGGCAAACGAGCCTGCGGGACATCCAAAAAGGGCAGTCATCGCAGCTTATAGACACTCACTTTTAGAGGTTGCGTGAATTTTGAATAGTTGGAGGTCGTATCTCTCAGGGAAGACCCCCACCGTGAGTCGACTCCACAGTTCGCTACTTCGCAATTGTAAATGTATTGTGTTAAACTAGCGGACTTGACGGAAATTAAAGCCTTGAATAAAATTAAAGTCTTTATTCTCGAATCAACAAAAAAAAATCGCCAAAATCCGTCCATTTTCCACAAGAATCACAAACACACCTATCGAAGTTTTATAAATATTAAGATAGATTGTAAGACGCAGCTGCTCAAATCCAAACAATTTTCCTTAAAATGTTCACTTTATACCTAACCCTGCAACAAGTTAGTGCGTAAGTCTTTTACTTAGGGTTGCCACGTCGCAAAAAACATGACTGCAATAGTTATCTATAAAATATCATTAGATTTGATATTATAATAGAACTAGCACGTAGTAATTTCAAATATTTAATTGAATATTTGTAATTATTCTGTAGCTCCATTAATTTTAAGTGTCGTACAATAGTGCTACACTGTATACACGATACCAAAAGGTAAAAGTAGATATATTTATTAACACTTTGTTGCATTACATTTTTGATACATATGTTCGGAAAATATAAATTAAGAAGGCAACGGGCGGTCTTATCCCTATTAAGGAAAAATAAAACAAGAAATACTAAGGGTAAAGTGCTCTACTAAATTTAAAAAATAAATTAACAAATGAAGACTTATATACAATTACAAAACCAATATAAAATAAAGTAAAAACTAAAGTCTTAGTTCAAAATCCTCCGGTTTTACACCAGCGGGCGATCCAATTTCACTTGTGCTACAAGTTACAACGCCTATATGGTCAATTAATACTATACCATGAAGGCATTGTAAGGAAACTGATCACCAACTTTTCTTCAAACAATGATCATGACATGATGAGGTAGTTTTTTGTTATAGGCTGACTTTATAAAACGCGGATTGTTACCATGGTCTCGATGTTATTTCGATAAAATTGGTATCCATAGTAACCGCACAATGTGAAGGTTAATCTAGAGTTTAGATTTTTAATTCCGTAGAATTCACCCAGCTATAATTTTTTGACATGTCAGAGATGACAAACCTTTTGGCCAGGCATTTTTTAATTTCAATATGAGTCTGAACATCTGAGTTTACTCATACATTTTATTTGTTAGTGAATCTATATGTATGTGTATATTTTATTAGGTGGTCCACATTAAAGGTTTAACGGCGAGTGATAAGTACGTTCCTTTTCATCACTAACAGTAAAAAACGCAAAAGTAAAGATACATTTTTATTTTTTAATAAGGTTTACTAAACCTGGAATGAGTAGACAGTGATGCCAGCTAAATAATTAAATAAAGTAATTAAAGTTAATTCGATGTTCGTGATATTGAAATATTCTTTATTTCTGTATTAGGTCAGTTGACTAAGTAAATATTTAGATTTACCTTTTTGCAGATAGAACGTGAAAAATACGTCGAATTTTATTTTTATTGCCTTCAAATGGGTCAAATTTGTCCCTTTTTCGGTGGAGAACTTTTTTAGTAGCAACTCTTATGAAATGTCAGAATTCTACGGAATTAAAAATTAGAGTATAGCAGTGAGTGTTTTATTGAAACATTGGAAATTAATAGTTTGCTAGTGTATATGTCACCGTAAAATTGTAAATACCGTTAGATTGTAATCTATCTCGCGAGATTGTAAACTGTCGAAAGATTGTGAACCTCAACGAACTGCTTAAAATTTAACGTATTATTATTCGGTAGATTGTAATCTATAGTAGGTTCACAATCTTTCGACAGTTTATAATCTCGCGAGATAGATTACAATCTAACGGTGTTTACAATTTTACGTTAACATATACAAAATTGTCGTCGTCGAAAACCCTACTTGTCGAACAGTTTATGACCGGGTCCGATCGAAAAACTTGAGGGTTGAACCAATTTAGTGTGAGGCAATATTTTGCGTGTCCACCTACGCCCATTGCAATTTATATTCGGCATGTGTTTGTCAAGGGATATTAATGGATCCTCTTATATTTTATACTTGTTTTTATTTCTTTAATTGTAACTACCAATGGAGGCATCGGGCGGAAGTATTGCGCTATTCTCATTGAATCTTTCTTAATGTGATCACGCTTTGCGTCTCTATCTAATTATTTATGGGATATGGATTCCAGGTATAACTAAATATGTCTTATGAATATTAATTCCTCCTGAATATAAATCAGTGGCGCTACAACCTGTTTAGGTCTGGGTCTCAGATTTATCAATCTCTGTTACATATTTACCAATCTAATGGGCAAGTAGGTGATCAGCCTGCTGTGCCTGATACATGCCGTCGACTTTTTGGTTCTAAGACAACCCAGTTTCCTCACGATGTTTTCCTTCACCGTTCGAGCGAATGTTAAAGCGCACATACAAAGAAAGTCCATTGGTGCACAGTACCTACGACCTTAGGGATATAGAGACTAATATAGACTAAGCTGAATCCACTAGGCCAACACTGCTCTGCAAAAACTCCCCATCTTTACCTTCATAAAAAACAAATACAACCGAACTATATTATCAAAAAACTCAATTTCAAGTATGAAAATCATTCCTCTATGATCCGATCTCCTCTAACATATTCATACATTAAAACTCCTAACACGGAATCGGGCATCTGTTTCCATTTTCCGTTTTGTACAACGTCAGCTGCACACGGCACTTAATTCAATAAAGTGCAATGTCTTTGGAGTATTCTTGTCACGAATTGGTTCGCGGCACTATTCTGCTTATGTATTGAACCGGTTGGAAATACGATCACGTCAATAATAGAGGGGGAAGAATATTTTTTTATAAACAGGTAGCAAACGGGCAGGAGGCTCACCTGATGTTAAGTCAATGCCAGGAGGCTCGCGAGTGCGTTTTAAGAATTGGTACGCTCTTTTATAGGACCCTAAGTCGAAATAACAAATTAAAAATAAAATAATTGGTGAAAGATGGCATTCTTTCTTTTTATCTATATATTTTATTTTATTTATTTATTTATTATCACTTCGTTGCATATACATTAATATAGTACAATTGACATAATTAAATAAAAAGGAGAGCAACTGGCGGCCTTATCGCTTTCGAGCGATCTCTTCCAGGCAACCACTGTGAGAAAACAAAAAGTATTAATTACATAAGATAGGCAAGAAGTGCAAAAATACATGTATTACATTTAGTTGGAAACAAGGAACAAAAAACAAACTAAACTAATAAAGAATACATGAAAAAAAAATACTAATAATAAAGTGCACATGAATCATTTTTAATTTCCTAAATTAATTATATAAATAAAAAAGAATCGCAAAATATGTTGCTATGCGCAAAACACGAAGACTATTTTTTTTAAATTTATTCCTTGAAGTCCGAGGAAGGTTTTTATGGAGAGTAAAATTGGAAACTTTAGTTTTATTTAGTACATATGTTTAAATTCCCGAAAAGCGAACATTTTCTTATGGAGTAGCATAGTAAAATGTACCATATGTTGGTATGTAGCTACTAAACAGATAGGCAAAGTAATCTTGTCCCGTCTAATTAAGTTGACCAAGCTGATCTATCTCCTTTCATCACACTGTTAGCACAATTTGATAGAAAGAGACAAATTAATTCTTTATGAAAAGCAGTTTAATTCGAAAGGTTTCGTTGTACGTAAGAGGATTCTTTTGGATGACAAAATGAAATCTATTCCTCCTCTAATCAATAATTATTAAATTTAAATATTTTTATTGAACATATACTTATATTTACTCGTAAGTATAGTTTTCCGGCTATATATCATTTGCTATCTATGAGCTTCTCAGCTAATTTCATACCGCAGTCTGAATTATTTAATTAGCTGAAGTATAATTCAATATAAAAGGCAACTGTCCAAATTTGATTCATTTGTTTTTCGCGTAATTACAATGCTTTTATTACTACATTACATTTTACTTTTACCAGCCCTTAAATGGATCCCTTAGGGGCAATCTGTATCAATATTTAATTTAGTACCCAGAATAGGGCTGTAAACCAGCTCGCATGTGCCGTGCTGTGACTACCGATCACACAAAATACATATTGATACTTTACAAATTCCTTTTGATTTTAATATAAATGAATAGAATACTTTGGTTAAAGAAATTATTGCCTAATGATATGGTGTCATTCAGACCAGTGTTTGCCTCGTGCAGTGTTTCCCAACCTTTCTTGTCCCATGCCCTACGTTAGCCTTTCTAAAATTATTATGCCCCGTAACACACGAGTACATATAACATACATAACTTTATGTGTATTAAACATTGAATTGCTGACCCCCCCTTAACAATCAAGTTGAGTGTGGAGCGTGAGCCCGACGCGCGGTGGGAAACACTGGGCTAGTGGCTTCAGCATGCGACGTCTTAGTTTCGAATCCCAGTCAAGGATATTCTGTCTATATGCCCATTTAACACTCGCTCGTTGTGAAGGGAGACAGTGAAAACCTTAGAATAAAAGGTTGTATGTTTTCTATTAACCGTTTCTATTAAAATACTAAACTAAATGGAAGCCGATTTCGGCGGTGTAATATTTACAGATGATTGGTCCAATATTGGCAATTCCAATAAACTATTTATCGGGTTGTTGGCTCCTACGTCTGTTTATTATGTTTTTAATGAGGTTTAAAATTTGTTAGTTGTTATTTCCGTTTCGTTTTAATATTGACTGTTTTTGCTGTTTTGCCTATTCTATTGTGCATTTAACTTTGTTATTTCTGATTTAATATAATGTGTAGGTATATGAGTAACATTTGTTGAAATTTTTATTAATCACTTTTGTCTTTATATTTGCTTTTTCTTTATTCTCTCTATTTTAGTTTTTATATTATTATTTAATTTCGCTCGCTTGCCATTCTTTGCAATTCGCCCCCCTGAAAGATCGCTTAGTGGCGATGAGGCCGCTCGTTGCACTATATTGTTTTTAAGATTATAGTCTATTTAATAACGTGCAAAAAAGTAAAATAAATAAATGTAAAAATGTTGTATTAAAATAGATTATTAATACTCGTAGTTATTGCGAATTATCACTATTTAATCACCTTCCTAGAAGTTATAGATCGCTGCCATGTAATGTTTTCAAGGGGAAGATGATTAGGTTTTTAAAGTCAAGGTGCTTTTATAGCGTGAGCGAGTATTTAGACAATAAGTTTAACAATAATAATTGACTTAACTTCGTATTATGACATTGCAAAAAATTTATATGACATTTGCATGCCTATTTATATATGGCTGATTGTGCGGATTTTGCTTGTCGTTCGATCTAATTGTACCACTATCTTAATCGCAAATAAAGGATTTATTATTATTTATTATTATTATTATTATCAACCTTTAATGTCTTAAGTGAGCTCTGACAACGTAAAACAATACGTCTTAAGCTATAGACAATCCCATTTTTGACCAGAATCCTCTTTTCATAACACTTTGACTTGACGTCTTTATGCTTAATTTCGTACGAAACTTGACAAACTTGTATAAGCCATCAACGCGGCACTGAAAACGTTTTTGATACAAAGTTTTCCCCTTCACGAATAATATAATCCTTTGACGTTTTCGTAATCCAAGTGTGTCGTTGGTGTCTGTATCTTACAAATCCTAGTTAGTACATACCGTCACTTAATTACGTCTGTGGCAAATAGATACGTATCGTCCAATACAAGTATTTTGTTTTACGTATAATCTTAACGACTGAATGACAACAAATCTTTCTTGACAGATTGATAACAAGAATACATCAGGATAGAGCATTAAATAAAATATAATAAATGAGTGGAGCTACAACCTCTTTAGGTCTCGGCCTCAGACTTCTAAATCTGTTTCATGATCATTTTAAATTCTAAATAGGTGATCAGCCTCCAGTGCCTGACACACGCCGTCGACTTTTTGGGTCTAAGACATGTCGGTTTCCTCACGATGTTTTCCTTCACGGTTCGAGCAAATGTTAAATGCGCACATAGAAAGAAAGTCCATTGGTGCACAGCCGGGGATCGAACCTACGACTGTATGAGAGTCGCACGCTGAAGCTACTAGGCCAACACTGCTCTAGAGCATTAAATAGTTTTATTTATATTTCGATAAAGGATAAGAATTATAAATGACTTCGAGCCAAGCCAATATTTTTTTATAGAACAGGGGGCAAACGGGCAGGAGGCTCACCTGATGTTAAGTGATACCGCCGCCCATCGAAGCTCTTAATGTCATAATGTTTTTAATTCTTCGTCAATACTTTTGCAGTAACACTTTTGTCTTAAACAATGATTAAATCTTATATATAAAATTCTCGTGTCACAATGTTAGTTACCATACGAAACGGCTTGACCGATTTTATCAAATTTTATATGCATATTCAGTAGGTCTGAGAATCGGCTACTTTCTATTTTTCATACCCCTAAGTGATAAGGGTTGTCCATCCCTAACATTTTATTTTTTGGACAAATTTTTTTTTATTTTGACTTGAACTCTGAGGTTTATATAGAGAAAAATTCACAGAACAACATAAAAGTTTTTATTACGGAAAACCGAACAGTCTCTGGGGTAGCATAGCAAAATTATCCATGTTGGTATGTACTAAAGAGGTAAGTAAAATCACATTAAGGAGAAACGAAGTTCGCGGGGGCCGTTCGTTATATTGTAAAATAGTGTTATTTTACCTAAATATGTTATTAGTTACCTACAATACGTTTAGCTATATCATGATATAACTTTTAACAAATTCAAAGTACTAACAATAGTGAAGTCTAGTGAACAAACATAGTTAACGGTATTGTCAGCACGTGTAGCTGTAATGTGATTAAGCAACTGGGGATTCTGAACCCGAGGGAAAACAAAGTTTCTCTCATATTTCATTAGTGAACTCGTCTTAGTGAGACGACAAATGGTGAGAATTGTATATAGGGAATGTTTAGAGCATTGTTTTGAGATGGTCACATCTCTAAATGGAATTTTTAAAAAGTATTACGAAATCAGTGTATTTTATAGAAAGTAGGTTCAGTGTACGTACCAATTCTAATTAATTATTATATCGTCAAGTAATACGTAAGTATTTTCTACATACTTACTTTTTTTTCTTTGCTACTGAGGCGCAAACTAGCTGCTGTGGTCTCTGGCAGAATGACCAGCGCTGTGGAACTTTCTGCTCCTCAGCATAATGCTGAGCCAGGGCCAATTACAACCACAGTACACACACATTGCACACTGGAAGCGAACCGAATGGCAAAAGAAAATTTCTTAATTTTAATTTTTATTGTTTTTGATATGTCATTTTATTTTTTCTTTGAGTATTGTTATTTTGTGTGTTTATGTGTGTGTGTTTTCGTATGTAATAAATGTTATGTCTATGTCTAAGTACCAGAAGTTTACATTTGAAGTACATATACATTCAAAGTACATATTGATTTTATGAGGTACCAGCCTAAAGTCCTGTAAAATGTAGTATTCTATAAGGTGAATTAACAGCCGTTCTTTTGTATAGATAACGGACAACGACTCGAAGTATATACGAGTGGTATTTTGTTAAAACCGGTTTTTAGTCAGTTGTGAAATAAATAAACTATACCTATTTTTTAAAGTCTTTCACTTTCGTCCAACTTAGACTTTGATCCCTTTGAAATGGAGAGTCATGAGCCTTGGGGTTCAAGTGCACAGGCGCTTGTTGGCGCCTGGTAGGTATAGTACTGGTGACCCAAGAGCCTGGTGCTTTGCAACAGCGACACTGCCAGCATTAAAATACACTGCCACAGGGATCAAACTTTTCATATTTGTTTTAGTTTTCAATTCATCCGTTTTTATATTTTTATTATGTAGGTTATGAATATTGTAAATACTTTATATTTGAGTTTATTTTACAAATAGATAATCTATTTTGTTAAATTAAATTTCTTCATTATTTCCTCAACACTATATTTTTTAAAATCTTTAACAAGAAATTCATAACTCATTTCTCGTACATTCTAAACGGCTGTTCCAAGTTTATGGTTATCGCAAAATGAGATTTTAACTGCCATGTAAATAAAGTTGATGGTAGCGTGTGATTTTTCCCCTAATGCTCGGCTAATGCCTCTTTTGATCGTCTTTATTGTGCTATTTTGGCAGTAATCTTCATCCTTTACGATGTGATATGGGTTTCAGAAAACGTAGAGTTAAGTGCAAAGTAGTTGCATTAAATATACCGTACAAAGAATGATATTAGAGATGTTAGCTTAGTTGTTTGTACTAGTATGAACCTCTCATTGTAAGTGGAGGTAGTTAATCTATAAGGTTGATCTATGGAAAAGTGTTATTTTTTGCTTTCCTTCTGGTATTATAGACAAAGAAACTTGCAACATTTAATGCTTCGAAAAACGTACATCCAAACTCAGACCTTATTCATGTTTGTTTATCTAATATATCGCGTCACAATTTTCGTTCCCATACTCCTACGAAACGACTCCACCGATTCTTATGAAATTTTTTAAGCATATTCAGTAAGTCTGAGAATCGGACAACCTCTATTTTTAATCCCTCTTAATGTTAAGGGTGGTCCCATCCCTAAATTTTTATTTTTATGTTTTAAACAAAACAGTATGTTTTATGATACAGCATATAAAAATACATAAAACCCTTAATTTCACCCCTCTACGATCAACCCCTATTTTTATTATAGTAGATAGTTATTTTTATTGAACTAAAAAAATGTTTCTTGGAAATAATAAACATGGCAGAACGACGTTTGCCGGGTCAGCTAGTTTTTTTATAAATTCTTCACAAATCCATTCGGAAGCTAACGTCTTAAAGAAAGCATTGGGTCAACTAATCAGTAGCATTTAATTTCGTGTTAAAATGAAATGTGTAATTATTATTCTGCCATTTGAGATAACACAATGATTCTGATTACAGCTTGTAGTACGTATTCAAATGTCATGAAATTAAGATAGATAGCTGAGATACCATTGGATCAACAGGGTGGAGTGACCTGTTGCAGCTGAAAGTGGCGCGAAGTAGCACAGGACACGAAGCGTTGGACGTTACTATTTCAGAATCTAAGACACATTTTTGGTCGCAGAACTATATCTGTAAGTGAGCGCTTAATCAGACATAGTCTACATAAAAAAGTGTACACAGAATAAAAATTTGTCACAATTTTCCTTTGGCTTTTGCTCTATGTGAGCAGTGTTGGCCTAGTGGCTTCAGCGTGCGACTCTCATACAATCGTAGGTTCGATCCCCGGCTGTGCACCAATGGACTTTCTTTCTATGTACGCATTTAACATTTGCTCGAACGGTGATGGAAAACGTCGTGAGGAAACCGACATGTCTTAGACCCAAAAAGTCGACGGTGTGTGTCTGGCACTGGAGGTTGATCACCTACTAGCCTTTTAGATTTAAAAATGATCATGAAAAAAATTTATCTGAGGCCAAGACCTAATGAGGTGAGGTTGTAGCGCCACTGATTTTTTTTCTCTATGTATTCTCTTTCTCTATGGATGATCTTAACGTATACATCGTAATTAGCCCGTGACCTCACCTCATGTTTGTGTATAATTATGCGAATACAAATATTAATCCTTTGATCAGTAATCAGGCGGGATGTCAATTATTATCAAAATTTAATTATAAAACAGCTGAATTATAATGAGAATTAAAATATTTCGCTCATATTACGTGACAAATTTTGAAATTGAATTGTTATTAAGAAATAATTTGTCATATTTAACGTGATACAAAAGCGAAAAAGAACTTTTTGAACTGAATGACGATTTTATTTTTCATAATCCAGTCTGTGGGTGCCAGTCTATCATTAAAAAACGGGTGCTTAGCTATTTTGACCATATTGCCAGGAGAGAACCAAATAGCTTCGACAAGTTGGTAATGGTAGGGAGGAGTGATGGCATGAGAAATCGGATTCCATCGCCTAGTCTGACCAAATAAAGACAATTATGGGTCTCAATATCCCTAATGCCATGACAAGCTGAAGATGGTGTGGAGGCATCAAGTCGACCTTCAGTAATGAAGATTACGAAGAAGGAGTCTGTGAGTGTATCTCAAATCCAACGAGTACAAACTTGTTGCCTCACGTGTACGGCTTATTATAATAAAGTTAAATTTAGAGAAACGTTAACAGTATTTTACAGCAAGCCGTATTTCTTCCTTTGTAAATTAAACACTTTTAAAATTATTTTTCACTAATAAAAAGTTTTAACATTTAAAATAGTCCGAGAGGTGCACTATTTTAAGTATTAAACGTATCGTTTGAAAACAAACAATACGTTTGTTTTCATATTTATCGATATATACAATGTAGTTCTTATAAGGAAATCATAGTGAGGAAACCAGCAGATGTGAATGTCGGAGAAGTGTGTCAGGCACAGAAGGCTGATCACCACTTGCATAATCACTGTTTCTACTGATTTACCGTATCTTCTACGAATACCACCAGCACGAAACCACGTCTTAGAACCAAACGACGGCGATACAGAACAGATAAAGAAATCTAAGGAAGAGACCAAGAGTTGTAACGCCAGTGGTTGCTTTTTTTTGCTGACTAACACCTACTTTGGCTATCCATTTGAATTTGATATATAAGTCTATAATCTATATACATATATTTTAATAAAAATAAATCTCAAAATATATTGCTAAGCGCAAATATCGTAGATAAATTCGAGATTTTTTTTATTTATTCTTTGAATGCTAAGGTTTTTATGGAGAGAAAAAATATAAAAAATGCAATTTTATTTAGTAATTAGGTTTTTGTTTCGGATAATAAAACAGTGTCTATGGGGTAGCATAGAAAAATGTCGCATATGTTCACGTTCGTTTGGGGGCAGGGAGTTTTATATACAATTCCATTATAAAGTTCTCTCAAAATTCGTTTTCATAGTTAACGTTGTTATTACGTTGTCAGCTCGGCGTTATCATCCCACCGATCTTGACATGGATCGGACAGCTTTGTGCCACAGTGGTGACGTCAATTTGTTATATACCCTCTATATTGTATTCATAGGCACTCCACTTCCTATATCATTTCTTGTGGGGCAGTACCTACCTCTGAGCATACCCTTTTTTATATTGTACTAGCTGTGCCCAGCCACGCTTCGCTGTGCCACATTGATGCTTGAGAAATGAGAAACAAAACAAAGAATACATTTCATATAAGTTTAATTTTGCAATACTTGTGGAAAAATAATGAAAAAAAAAACAAAAAAATGATAGAAAAAATTGATAAAAATCAGCGCGCGAGGTACGTTCCGTTTCACAATTTAACAATCGACCGAATAAGAATACGTTAAATTGCAAGTAGTACGTTGAGGTTCACAATCTTGCGACAGTTCACAATCTCGCGAGATAGATTACAACCTAACGGTATTTATAATTTTACGGTGACATAGATTTACAAATTACGTAGATGTGACCACGATACCCACTTCTCACACTTTTCACACTTGACGGGTGTGGACCATGAGGGGTCGTTAAAATTTTTCTCTAAAATTAAATAAGTCAATCACCGAATTTACTATAGCACTTATATAACACCATAGTGTAAAAAAATACTATATACATATATAAATGATTACATATTTATCTAATAATAAAACTATACATAACAATTAAATATACAGTATGTACAATTTTCTTAACCTACATAGTAATAATAAAAATAATTAAAAATTAAGAAAAAAATAAAATTATATTAATTGTTAAGAATTAATGTACGAACTGTTGTATAATAAATTAATATAATTGAAATTTATTATATATATGCTTATTAAAGTACTTTATTAGCTAAAAAAACTTTGACATAAATATTCATAGAAGACAAGTCTATATATACTTTATTTAATTTACGAATTTATCTTCTTTTTCTTAGGGTGAACATTAGTGTGATACTAAGGTACACCCACACGGTGGTTTATAATTTTAAATCAATAATGAATAATTTAGATGTAGAAATTAAATGCATTTTTAATTGTATATAATATATTGTATTTCAACTATCAGGAATGTTGATATTTTGAATGCAAAATTAAATATACAACAGAATATGAGTAAAAGGTTCACTTACGATCAAATGAAGTGCTGGACAAACAACTTTGTCCCCGAGTGGAGTTAAGTGGAGGGTCCTTCATCCTCTGCGCTGATCGCTACAGTTTATATAGTATAGTTTCATATTGTGCTAGTCAGAGGAAAATATAGCTACAACGATTTTATTAAATGGGTTTGGCAAAGGTTTCATTGTTCCTATTTCATATATACATACATACATACACGCCTTATGCGTGTTGTTTCCACGAGAATGTAAGTGCGTGCTCCTATTTCACCATGCCTCCTGCTGATAGAGGACAAATCTTTGTTTTTAATTTATTTTATTATAAACTATTAATAACTTAAGAAGTCACGTGGAACATGGTGTAATGGTTGCAGCTCCTTACAAACGTGTAAAACAAAAAACTTGGCGTTTAAAAAGAGTGGCGGAAAGTTTATTGCCAGTTCTTCTCTTCCGTTCTACGCCCTTGATTTGAGAATTAGCAGTAAATGTAAAATTAGAAGCATTTATTTATTTCTTTTTTGACGTTCATAAGTGTACATTGTGTTACCTATATGAATAAACGATTTTGACTTTGACTTGGACTTTGACTCTATGTTGTGCCGATGTATATGATGCTTATGCTTAAAATCTTTGTATATTTATACACTCGGGGGCAGATATAGATGGGCAGAGACCATAGATCTCCACTTGAGACTGTCCTGATATACCTTTCTCGCTTCATGCACCATGCATGCTCGTTGGTTATTGGTACTTTTGACCTATCCCTTCTATCGTTCCAGGTGTATATCAAGGTCTACACGACCGGTCCACACCACAGTTTTCTGGATATCCCACTCGTTAGCGGTTTCTCACTCATACTTTCTACATGGCCAACCCACCTAAGGCAATGCCTTTTATAATTAGTTTATACGTGAGTGAAGCTAAAAGCTACTTTTATGTCTCTGCCTCAGATTTCTGTGTCTGTTAGTAGATAACCTTCTGTGCCTGAGACACTATAAAATCGATTTTTGTTTAGGTTTTGTAATTTGATTTTTTTTATTAGTAATTGTTTTGTTTTTGTAATGTTTGTTTTGTTTAATAATTGGTTTGATATTTGTATGATCTCTACATGTCATGTTTGCCTTTCAGTGCTCGTCACATTAAAATTGTATTTTGTGTTTGTTTTTACCAATGTGTCAGTGTGCCGAGCGTTGGCAAGGTTTTTTATCAATAAAAAAAAATATTTTACACTATAAATGCAACAAAAGGAAAGCACAGTAAAATTCAAAGAAAAACATCGTGTATCAACACACCATTTTCCTAAAGTAAAGATAAATATTTTCGCTAAACAAAAAAGGAAGTTATAACACACAACCGCTGACAACAAACTATACTTAATCAATAGAACAAAAATTATAGGAAGATAAAAATATATAAAAAATGTCCCTCTTGTTGAATACGGCAAATGATGATACACAAAGTATTACGAACATCTTTATGAGCAATCTTGGTAACTCGAGGCACTTTAGCGAAATGTACATAAAATGAAATTTTCGCGATAAAAAACTTGAAGGCACCCGTGTTTGTAAACTGTCCAAAGGTCCCGAGTTCAAATCCCGTCGGGGGTAATAAATATTCAGAGCTTCACCTTTGGAACGAGGTTTGCAAGTAGATGGATTTTATTTAAAACTTTCAGTTTTTATCTGACTTCGTTATGATTCGAATACTAGAATTATTTTAAGCAAATGTTATTCGTCAAATGTCTTGATATTTTATTGTTAAACTTTTTAAATAAATTTATTATATACAGTTTGCGTATTTTGTTCTCCGTGATCTTTGAATATTTAGTGTGCATAATTATTATAATTTTAGATTTATTAACCAACTTCAAAAAATAATTTTAATTGACCAGTATGCAAGTGAGTTGGAATGAGAAACTATTTGAGTATAATGATTTGAACTTTCAAGGACATGTTCTTACTTTAGAAAGTTTTTATCCACTAATTTAAAAAAAAGTAATTGCGGGTTAGTAGTTAGGTTAGTATTTTTTCATGAAATTGTCGGTTCCATATGATTGCAAACTGTCGGTTGCATATGATTATATGTTACCTACTTTAGTGAAGATTTGAAACAGGCAAGAGAGAGGTATATCGGATTACAGTAGGCGCCGGAAAGACAGGGGCCATATTACCGGTTGGCCACTGTAATAGGTATCCTTATACCACTGAAAGTTATATGTTCTGTACGCTTGGGTTGTCAGGCAATATGAGTATGTTCGAGGGAACGCAAACTTAGAATGATCTGTGCTAAGAAAGTTCTGAGAATTATTTGTTGAAGGGAACACTTGTATCCTACGACACGATTTAATAAAACAGTGGCGCTACGTTTAAGATCTCAGGTTTCTTTATTTATATCACGTATGACGAAATCATTTGTTTTTCCTTTCATTCTGAAAAGGTGGGAGCTTGTAGTTTATTGTTTATCAGAATGCCAAATCATAAAATGACTGCTTCACGACTGATTTGAGAGCGACCGCCGATGCGAAAACCGCTGTGTGAGTTCGTGAAGTGAGTTACAGAATCGCAGGGCTGTAGTAGAGAAACATAAACATATCCACATGTTACTACTTGGCTTGAGTCGTCAATTATTTTTCATACACACCATTTTTATAAAGAAAAATATCGTATGATAAAGGATCCTGCCATATCTATCTTTTATTGCAGCGACTCTGTTTGAATACTTCTTTGTGATATATTAGAGGCTTACGCACAACCCACATGACAAAGGACACTATATTTCATGCGATAAATTCGACAAACATTCACTGGTAAATTGCGTTAAGTCATATTTTATGAATAATATACTATGTGATGGAACCCAACGAGTGTTCGGTTTTTAAAATAAATCACTCTAGACCCCGCCCTTATGTGAGATAAAACTAAATCTTGTGTTTTGTTATTGAGTCTTATTTCTAATAGAACCTTTCTTCTCCCGCATAAAATATGTAGATACAGATTTTTGTACAAGTTTTATGTTCTATATATTTTGCCAAATTTCATCCTTCCACTTGTATATTTCGCAGCCTAATTAGCCGTTCAATTAGCAGCCTGGCCTTTTAGCTAAACAGCGCCGTTTAACTAGCGGCCCGAAAGTTATTCAGCCGTAGCGTTCGTAAGATTTAATAAACTGACAGACTAATGCTTAGGCCTATCGTTCGATAGAGTGATCATGTGGCAAAAATAAAAAAGGTGAAACATATGACATAAAAAAAGATTTCTTTAAAAATTTAATTGCTTGTGACTGACACAGCTAAATTCACATTATTATTGTCCCTACACTTTGTAAAACAACATCAAAGTTGTAGTTTGCCGACGCTACATTAACAAAAAAAAATCCTTTTAGACTTTAATCCTTGAAATGAATACAATAAAGAAAAAACTTTTTAACCGGATTAAAGTTATGTATTATTATAAATTTACAACTATTTACCATAATTTTAAATTTATCCGACGTTTCGCGTGCTTTACAGCGTGCGTGGTCACGGTGACTGAAGACAAAAGGTGTTGGATGTCAAAAAGTATCACAGCTGTAGAGAAAGTTGCACTATCTGTATTTATTTCCCCGGAGTTGGTATCGACTAAAAGCCTCCATGGTTTTGGCAAAAATGGCTCAGTGTCCTCTATTTTCGCGGATTGTTTTTCTTGAGATTTTAAATTAGATATTATTGGATTTTTCTTTAAATGTGTAAAGGTTATGTTAATCAAAGACAATACTATGAATACAATATTTAATATACATGACACTCATACTAACTGATGCCACAAACTACAAACGTAGCGAACTGGTTATTAGTAGGTGCTCCTCAGATGAAATAATTAATATAACAAATACTTAAAAACGGTTTAAAACGTATGGTTTGAATCTTTTGGAAATATTTATTATTATAAATTCTTGTAAATTATTTGTGTAAATTAATCAGAGATTTACGGTCGAGATTAAATTTAGAAATGAGGAATTATAATTCATAATAAAATATATATCAAAATCTAATCTCATCGAACAATATTAAATTTTGAGTTTAGTTCAGTTGAATGTTTACGATCGTCGTAAAAGCTATAATTTGAAAACTTTTAATTTCTTCGCGGTACTTTATAAAAACAGTCGTTAGCAACTTACTGCTACGGACTTATAATTTGATATTGATTTAAACGAAATCAAAAAATCTAAGGATAACTTAAAACTAAATAAAAACATATTTATGTATATGGTCATAGGTTGCAACTGATTTTAATTGTCTACCAAGTTGGTATAAAATCGGGAAGTCGGGAATGAAATTCCGGACGATAGAAGTGATAGTCTCTCTCATACTATTGAGGCTAATGTTACGTATGACTAAATATAAAATTGATTTAAATAATTAAATCTTATAAAATTTAAGTCATACCAACTTTTCTAAGTGAGTTGTAATTATTCAAGTAGGAAGCTCTCCTACTTTCTTGTAACATGGCTTTGGGTACAATATATTACAATAAATAACATGTCCAAGATAAAAAGAACATTATATAAGAGAGCCAACATGTGTACGGACATTACTGTAAGAGCTGGACTAATGGCTATTAACATTGAATTGTTTCTATTTACACGTCTTTCAACAACTAGACAGTAGTTTTCATTCAAAAAAACAAATTGCTATTCGATTTCTGCCACAGATTATTATGTGAATCACAATACTAAGAAGATAATATATATTTAGACAAACTCTGACAAATAAAAATTGAGTTCTGTAAGAATATAACCCTTATAGTATAGTCTGTTGCAGTAACATATTAAGAAATATTATAAAATATCTATGTAATTTAAAACGGTACAAATGTCTTGGTTATTTGGTATAATACATCAGAAATATAACTTCCATAAAATCAAAATGTAAAAATAATTTGACAGCGGTGGGATTCGAACCCACGCCCTTTCGGACTGGTGCCTAAAACCAGCGCCTTAGACCGCTCGGCCACGCTGCCTGATGACATGTATTTAAATTTTAATGGTAAATTTTACATACTGATTGCGCAATACTACCACCGATTATCTTAATATAATATATAAATTACGTGTCACGTTGTTTGTCCGCTATGGACTCCTAAAATACCGAACCGATAGCAATCGAATTTGCACACCGTGTGTAGTTTGATCCAACTTAAACGATAGGATAGCTTTCATTTCAATTTATACCCGCAATATTATTTTATTGCAAAATATTTGTTTATTATTTGGTAGTCACAATTCTAACAGATGGCGCAGTGTTAAAAGTACCAACGTTTCAGCTACAATTTAAGCGCATAATCACTAAAAAAGCATGGTGGATTGGTGTTCTCCTCCCGTTTCCCTTGAATAGTTTACTACTATGTAATATAACAGAAACTTTAGCCACAGCAACGAGCCGAGTCTGCTAGTATTTTATATATTTAGAGATAACAATGTTTTTACATATCTCATGATTGCCACATGAATATAACGCACATTTAAAGTTAACGATATCTTTATCTATACTAATATTGTTACGAACTAAGATTTGTGTTTTTGTAACGAAAAACTTCTGCACAATTATCGAAGATTCGTTTATTATAACTGAATAACAAAGTTTATATTTATTCGATGTTTAAAATTTAATATACAGCTATGCTGGGACAGGCCGGCATTACATATCTTACCAAACTGATTATTAAAATTGCTACAATTACCTCAAAATGAAAATATAAAAGTAATTAACCTATGTCGTTTGACATAGGTTAATTACTTTTATATTTTATTTATATATTATATTTGTTATTATTTTAATAACACAAAATTTCAAATCGAACTACAATTTATTGATTCTTATAAGTTTCTTTAGCTAAATCGATAAATAATTCACCAGAAACGTTTCTTTCTGATATATGTTTGTTTAAATATAGTGGTAACTCGCCACTCGACTCCCGCGAACAAACGCGACAACGAAATACGAATACAGGTCAAGTGCGAGAAGTACAAATGTAAGGACACACTAAGGACATGACTTTAGTACTTTATAATAAAATACGGAAATAGAAATATCATTTTTAACCTTGTTATATCAATCTTGGCCCAGTGACGTCATGGGATTCAAAACATTCTATATAATAATCTTCAAATATTACTTTCTTTGTGGACTTTTAACGCTTATATCGTAAAGAATAAGTATATTCTCTCAGATTTCTGTTGCATACCCCGAGCGAATTCTTAGGGCGGATGGTTATATGGGACTCGCCACCAACACTCGCTCTAGACGGGGTGCCCGGTGCGGTAACACCTAGCTTTATCAGCGCCCCGCCGTTCATCTTTACACGGGCATGATTGATTTGTGATGACCTTTCATACAGTAAGGGTCATTCTCAAATCGCCCCATCCACCATCTTTGGAGCTGGGGGATCGGCTCCAGTGCGTGCAGAGATGCATCAGGTTTTAGACGCATAGGTGATCAGCCTTCCGCGCTGACACATCTTTGTCGTTACTACCTCACGGTTAAGTCACACTCGGCCAAGCCACCAGGCCGACACACCTTTTATAAAAGAAACGATAAAGACACAATCTGCGTCATGTCCCAATCGCAAGCGTGGGTTTTGAATTGTAAAAGCTATGGGTTCGTATAAGATAGAAGTTCAAATAAACAAAATTTGGTAAAATATTTTCTCTATAGGGCAACAAAAGTATCGTAACACAATAAATGGTCGGTGATGTGGCAAAACGACACAGCGGTATCGTAAGGAAGCTGTGATCCCCTGCCAGTAAATATTGGGAAAACTTTGCTTGAAATATGAAGGCCAGTCTTTTTAACAACTATATTCTGTGAGTTCGGATTTAAATATCGAAATTAAATAAAAACATAAAAAAATTATGCATTGATTTAACAAAACTAACACACAACATAATAATCTATATATATACAAATGAAACCCGTTTTCCGTTGTCACGACATAACATGAAAATGGCTTGACCGATTAGTCTGATTCTTTTTTTATAATATTCCTTGAAGTACGAGGATGGTTCTTACGGAGAGAAAAATTAAAAAAAATTGAGTGAAAAAGTCTAAAAACAACACTTTTCTATATTCCCATACAAAATATTCGTAATAATACTTAAAAGTCAATTTGAACTTTAATACCATAGCATAGAGTTCAAGTGTTAGTGGAGGGGTTCCGGGAAGGTAAATTTTTATTTTTGACATAATGTATTTGTTTTCTTATCAAATTTCTTTTTGTATCTTACTAGCTAGACCGGTGTCCCGAATAGCAGAATAAGTATTTAAAAAAAAATAAAGAATAGACTGTTAGGCGGTACGATGTTCGCCAGGCCAGCTAGTATGTAAACAAAAAGCCTTAGGAATTTTCATTATTTTTGGGCATCGTGACACACGTAGCACACGTGTATTCAAATTGTTTTCACAGACATCAAATCTATAATATGCTATAAGATAAGGAAAAAGCATTCATACTTATTACATACATACAAATTTAATATTTCATTTACATAGGTATGTAAGGAGAAATTCAGAGATTTAAACAAAAAAGGGTCTGATTTCACTCATTACTTAATAGTTAACATATAAGAACTTAGTGTTTATAAGTAGAAGATTATACACATATTATTAAATATATTTAAATACATTCGTACTCACAGTCCTTCAAAAGTCAACCTAAACCACAAGTAGATATGAAACTGCTCATTATAGATCCGTTAAAAAGTCTTTAAATCCCTAAATCTGTACATAATTTACGTAAATTTCAGTTTTTGTATGCATTTACATAAGCCTTTATCTAGCAATATAAAATAATTGCCCACAAATGTTCTGATATTATTCATCTTTCATCCTTCTATACCTGAATAAAGAAACATAGTATATTTTATGTAAGCACTGTGGCAAATATGTCTCGTTTCGTGTGGAATATTTTATCGACATATCACGGTTTTACCTATATTACGTAGAAAAACGCTAAAGCATTTTTTGTATATTGCAAAGGTATAGTCATGCATATTATCGTAAATTCCTTGATGACAAATTGAGGTAAAACTAGTAACGATAAATTAAATTTTTCTCTTATTCATTCGTAACCCAACTGTCAAAAACGTATACCTACCTACGACCAAAATATACATGTCAGGGAATGTTATGATGTTACGATCGAGTCAATTGACAGTTGTTGATTTGGTCATCAATGTCAATCATAATTTAATGTGATTTGTTTTGTTATTATTTCATTGTTTGGAATCATTAAACTTAACTCAACTAATATAAGTAAATATTGATACGACAAATCAGGGCAGAGCAAATGCCTTGAGTTGGCGCCATCTTGACTTTAGACAGTGCGTACAAGGATCGCGTTCTGAGTATTCAGGAAAAAATTGTGGTGATGAGATTTTGGCCCGAGTTTCGTCTAGTAGGGGAGCGAGGGGCTAGTTGTAACAATTTTAACAAATAATTGAATATCATGAAGTGTATTGGCTAAATTATTACCAAATAAACTTTGATCGATACTCTAACTATTAATCTATGAAGTCGAATTGAAATATTATCAAATCGACAGGTAGCTATCTCACAATTATGATTTTTTTGAAAAAAGGGAAGTGTTACAACTTACTCCGTGGTTGGGGCTAGTTGTAACAACAAAAAAAACAACAATATGACTCCTTCAATCTTTATTTTTCGCAGATTTTTTAACCTTTCCTTTCCCCTTTCGCTTTTCTTTATCATCTTTTTTTGCTTTTTCTTCATCTTTTCTTCATATTCCACTCTCAAAGCTTCTTTTTCAGATGTATCTGTCAGAATAGGAGACTTCCTTTTGTGTCTGCAAATTATATTTGTTTTTCGTGGTGGCGCCTTTGGTAATGGTCTAATCTTTCATTGGGAAAATTGATTTTGACCAGAGCAACTTGGAGTTGGTTTTTTCGCAGTTTCAATGTGGCGTATATTTCTGTTGTGGTGATATCCACTTCAGGAGCAGAATCTAATAAATAGTTGTGGATGTTCAAGATTCAACGATAAATTCTCACTTTCATTTAGAACATTTTCTGATTGTTCCGTAGGATCTGGACGATCAGTAACATAAGAGGGCGCAAAGTCACTATCTTGGAAAATATAAACATTCAAAGACCAAATACCAGAAGCTTTAAATCCACTGATGATATTTGCAAGGTTCAAGGAAAGTGATAATGACTCCTTCACTACACTTCGGATGTCATAAATTGCCATCGTTTTTCCTGGATTATTATACATCCATGCAGTCTGTGCTCTGTTCACGTGGTATTTAAAAGGGTCGTAGACTCCTACAACCATAGGTTGCAAATTGTGGGAGCAATTGGGGGAAACGATAACATGATAACATTGTTTTCTTTGGCTTTTTCGACAACTACAATATTCATAAGTGAGCCATGATTATCGAGCAGTAACAGAACTGGCTCTTTCTTGGTAGGTTTCGCGTGTTTGATAAAATGATCTATAAAAATCAAAAATTATTTTTAGTCATCCACCCTGAAGAATTGCCAGCTCCAATGCAATCTTGAGGTCCACCGCGAATGAACATTTCTGAGTATTTAAGCCGGGGAAAAATAAACATCGGTCGTCAGTAACTTACAGCAATCTGGGGGCAAATTGTAACATGTTACAACAAGCCCCGAGGTTTTGTTACAACTAGCCCCTAGATATAGTTCTTAATATTTATCACGATAACTATTAAATCGACTTAGTAATCTCGAAAACTGTTACACATCATCATAAATAGTTATATTGCAGCATAAAATAAAATATATAAAACTTCAAAGCTACGAAAATAGTAAAACTAACCAAAAATTTACGTAAGTAAAATTATAGGTTACCTGTCAACAATAAAGCGTTTGCACACACCCACTCACTACGCCGTCTGGTGGGACCCTGGCTGTGGTAAAGTGGCGTGGCACGTTATAAGTTTAAGATTAGGTAAAAAAAAAACGTGAATAAAATTCAAATTCCTATTGAAAAAGGTCTGTTACTATTTACCCCTGTTACAACAAGCCCCGCGCTCCCCTAGATTGTGATGCCTTAAACCCGCTGGTCGTTATAATAATTAAGGCAAGCACGTGGGGTAAGCAGGTCTGACACCATAATATCTGTCAGAGACGCAGTAAGATTTAATTCAAGTAAATCAAACCCTAAGGTTATATCAAGCAAAGGCAACAGCAAGGCAACCTATGGTACATATTGTACATAGAAACAACAAGAGAGTGGTAATAAAATTTGGTTAATTTATAGATAATAGTTATTAATTTATTTTATTATTCGGTTATGTCGGCGCAAAAAACAATCGTACGCTCGTTCAGTTGACATTCTTTTTTTTTCACTTTTTTTTAATAAGGTTTTGTACTTTATACTATTAGAAAATCCTATACGATATAACCCTCTTTTCTATTCGTTATCGAATGGACTAGCCGAGACAAGAAATTCAATTCGAACCAAACAAACAAACTTAACTTGACGCGGTGCATACCGCTATAACTATTTTCCAACAGTTGATAAATAAGATTTCAAGCAAAGTAAGTTTTAATATACGCTTGTTTGGCGAATCGCCGGGAAATTAACCCTCACTTATTCGCGATGCTTTTAATTACCCACGCTAAATACTAAGCCGCTTAATCTTAACGATGCGATGATACAAACGGTACGAAATTTCTAAATAATATGCTTTAATTCCGAGTTAACTCTTAGTTAAATAAATTGTTATTTATTATTTATTTACACTTCGTTACCATAAATGCAAAATCATACATATAAAAAACAAGAAAAAAAACATATGGTTACATAAGTTATTAGGCAACGGGCGGCCTTATCGCTAACAAGCGATTTCTTCCAGGCAACCCGGATATGGAACAATGAAAAGAAACACCTACAGCGGGTAAAGTAAAAGAAGTGCATAATTAATTAATAAAAAAAACTCATAAACATGTAACTATAACTAAAATTTAATAAAGAAAAAATATATATAATAATATGTATAAACAAAAACGTTAAAGCTAATCCAAACGTTAATTGAGTCACAATTAATATATAATATATAAGTAGTAGCTAATTCTTCTGCTTTAACAATCTTATTGCATATTGTAATACGTAACTAATTAAACGGTCTCATTTTTATTCTAAATATAATACAATAATAAATTGTTATAATAGCTAAACCTACACTTAGATAAAATAAGTCCCATTAAACTGCTTGTAAATTCGTTAAGACAACTCTGTGTTCTCTAGACTTGACTTTGTTTTAATGCCCTATAATCCCTAGATGGGGCAGAGAAGGTCCACAGTGAGTCCATCGCCGTCGGTCTTGACCTTCCTATTTCACCTCACTCCAAGTGTTCTCAAGACCTATCTGTAAAGCCCAAGGTATGCCGCAGGCCTAGTTAGTCCTCGTGGCTTCTTAGCAAGATGATGGTGGCTGGGATGTCTGTACAAATATTAATGAGGAAATAATTCAATGTGTTGATGCAACAAATTAAAACCACGCTAAGAGAATTATTTAAAGAGATCAGTTTTTTAACTGTTGTGTACCCAATATATGTATGAAAATATTATGTACGTTTATAAAAACATTAATAAATTTATAAAGCGCAGTGACTGTCACAATTTAAACACAAGAAGTAGGCATAGACTTGATTTTCCAGCTTTCAGACTTCATAAAACTGCTCACTCATTTATGGGGAAATGTATACAGATATTTAACAAGATTCCGGACTGTGTAACCAAACTTCCGATACATGAGTTTAAGCTTTGCATCAAGAAAACCCTAACAAAGGGAGGATATTACACTGTTCGGCAATTCATAGACGATGACAATGTGTGGGCACTAATGCCGCTATAAGATGGGAAGATGGCGTGAGTAGACATAAGTGTACAAATGTATGCATAAGTGTACAAATTGGACTTAAATGATTAAATGACTTTTTGTTTTGTTTGTTTGTTTGCTAAGCACCAATAATTTTTTGCATCTGTTGCAATTCCGGTAAATTGTGCGGATCAGGTCATAAATATTCAATTATTCTACGGTACGGTTGTGTAAGAAACTGAAGTATGTCAGTCAGTCAGTCACATGCCTGAGGTAGAATGCGAGCGAGCTCTTAACGGAGACTTGATGCCACTCTTAGTTAAAAAAAAAAGACTAAATTATTATTGCGTTAGGACATTTTAATCGTTACGTAACCATGAAACAAAACACCGCCCTATTAAAACGCCTCGTTAAAATGTGACTACAATTTATAATCAATAACCATACCAGACAGGTGACATCAAAAGAGAAAAACTCTCTGAAGCGGTGACAAGCAACCAAAATAACTAACGACCAAATTAAACTAACCGTCATATATGGGAAAATAGTCTTTAGTCCCTTTTAATAACGCCAGAGTGGGGTTAATCCAATTTGTCCTCGTACATGTGACTGCTCATGAATAGATATTGCAGCCAAACCGCGGGAAATTGGAGTTTGGTATAAATTATTGTTTTATACTCTATTTGCTTGTCACTGGGTTGCGAGACGTTATTCATTACCAGGTTGTTGAAAGAACTATGAGATTGCGACAGCGGATATGATTGGAGTTTTTGTTAAAGGCTATACTTTTGTTACGAGTATCACACGGTTAAGCAAACAAACTATAAGGAAAATTACATTCTGTGGTTACATTAATCGGCTTAAAGATACTTTATTTCTGAGGAATTTCAAAGAAGGTTAGTATTGAAATTGTTTAAAGAAGTAGAATAAAAAGTAGCTATATCAAATAAAAATATTAGTTGCTATGAATATGTACAATATTTTTTTACAAAAGTGCAGGTAGGTCGCATCGATGTTACAAAACGTATTATGTGACTAATGAATAGTAATAATTTAACCACTTTATACTACTACTACAACGGGCAGGATGCTCACCCGATATAAAGTGATACCGCCATAAATGCTGCGATACTGGAGTGCGTTTTAAGACCCTTTACAAATTGGTACGCTCTTTTCTTGGACCTAAAGACTTCTAACATGAACTATAATACCAAAGACAATTCTTTTTATTAGTAAACATAACTATCGAATAAACAGTAATTACAATTTTCTTAACATGTGTTATAATAAAAATAATTAACAATTAATAAAAAGAAAATTAAAACAAATTTAAAAAGTTTGGTCCCCGTGGCAGTGTACCTTTAACACTGCATACCCTCGCTGTATTGCGATACTTATTCGTAACTATAATCACAATTATTAGAGTTATGGATATTTTTTACATCAAATAAGTGTTCCATTGGTACTAGCTCGAAACGATCGTCATCCTGAATGAAACAAATGAAACGTTGAGTTTCCAAATGTGTTTTCAATACTGCGTTACTTCTATCTAAATGAAACAAGTCTATGGTATTTACAATTTTTTTTTTATAAATTAAATCTCATTATCGTTTTACAGTCTTGTACCAAACGTTTAAAGCGAAAACATTTCTATTTTAACTACATTTTTGTATCTTCATAGTTCACGGAAATATTGGTAATATTATTGCATTAATTTTCTGTACAAATATGGCTCATTAATTTGAAATGTCAATTAAATTCATGACCAACGTGAAGTAATTTGAAGTAGAGGATTCATCAGAGGGCATGAATTAGTGATGGCTTACCGCATCGCACTTGTGGGCTTGTTCGACGTGATAGCTTTATGCTATACAATGTAAATCAATTATTATATTGAATATACAGAAAATGAGAGGTCAGAATTCAAAGCACAAATTTCATATTATCCAGTATACCGTTAAGTTATTAAGCAGATGGTGACCATGTATTTAGTTTAGCAAAGATACTTGCCTTATCCCTTATTAATGATAAGCGGTGCTTTTTAAAGGTATTTCAAACATATGCTGTATTTTGTAACCTCCGTATTGCGATGTAATACTTATACATGACGTTTAATGAGTCTTACGTCCTTCTGCCCTTGTGAGCGTGTTTGCTGTTATTTAGCGACATCTTCAATCTGCGGCTTGAAACAATACAATGTATGACGTCATTGTATAACGACACTGCCCATGAACACTCACTTTGCCAGAAGGCACGCAAGTCTGCCAGTCTTTACGGAACCCCTTTTTTCTTGAAGGACCTGAAGTCGTATTCGACTGGAGGAAAGCACAAGTGATATACTATATTATATTATATAACTGATAACGATTTTATATACCCTAAGCTTTAGGCTACGAAGTGAATAATTTTGTTGAACACCATCCTACCTCTTTACATGAATACATAAGACAGCTAAGTCTTCACTAACATACAAATCTGCATAATCCTTGCGAAACTAACAGTTTGCTTCAGGGTTTCTTCATTGTATGCGTAATTATATATAATAATCACAGTTGCTTTAACCTATATAAGTTTAAGTACTAGGTGCATGACTATGGGATAATATTAAGTTAATAAAAAGCCTTTTGAATAACCTCTGATTTTGTCGTCAGATTTCTGTATTTTTATTTAGCCTTGACATTTATATCTAAGACCTAAATGCCTTTCTTACAAAGATTTCCTTCACTATTTAAGCATATTTAAGGTACATAGTTGTTAAACATTGCTAGGGAACACAAATGCTGCGGGTTTTTCCCTCTCAAAGGGACTACAAAATTTTATTTTATATCATATATAATTTTTCATTAATTTTCACTATCATTTTTCTGCTCCTGAGAAAAAAATTGTTTGTTTATATCCATTAGTGAATCTGGGACTGAAGCCGAGCTGAAAGCTGAGCTCTTTATACCAGAAATGTTCGTTACTGATAAATACCGACTATTCAAATTGTGAATAGGATCTTGGGTCATTGTTCTCCAAATGACTAAAACGCAGTTACCACAGTCAAATATCTATTTCTGGTATAAATGTCAAGGGCCTGACTGAATAGCTTTCTCCGTTTCTATAGGTTTTAAATTGTACACTACTATGGACCGAGGACTAATTTTATTAGTTTTAGTATAATGATAAAGTAACAAGACCTTTACCGAAGTAATCGTCGTAATAATTATATCTAGGTGTAAACTAAGCTGCAAAGCTTCTGATACGGAAGCAATGGGCAGTGAAATAAACTTTTAAGCTTCCGAAAACTCATATGAACTTTTACTATACAAGGACTTATATTATTACTAGCTGATCCGGCAAAGGTCGTTTTGCCATGTATTATTTATAGTAAAAAATAGGGGTTGATCGTAGAGGGGTGAAAATTAGGGGTTGTATGTATTTTTTAATGCTGTATCATAAAAAAATAAAAACAAAAAAAAATATCTAAAAATTAAAAAAAAAAATTGAGGGGTGGACCACCCTTATTATTTAGGGGTGTGAAAAATAGATGTTAGCCGATTCTCAGACCTACCCAATATGCTTACCAAATTTCAGAGGAATCGGTCAAGCCGTTTCGGAGGAGTATGCAGACTAACATTGTGACACGAGAATTTTATATATAAGATTATATAAATAAATCATGAATACAAATGTACCACAATAGGTAAGATTGTAAACCGTTCCGTTAATTAATATAAAAAAGGGTGCGTGTACTTATGTACGCGCGTAAGAAGTTATACTTCTTTGGTATTATTAAAAATAGTTGTTGATTGCATGCAAATAATTAATTACAATTAAATAATCAAAGACTGGAAAAGGAGTCATAAAGTATATATAGTCAATAAAGTTCAGTTTACATTTGAAAAATTCAATAAATAAATATTTAATATTATTCTCTTACATTAAGTGAAACATAAATTCTTTGATTATTCGAATGTTGTTTTTAAATTATGTCCAATGCCGTAGCATCTTCCGTGGGCAACTTCATTCTGTTTATTTTGTGTCACGATTTTACGATGCGTGCGCATCGTAAAATTTCACTCTCATCAATTTTTCATAACGCACCTAAAGAAGTATAACTTCAATAACAATAAACAAACAGTAAAAATAAACACAAAGTACTCGATGTATCCTAAAACAGTTTCACAGGGAGTTAATATTATATACAATTAATAATTATATACAAACATGACAGCACACCGGTAAATCAGTCGATAATTCAAAATTAAGGATATCACAGATAAGAAGACGACTAAATAATAAATAAAAGTGAAGGAGTGGAATTCCCTGTCCCTTTCAATATCAATAAAAACCAACAAGGCCTTCGAAAGCTAGAACATTTAGCACAGAAACAAACATAATAATATTAAATCAATTGCGCCTACTTTCTAATGTAGATTGTAAGTCTTATAAAGGATATTTATGAACAAGGGTTATATTTAAATCATTTTCTTAACGCACAACAGTATATTGCCATTCTTCACTTAAGATATTTCTGGAGTACATGTTAAAGCGGTACCGAGCGCTTGACATGGCGAATGGCTTGAAAATACGGCCTCCCATTGTCCTACTTTGCAAAATAACGTCGGCTTTATCTTCTTTATACATTTAAATTAAGTCTACACGTGAATAAGATATTAGTTTTGTTTTTTTGTTCCTGTTTAGTTTTGTCTTAATAACTATACGTATTATGTTTTTCTTGCTTACCTTATCTAATTTAATACTTTTTTTCACAGTGGTTGCCTGGAAGAGATCGCTAGAAAGCCATAAGGCCGCGAGTTGCCCTACCCTCCACTTAATTTTGTTCAATTTTTATTATGTTAATGCAACGGAGTGTTAATAAATAAATTAATAAAATGTATGTAGTTATAACGAAATGAGTCTCTTAAATCTGTTTCTTGAATATTTTTTTCCGTTACAGGTAAGTAAGTGACCACTAATTCAAAATTGCTTTTATAGAGTAGTTTTAGAGTTAGGTGTACTGATTAAGCCAAGATATATTCTGATAAAAGCTAAGTTTGGTTTATTTTACGTATACATTTATTTTACATAATTAAATTGTTTTCAAATTAAATAATAAAAATCATTACCGAATATATTTACGATTAATATTGTACTACCTTGACGAACATGTAAAAATATAAATTGCGATACGCTTCTTATGCAAAGATAATACATGTTTGTATTTGATATGCCAAAAAATACTGCACCCAACTAAGACAGAATAATAGACGTTTCGAAGAAATACAAAGTTCGATAAAAATGTATACGAAGAATTGCCAAACATAACAAGCATTGTAATGTAGACGTAACGCTAAATTACAATGTGACATTTACGCTCGCCTGGGTGTAGCTTAACAAGTACCATTCATAAATGACATATTTTCTTGAAATAAGACAACGCTGTTACTAGTTCCTTTATAGTCTAGTCGACAAGTTGAAATGGTACAAAATAGAGATACTGCTCTTAAAATTATGTGCGATAGCTCATTGGATCCGGAATCACGTCTAGAAAAATGTACCGAAAGCACATAAAAAATTGCAAAAGTTATAAACAATTAAAGATGAAAAACAAAAGTGGCATTTCAGTTTTTGCCAATATTTTGTTTTTGTTTTAATAAATTTTTAAATATTTAAGAAATTGATGCTATCGCACATAATCATAAAGAGCAGTATCTCTATTTCGTACCATTTTCAACTTGTCGACTAGACTATTTAAGTGTGTTGCTTAGCATAGATTGTTTGAATGGTAAAATCTACTTACAAATAGCAATAAAACCATCGTACAGAAATAGTTATTAGAAAGCATACACTCATTAAGTACATTCATAGAAAATTAATTCAAATTCAATTTCGTTTATTCATGTAGGTAACACAATGAACGTCAATAAAGAAATACATATTAAATGCTTCTAATTTCACATTTACTGCCAGTTCTCAAATCAAGAGCGTAGAACAACGAGAAGAACTGGCAACAAACTCCCCGCCACGTTTTTTGTGTTTCCGCCAAATTTCACTCAAATATTCACCTGTAATGATGTCTTATTAAGAAATGCAGGTTAAAGCAAAGGTTAGTTTAGGTAATTTCACCTCTAATTGAGGAAGTGGGAGTATAAGCTAGATACAACGAGATGTATTTATTAAATCACAGCCAAACTGTATAAAACAACTTCCCTTGAGCTAAGATACATTTACATCTAGGAAATTAGGGATAAGCCAATCGCTGAAGCCAATAGGCCAACCCTTCTCAAGTGATTGTTTTGGTAGTTAAATAATAAAAACAATATTTATTATTAGCGTGCGGGGCTTAATTACCACTGAGAGTTGAAGATTGTTACATAAGTAATATCACAATTAAAATCGTGGTTTGTTGCACCCTTAGGGGTAAGACCTACCCAATAAACAAAAAAATACAAGGTTATTATTCCGGTATAATATTTAAAAAAAATTGGTTTATTGGCGACACTTTCCCAAAAAGCAGATGCCAGTGGCCCCGCAAAGTATTTTCCAGGGGCGGATTACTGGCTTTTTGAGTTGCAGCTCAGGGCCCCGTGAATACAAAGGGCATCAAGTACCCACTGATAACAATAGGCGATATTTTGTAAAAAAAATATCTGAAATTTTAAAAAATCCAAACAAGGTCCCAGGATCAATCTATCCGTGTGCGATGCGCGTTTATCGAACGGAACGGGGATTCCCCGTCGCTTGTTTTCGGTCGATATATTTTTTTTACGTGCGCGTCTATTACGGGGGAACTTCCCCGTAATAGCTCAGAGATAAATTCACGATCCGCCCATGGTCTTTTCTGAGTATAATTTCGACAAAAGGAAATGATTGCATTGTCTGGAAGCAACCAGTGGCAATTTTTTAATGTTTATTCTTAATTTTGCATTGTATTTTTTGGTGCAATAAACCTTTAACGTTACATATTAATGCCAGAAACGTCAAATAATGTCCTAAATACAGTCCAAATATATCTATCTACTATAAAATCAACCCTATTACAATTTTGTCGTAGATGATCCTCAAATATAGAGAAATACCAAAGGATACGTATCCTAAATTGATGCCTAAGCCCAAAATCTTCCATGACAGCCTCCTTTCAATTTCCGTTCAGTAACGTGAGTTTTCATAGTTATTGTAAATGGTCGAATTGTGTGTTTGAGACACAATATTAAAAAGGAAATAAGTTGAAATATGATGCGGCAAATAAAATCAATGTTTTCTTTCTTCTACTATTTAATTTTTTCCGTTACAGGAGGCAAATGGGTAGGAGGCTCACCTGATGTTAAATGATACCGCCGCCCATAGACACTCGCACTGCCAGAAGCTGCAAGCGAAATAGAAGCAAAATGTCATGCATCCACAGTGAGTTAATATTAGTAAGTGATCTTAGGTGGGTTTGAGAAGTGAAGAATTCTGTTAAAGTGTAGTAGAACACTAGATTATAAAAGTTTGTATTTAAAGTTTATTACGGGTGCTAAGTATATACAAGTGGATTTCTGTCTGAGGGAAACTCTATTGTTCGGGATTATTGATTTCAATTCTTCCCTAGGGTTATCAACATATGGATTTGATATTTTTGTCACACGTTTTTAATAACTAAACCCTAAAGAATCAATTGACAAATCTATCATTATGTTTGAGATGATGAGTTATCATACAGTGATGAAACCTAATTTAATTTCCCTTACTCTAACTTAATAATTGGAATAACATTTGAAAATCTTTCGTAGTTTAAAGGTTTGCGTAATATATTTTTAGCACTAAAGCTGCCAACCAGTAAAGTTTTCTTGTGTTGCTTAAAGCGCGAATATATTGAAATTAATAAACGTTGGCAACCCTCTGTATCTGCGGTGAGGTGTCTATCACAGACTATACCGCGAGTCGCGTTCACTCTGACAAGAACAGCGTTTGCTATCGCATTGAATAACGAGATTTATGTATTAAATAATAAAATAAATTTTCATTCAATAAAAATGGTAATTATTGTGTAGTAGTAAAAGTCTATATTATAGATAATTTAGAATTATTATATTACACATCGCAAAGGTTTTGATTAATACATTTTTGTAGTTCATATACGAAAAATCTATCAACGGATATCGTAACTTCTACGCAATCTGATAATGAAAGAATCGCCTTCAGGTTCTCTTCGTCTTCAAGTAAAAAAACATCTAATTCATATTGTAGTCAAGCCATTTTGTCACTTGTCACTATTGTCACTATTACCAAGTAGTAACTTTAACAAGTATGTAGTTTCTCAAAATGCTAGCTAGAAGCTAACAAATAAACTATTTCCTACTAAAAATGATATTTATTTATTCCGTATTATCGTGTCGTTCAGTCGTTTTAGAACTAAGCGTGTTAAAGCACTTCCACGATGCACTATGAGAAACCATTGAAATAACGACCGAATTAAACTTAGGTTCCTTCCAGAACTAAGCATACCAATTCTTAATATCCCGACAACTTGTAAGCCATCTGGCAATATGAGTGTCCATGCGTAGACGGGTCACATAACAAAAGGTTGGCGTCTTTTTTTATAAAAAAAAAACAAACTATGATATGGAATTAAGTCTATCCATAACCATTTCAATGTTAAATTATATTAAACGCTTGTTTTTATATTAAAATTTGTTCCTTACAACTTAATAAGCTTCATAAACGTTACACGTATTCTTCGAACTTGTACGAGTATATACTTTCGACCTATATCGCAAAACAAAACTTGAACATAGCGTTGACGATAAAAATGTTGACTAAGGTGCTAAATTTCAGCGGGCCACCTGCAGGAAATAGGATACTTTAGATGTACCACAGTTTACTTAATATTGTCTTTGTGTTACGTGGGTATTACATAAAAATTTTGCCTGATATTACCTTAACCCGTGGACCATTTTGCCAATAGCTGGCCTTTAGAAAGAGTACGTTTTATGAGCTAATTTTTGGATAAAGAAGTTTAATTCGTATTGACACATTACAAATAAAACTTCAAAGACCGGCAACGCACTTGCGAGCCCACTGGCAATGTCTATGGGTAGCGGTATCAGTTAACATGAGATGACCCTCCCTGTTATATAATTTTTTTTTAATTGTGAATACTTTATTCATACACGCAATGTTGTATATATGTATTGTTGTATATATATGGTGACTTTAGCTCACCGTGATGACTCGCATACTGAAATCTCGTGCAGTGTCGCACATCCATAAAAAGGCATTTTCCTCACTTTATTCGCCGAGTTTCTGAAATCCGCCTCACTGTAGCGGACAAGAGTGAACGGTAAGATTTTGTATGCCTCAATACTATTGAATGTTTTATTTCTCGAGTCTAACAGATAAATGTAAATACGAGTAAACATAATTTTAGGCAATAGATATATTTCGAGCGTTTTCAGAAATTCTTACCTGTAACTATTATTGTAGCAACCGTACAACCAAATCGTGCCTTGGACAAATTGACAAATACCTTCTTTCTATGTATTTATGAATAGTCTTTTTTTGTCCGAGACCGATAAAATCCTTCTGGGTCAAAAGTAATAATTATCAGAAACTGTTCAAAGCCATTTTTCCATGTTACATTTAAATTGAAACTCAGTTTGAATAAGCCACTCTGTTAAATGGTTTATTAAAAAGTTACCACATAAGCCACACATCTACAACGCTGCACTATTATTTTAAGAAAATTATATTGGGTAACTGTTAATTCTATAGTCTATGGTCGGAACATTAGAACCACGTTTAATTGTGCCCTTATTTCTTTAGATAACGAGAGAACTCAACGTGTTTCACGTAGGCTTTAATTAAAACCCGCACAAATAATTTCCCCCTCCTGGGAATTCTACTTCAAAGCTAAGATACGCCGAAAGCCAATTATAGTATTCAAAGGTACTGGCTGTAGGAGTTTATTATTTTATTCACTTAAAAATTAAGTCTTTTTCTATTACGAAATTTAATTTAAGAACTATAGACTTAGTTTATTAAAAAAAATAGCAATTATTCCTGATTCCTTGGTACCGAAGACTCACCTACTTGCCTATCAAGAGTCTAGAACTCCTATCAAAAACAGTAATAATAAAAAGCGATTTATTTTAATTTTATTTGATAATATTGTATCCTTGTATTATCCCTCTTATATCCAAAATATGCAATAATGGTTCCTAGTATTTGTTATACCAAAATGATAATGAATATATGAACTGTAAAAAGCATGAAAACCGCTACTTTGCCTCAGTTTCGACCAAATTTCCACGTTAAAACAATGTTAGTGTGCAATTTCCCGACTGAAACGGGCCGACGCAAAAAGGCAACACGTGGAAAACTTTTGTAAAATTGAAACCGGAACTAGCTTCATCTTGTTTGAGCGCCAAAGGTTCAGACCGAGGTCTAGGAAATGCAACCTTTTATATTATTCAATAGAATAGAGTGCTGTTCTAAGACATACCGTAGTAACTGACGTTGCATTTTTCCAAGGTACCATTATTTATCAAACACAGCAAACTTGCGACTTTTACTTTAATCTTCTTTAAATGTTTTTAACCCGGTAATTGCATGTGTAAAAATAGTTGGATAATCTTTATTTTAACAGGCCACACACGATGTTAATGAACAAGTGTATATCTCACCGGGATATAACAGAATCCTACGAAAGTTTATAAATTTCCTAGGAATTCCTAGTTCCTCTTCGGACGGATGTCTGACTCGACCGGAGTGTTCCATGAGACCGCGCAACACTGCTTTACGTTCCCGTGCCACGGACAGGTGTATTTAAACATCACCAACTAATAATAAATAATGTACTCCTAAGGTAAGGTATTCCGATTATTATTATGTATGTAGCTCTTGACTGATTACATAGTCGGTTAAAAGGGTTTATATTTATAGAAATAAAAATTCAACTTCCAAACGTATCTTAAATTCTATTGCATAGTTTTTTGTGTAATTTTTCCACCGCGGTCAACGTAACTGAAATAGTCTTCATACACTTTGTTCCAAAAGTTTAATTTTTCCATTCTAACTGTCGTCCCACGTCGCATCACTCTTAAATTATCATTTATTGTTAAAAAGTTTCCTTCTTTACCATATTCGGGCCACATTATGTCATTATTTCTATGTGGAGGCGTTGGGTTTCTGTAAAATTTAGAATTTCATATAAAATACATACATGTTTATTATTAAACTGATGGTGGCAATGTCACCACCAGTTCACCATAGTTTCCATCCCCGTTTTAAATTAGTATAGGTCAAAGTCAAAGACCAAAAAACTTTTATGGTTATTCAGATAAAATGAAATGATATCTCACCCATATTTAACAAAATCAGTTAGGAAATCAGTCATTGTGACCAGCATTTTCTTGCTTCTACTGTCGATATTATCAAGAAATGGTTTCGTCGATTTGGTACGAAAAATGTATCCTAACTCATCAGCATGGATAGCTCCAGTTGTGTTCAGTCCGTATGTGATTTTGGCCCAATTTAGCATACCATCAAAATCTAATTCATATAAATAAAGATTCTTACTATTACTTCGTTCTTTATATTTCCTTATCCAAGCATCATTGCTATACACACCATACGAAATATCAGTTATATAATCAATTAAACACATCAAACAAAACTCGTCACCCGCAATATTAGTTTTACCAAAGTAAAAATAAGTAATTGCTTTTGCTAATTCTTTTGCCTTCTTGGAACCTGGTGGGTACTGTATATCTGTTGGTATAAGCCTTTCTAAATCTCTTTTTAACTTTTCTAATTCCTTAAGATTATTAAAAATTGTTTTCAACATGAGAGCGCCTTCGTTTGAAGTGTGGCCAATGAATATTGGAACTTGTGGAATTCTGTTTTCTAGTATTTTAGCTGGTACATCTTCTACACTTGGTTGGGCACACATTTTGTCAATACTAGGAATAAACGCTGAATACGGAGCTAAGATGTTATCATTGGTTTTATACATTTGTTCGAATGCATCAGTAATTTCAAATGCGTTCATCTTCCTTAAACGATTTAATAAGGTAGTAGTATCATAGCCTTTAATACCTAATATTTTACCCAGTACGAAAGCTTTATCTTCGGGATGTCTAATAATACCTCTAGGACTAAAAGCGCCACCAGATAGCAAAACTGCTTGTTGAAAAAGTCCATTAGTATTAGTTGACAACGTTAACAGATTTGTCAATGAAGCTCCTGAACTTTGGCCACCGACTGTTATTTTACTTGTATCACCTCCAAAATATTTTAAGTTTTGTTTTATCCATTGTAAAGAAAGGATTACATCTTTAAGTGCAGAATTACCACAAGCATCCTCCGTATTCAGTGATAAAAATCCGAAGGCATGCAATCTGGAATAAAGATTTATATGGTAGATAAAATTCTTGCAATAATAATTATTTTGCAGGTATTTTGTTACTAGAGAATGATCATATGTAGATGAACGTAAAAGGATGAGAGACAAAGGTTCATTTCTTATAATAACTTATGCTTCATTGGTTACTTTTAAGTTTATTGCATGTACGGCTATCTTTTTATTATGATTATTTTAAAAACGACGATAATCTATTGTTAATCCTAAGTACTATTCTCATGTATGTGACATTTTTGTCATTATTTAAGAAATAAAGTCTTAAACCTAAGCCAGTTTCTCAGTTATTGATCTCGATTTACGTAAATAAATATCTCTATAGATATTAAATTCTCGTTTCACAATTTTCGTTCCCATACTCCTCCGAAACGGCTAAACCGATTCTTATGAAATTTCTTATGCACATTCAGTAAGTTTGAGATCGACTACTATCTATATTTCAAACCCCTGATAAGGGGTGTTCACCCCAAAAATTTTATTTTTATTTTTTTATGATACAACATACAAAAATATATACAACCCCTAATTTCCACCCCTCTACGATCAACCCCTATTTTTTTTTCTAAAAAAATGTTTCCTAGAAATAATATACATGGCAAAACAACGTTTGCCGGGTCAGGAAGTAATTATATATATTACAAAGTTTCATGCCATTTTTCTTAATAACCCAATGACCGATTACAATTTAGTTAAATAACCATACCTATAATTCATTGTGACAAAAATAATATCTTTCTGCAGTAAGTACTGAGGACCATACATCAAATCAGTATTTCCAGAAGACATGAAGTGACTACCGCCATGAATAAATACAAATATTGGTAGTGGCTTTGTTATATTTGCTGGTGCATATATATTTAGACTCAGGCAATCTTCGTTCATCTGATTTCTTTTATACTTCATTTCCATTTGTGGACATACAGGTCCGGTTCGCGTTGCATCAAGAATGTGAGACCACGATTTCTTAGGGATAGGCGGCTGGGAAAAGTCGTAATACATATAGTAGAATCGTTTAATTTAGTACTGTTAAAAAACAATAATTAAACAAATAAATCTTATAACAAATAATTGTATGCTTTTTTTATTGAAATTATAATATAACTAATATTTCGGGCGTTATTAAGAGTCGAAACTTCGCGCGAAATTTTGAAGGTAACTCCAGTATGTCATAACCTAAAAAAAACATAAAAAATCCTTGAGCTGGACATCCTTGCCAGTCGAACTCAGGCTAGCTAAAAATAAATATCTATGGGATGAACATGAACATTGAGCATACAATAGTAAAGATATTTAACAAGAGGTAGGCATGAATTAGATCAATATTTATACCCGTAAATCGTAAATTTTAAAAATTATAATTTTAACAAAAGCTTCTTATACATAAACATATAAAAAAACATACCTTAAATCTATTCTCACCGGCAGTATTTTCAGCATACGGTATCCCTTCAAACGAATAATAATAAAACCCTTCAAATTCATTTAATTTTCCCTTGACGAGTCCACTATTGGTATTCACTATATCACCGAAAAAGGCTTGAGTATTTTCACATAAATTAATAATTGCTATAATGTGAAAAACTACAATCTTTTTCTTTATGACAGCCATGTTACATGATCCGTGACTCCAATTAATATGATATAATATGTTTGGTTCTAAAACTAATGATTATAACAAAAAAATAATAGCACTCATAATATATGTATTGAATTTTGGTAGTTTTAATTAATTTATTAGGTAATTACTTTTGTAATCGTAATCGTTAGGTGATTAGGCATGTAATTAATTTGTTGTTGTCCTTGGTTATATTTTAAATTACATGTGTAAGAATTTTCTATTTTCTCAAATAATTTTTGTTTTATCATTAAGTTCGCATACGCACTATCAGTTTTATTGTCGAAATCATTGGATGTGTACTAGATGTTGTATTACACTAACATTAACAGTATCTTTTGAAATAGGGATTATTCTGAAACAAGCCGTCTCACGTCAAGAAGTATATAGACTACAGAAGTTTTTCCATTAAACAATACTGAACCCGCTCTCAAGTTTGCAACTAATATTATAAACTTCATTTTTATACTTGAAAGCACATCATTGTACCTATAACTTAGTACAATGCTGTATGCATAATAAATTCGTTTAAAAAAATGAGCCAACTATAAAATGCAGTTTTAAGTGCAGTTGAAATTGATTGAAGTCAAAATATAATAAAATTGTGCACTTTTTACTGGTCCCCAAGCCGTTGTTGACTTTTGAATATACATACCTTCGCTTCTTGAACATAGTATTAAATCTGTCATTCTTTTGATGTTGAAGTAAGTCGCTAGGAAGTGCAAATAATCGCATTTGCAGTGCAGTAAAGCTCCTTTTATCGGTCGTAAAGTCGCGGTGGCCGTGCCAACTCCCACTTATTGCCTGCCAAACCATTCGCGACAAGATTTTATTGCTTGCAATTGGTATGTCTCAATTTTAAACGTGTATCCAATGTGTTGTTGCAAAAAACCGTAACGTTTTTATTGTTAATTAATATATATTGGTCTTAATGTGGCATTTTTGTAAATTTCACATGGCGTAAACACAGTTTGACAGAAAGTGGAAAAGTACTTTTGTTAAAAGAGATTAACATACTTAAATATGTTTTATCATTATAAGTACATATGCATTAAAATGTGTAAGATTTAGGAACCCATTTAAGTAAAAAATACCTGTGCTATTTTTGCTTATGAAGCAGCACTTGTATCCAAACAGAAGACGTGAACCATGCTGCATTAATATAACATTAAATAAGTAAAATGCTAACATATGACATCGATCTGTGTTTATAAGAATATTATATCTATAAATAAAAGCCATTTTGTATTTAATTACCGTAAATATATCAGTTACCTATCTATATTTATCCATAACAATTAAAATAAATCTCGTTAGTTGTAAAAGAACTATGTTTTAAAAAAGAACTATATTTTCCTTGCCTATATTGTTAGCAATTACACACATAAGATAATAAATAATTTCTTAATTAAAACTAAGTATTTATAATTAAAATATGAATCTTATATTGAAACATTTATAGTCAAGAGACAATTTATAAGAGAAAAACCAACAAAACGAATTAATTGAAATTCCAATTGCTTTTAAAGATGACAAATTGTTCATTTAGTATATTGCTCTCTAACCTAACAATAACATTCTATTACGTGACTGCGAAGACAGCGTTTAATTACAGACTTTGACAAAGCGTCAAACGTTTATGAGAAAAACACTTCAGAAGCTTTTTCTTTGCTTAAGCAAACTTGTATATTTTATATTGGAAAATAAAGCTATTAGCAATATCAATAGCAATTACGATCACAACTTTAATGTTGAGTTTTCGTACATTGCGATTCTAGGTTACGATTGTGATTAACGCTACGGATATTGAGAGAACTACATCAAAATTTCAAACACTTCGGGGTTAGTATACTTTCGCTCTTAGAAAAATTTATACTTACTGACACGGTGAGGGACAAATGTTAGTAAAGTGTAATTTTTCCAATTCCCGTATTGACTTTGTAAAGACACATTTGGATTTGAGAACTGACGCAACTCATGCCTGCGCACTATGTTTTTGAGGAGTTCTTTTTGCATTATAATTTATTTGGAGCAATGGCGCTGCTATCAGCTGCCATTATTACTATAATTTAATAATATCAAATTCAAATTACTTCAAAACAGTGGTTTATTTGATTTGTCAATGTTGCTACATCTACAAATCAAGAGACTATTTGATAATCTGTAGTAATAGTAACTTCGGTTATTGTTATTAATGTCGGAGCAATTGCATTAGTGTCAATTAACATTGTCATTATAATTTAATAGCATCAAAGTAAAATTAGTTTTAAATCTATAAATTAACGACTATTCAATGGTCGATAATAATAATGACTCCACAGTCACTATTATTATTACAAGTCATTTATCCTAACTAAAATTAAAACCCAAATTAGTTAATTAATATTAAAGGAATCATTTGACACTGGTTTCGACAACTGCCGTTTGGGCTTGTAGTCGATTCGGGTTCGGTCGCGGAACGAGTTCACAAAATGTCACGAAACTAGCTTATCACTTTCTACCTTCCATTCTTCACGCGTCTTCCTAAAGGATCTGCCTGCACCATTATTTAGGTGCTGTCCTCGTTCCTCGTTCTTTAATCTATTCCTACCTACTCACTCCGTCTTACATTAAAATATAATTTGAACGAATTCATTAACCTTGTATTCGTTATATACATTTGTTCGAAATACATAATTTTAATTTTATTTAATTTGATGAGGGTGATCTCAAATATTTTTACACGGCCGATCGACACATCATTTTTTGTTAGTCGTTGTTGAGCTTGTCGGGTTACGTGTTCTCGTGCATCTAGCATTTTTTATTTGGATATATACTTTTTGTTAATTATAGTCGATTATAGACACGTCCACTATTTAAAGTTGTATAGTGAGTGTTTTGTGCGTGTTTAAGAACTATTGTGAGGCAAGGTATCAATTATCATCAGTCTAACCTCTTTTTGTGCCCATACCAACACTAATCCAAATCCTTACGGCTGATAATATATGTGTGCCTATTTTCCTGTAAGGAGACATTGACGAGGTATGTACTCAGGACTTATTATTTTAATATGAATTGTGTATCGACGGCCACCGAACCGTTCTTTGTGGTACAACATTAATTAATTAGATTTCATGTAATTAATTTGTTTGTACTCGGGCTGAGTTCGCAGGAGATTATAATAATTATTATTTTATTATTAGTTGTGCAGAGCAGTGTGCGACGTCGCAGGTTCAATCCCCGGCTGTGCACCAATGGGCACATTCTGTTTGTGTGCGCATTTAAAATTCGCTCGAACGTCGAAGCAAAACATCGTGAGGAAACCGGCTTGTCTTAGACCCAAGTTGACGTGTGTCAAGAGCAGGAGGCTGATCATCTACTTGCCTATTAGATTGACGAATGATCATGAAACAGATACAGAAATCTGAAGCTCAGAAATAAAAAGGTTGTAGCGTTTTTTTTTTATTCTTGTTATTAGGTATTTGTATTTTTAACGAGCATTGTTGGCCTAGTGGCTTCAGCCTGAGACTCTCATAGCTGAGGTCGTAGGTTCGATCCCCGGCTGTGCACCAATGCACTTTCTTTCTATGTGCGGATTTAACATTTGCTCGAACGGCCCATAAAGCCGACGGCGTGTGTCAGGCACAGGAGGCTGATCACCTACTTGCCAATTAGATTTAAAAATGATCATGAAACAGATTCAGAAATCTGAGGCCAAGACTTAATGAGGTTGTAGTGCCACTGATTTTTTTTTTAATTCTGGAATTATTGCGTAATTCTATCGCAATAATAATAACTGTAAAGATATAATAATGGCACAATACATAAGTAATCAGTAGGGATTTTGTTTCTCTTATTAGATCGACTGCAGTAATTGTTTACATTCGGCTTTTAATTACGAAAGGTAAGCGGCCTTAATATTCCATTTACAATTAATGTGTATAACTCTCGGTTTAATTAAAACATATTCGCGGAAATTTCGTAATAATAGCAATATTACTTTATGGTAATGTGTTTTTCGTGTTATTAAATTATTAGGCATTGTTTTAACGATACTAAATAAGAGAATGAGTGTATAACTAATCGCTTATACGAGCTTAAAAAGCTTGTTTTCACAGTCGATTGTAAGGAAAATAGTCGAAGCCAAACAATCCTAAACAAAAAAGCTTTTATTTTTTTCTTGTTCTCTTTTTACAGATATGATGGATTTTAATATATTTTTGAATTAGTTATAAGTTTTCTATGGCATTCGTATACAGTATTCCATATTACATTCTAGAATACGGTACAGTTGTATGGAGGCCGTATTATGCGACGCATATGCTACGACTTGAAAGATTACAAAAGAGGTTATCGTGGCATCCGCTTTTCTTCAGTGGCATCTGAGAATCTCAGAAAATTAATTTATCTATCGTTTGCAGTTAACATATTAATTAATCAGATTGATTGCCCGAACCTTCTATCTAAATTTAAGTTTCGTGTACCCTCTCGACATCCCATTATTCCGCTTGTCCCTCCTTTGCGTAGAACGCGTTTTGCCAAATCTCACCAATCCAGATTAAGCATTCTTAAAAATGATCTAGGTCTGGTAGCTCTCCACACTATAAAATGGACTTTTGTTTAGTTTTTGTAATTTAAATTTTTCACTAGTAATTGTTTTGTTTAATAATTATTTTGATTAATATTTGTATACATGTATGTCATGTTTGCCTTTAAGTGCTTGTAACATTCAAAATTGTATTTTGTGGTTGTTATACCAGTGTGCTCGATAGGCAACCTTTTTATCAATAAAAAAATAGTATTAGTTTACTGTAATAATAGAACATAAATGTTTAAACCAAATATTTTTAAAGTCACATAACTGCGTCTATTTACCTAACACAAAACATTCGCCGGGAATTAAACCCAAGAACGACATGTGCGTTAACATCTAATCCACGGGGTCGATGCCTAGGCCAATAGTACTGTATAAATCACAAAAACGAAGCTCGCTTTAGATTCCAACGGAAACTTCACGCGAGTTGAGTTTACGTGTGAATTCCTGCTATTTAAATTTACATACGGGAGCGGACTTGCTTTAAAAGGGACAAGTTAAAATCACGAGGAATTTTCGAACGTGTAGAATAGTTTTATTAGTTTAGTTTGGTCTACAAAAAAATAATATGTTGTATTCAAACCATTTTACTCATTGTGTACCTAGTCTTATGACCTTTCTTAACATTGAGGTATGAGTTATGATATTTTTTTCTTTGACTTATGACATTTCTTGCATTGGTCAAAGAGACAACAGTCTTGGCATTTGTTGGTTATGAGGGTGCAAATGAACGGCCGTATCTTTTCTACTTCTACCGATTTGCGTAGCTACTACTAGCTACGCAAGTCGGGAGTGTGAGCCATAGATCATACACATAACAATTCACACCGCAAGTATCAAAGAAAAATAAATAATACACTTAAAACTATACCTCTATCTATAACTACAACCCCGACGATGTTCGTTCGACGGTCGATGCAGTCTGTACTGAATAGGTATTATTGAGCTAAAGCTGTACCAGCTGTATTTGTAATGCCATGTAGAAGAGTATCAGCAAATACAAAGCTTTAATAATAATACAATTAAAACAAACCGACAATAAATCTTACGTAAATCTTTAATTAACCCTCAATTAAGCCCAATTTATTAGGCTGTTGTTTGTTGTGAAACAATTTAGAAACCTACAATATTTACCCGATAAGGGTTAAATTTTTAACCACCCGTTTTAATATCAATAGGTGTTATACGATATATATATCGCGTTTAAAATTTAGTTTTACAGGTAGATAAATATAATTTATATTAAAAAAAAAATTAATTAAATTATTTTAAAATTTTATTTTATACTTTAATTGTTAATGATAGTTAAAATAAAAAATTGTCGTTGATATGGTAATAAATACCTCTTTTGGACTGACATATAACCTTATCCGCTATAAAAAAAGCCCGATTAGTTAACGACTTATTTAAATAAGATTGGTGAGTTTTTAATGTATGGCGAATTATAGTCTATGTTCAATGCCATGGAGTGCGCGGCTAAGAATAGCAATACCCCATCTCTACCCGTGGGAGTCGTATAAGGCGACTAAGGAAAAATGTGCAGCTGCACTTTCTTCCTATTTAAGCTCAACATAAACTGCGCTCGACAATCCGTTGACCATGCGTGGGGCAGGGGGTGCTAAGAACTCTCGGAAAAGATCCGGCTACCACTCCCGACAACCATTGGCCCTGGTAACTCATAATGCACTCACGCTGAGGACGAGATGATAAGCTAGTGGAATAAGAAGAAGAACTGTAAAAGATGGGACGCGATAGGGCTAACATTTTCTACTATCAAGAAGATGATCCGATTACCAACAACATTGTAGCCATCTAAAGCCTATCAAACCGATGACGACGAAGGTCGGTCGGGAAGAACGGCCTACCTTGTTCTAAAAGTATCAAGCTAATATTTGTTGAAGATTATATATGTTTATGCACCAACCTCGAAACGCTCTGATGAAGAAGTTGAGTTACTGCATGACGATATAAGCCAAGCACTTCAGACATCTAAAATGCAGTAATGTTATAATGAGTGATTTCAACACAAGGTTAGGAATGATAGATTATGGACAGTTAAGGATGTATATGTCCAAAAGAACAATCGTAGGCAGAGACTAGCAGACTTTATGGAGAAGAAGAATCTTTATATCATGAATCTTTTTTTCTGACATGGTTCAGCCCGGATAAAAAGACGTGAAAACTGGAAGGGATCACAGGATGGTAAGAGGATTTTGGACTATCAATATCAAAACTGAACGTACTCGTCTCGACGCTTGGTCCGTCTCAAGTCCAAGTAGAAGAAATAAACAATTCCAAAATGGATTGCCTGGATGGTGATGTATCTGTGAATCGTCTCAATAGTGGACTAATTGAGAGTATGAGAACGGTTAGCTCTCAATACTTTAAAGCTTCCCCTAAGAAAACGGTGCAGAAACTCACAAAGACCCTCCAACTTATGGCAAAAAGGCATATATCCAACAGTGGACGTCAACAGAGTAAGCGAACATTCAATTACGAATGGATCACAAAAACCAACTTACATCAGGTAGTCTGTGAAATAGAATGATAATTTGCCTTTTACCTATCACGCAAAAGTGCGTTCTCTTATAATAAAGCATTTATCATTAATCTGCACAATACTTTTCCGAAACACCCAAACAAAAAGTCAAAGATATTGCAAAAACACTCAAGGGACCACAGAATCTCCGAGGCTCGAGTTGGCAACACAAGGCACATTTGCAAAACGTAAACACTTCAATTTATGTCTCTTTGCAAAGTCGTAGATGTTTAAAAATAATACTCACCGTTTCGCTTTACGCTGTGACCACATCTGTGTCATTTTCATTGTATGTATTGTATTTGATTTACGTGAGTGTATTTAAAAACTTATTTGACGGATAAAGATGTTTCAAACACTTTTAAACTGCTCCGAATTAAATAATAATAATAATAATAAAATATTTATTTGTTTTCTCTCACACAAAAAATACAGACACAAAATACAAATTTCAGCATTAACAGGCAAAATCTGTGTGAGAGACTAGCGACTGTACTAGGATACCTGTATTACAGATTGCCAGTCCCTCCGCATCCGGACCGAATGGAATTTAAGTAGGTACATCAATTTGATCGAGAAACTATTACAAATATACTCACATTTAAGTGGGTGTATGTGATGGTGCATGTATGGTTTAGTGTATGTAAGTGTTAATGTATGTATGTGTTAGTGAATTTATGACTTAGTGTATATATGTCTTAGTGAAGCATACATGAGCATGGGTGATAGTGTACCTATGTACTCGTATACATAACGTGTTAAAATCATATCAATCAATCATAATAAATATCGCACTATTGTAGTTCATTTAGTTCAAAGCGAGCGTTTTTTAATGCAGTTTTTGCCGCACACCACCACTATGTGGAACCAGCTGCCCACTGAAGTATTTCAGAACCAATTCGATTTATGGTCGTTCAAGAAAAGAGCGCACAATTCTTAAAAGCCCGGCAACGCACTCACGAGCCCTCTGGTATTGAGCATGGACACTCCATGGGAGGCAGTATCACTTAATATCAGGTGAACCACCTGCTTGTTTGCCCCCTGTTCTATAAAAAAAAGTATTACATAGACAATAAAATAAACTCATTCCATAGATCTTATGAAGTAACTAACACATCGAAGGAATTTATTTATTATGTTTTTAATATTATAAGTAGTAATACTTATAATATTGGGTATATGTTTATATCATATACGCATAAAACTAAAACGTCGTTTACACATAAAACTTACTTAAAAGCTATACTTACGTAAAACTGCGAAACAAAATGGCCAATGTGATCGTAGCGTAATCTTATACCCGGCAATCGCGTATTTCGTCTGCTATTAAAAGTTCCCAAGTTGTGTTTCGTATGAATATTGTTTCAGTAATAATTTTACGTTACAACTTTTGTTTTGCAATGAATTGGTTCTCACCAAGAAAGTACATTTTCCCTTATGTATAATCCAATGATGATTTTTGAATTGATTTAATAACTGATATTTATTTGCGCGAAAGTGGCTCATGTTAGATATCTTATAAAAATTATTTAGCAATATTCTGAGCATTTGACCGAGAGATGATTCCGGCAGAAATACACAATACTATACGACCGTTTTTCTATAAAATGTGTATAAAACTATAAACCTACTTAATGCATGAAACGCGGAAATCGCCTACTTTTTAAAGTGGAGAACCCGTTATTCGTCTTAATTATAAAGTAACAGTGTAGAAACAATTTAATATTGATTTGATAAGTCTTTGGTATTTGTAGGCTTTATAGTTCTTATACCAATTCTTATCAAATCGTAATTAATTATATATAGGCAAGATTTTATGGACATAAGACAGCAGAGCGCTGACAATTGCTGTCGCTCGGTACTGACAGCGATACGTTGACCTAACGAAGTCCTAAGCTCTTGCATTATACTATATCAATATTGATAAAATTTGGCACAATAACAGTCAATAATGCGATTAGCACAAAGCCGCTTTTCCACCCTTTTATACTATATACAAACATACAACAGCTTTTTAATAAAAATAATCAATTAAATTTAATAATTCAATAAACCATACGCAAGCTCTCATATAAAACTCCACTTTACATTCGTAAACAACTAGACCATATTATTCCACGGAATAATGTAAAAACGTTGTGAAAAACATTTTTCGCACTTGTGTTTGCGAATTAAAAACACCCGACCCTTTAAAACTACGCTTTTACGTTATATTGTGTAGTTATTTTATAGGCAGAGTTTATTTTATAGTCGGGCCTTTGCGTAAAATAGGATGTTTTAAGGATAGGCCTTTTAATGGAATGCGTACATGATCTAACCTTACGGCTGTATAGCTAGCTTTTTGCATATAAACTATAAATTATAATTGAATTTGAAATTTAAAACATTACCTTTACCCAGACTAAAATTTTAAAATAGAAAGGGCCAACGTTCTTTGCTTAGTAATAAACTTAAATTTCAACAAATATTCAAGCTTTACGTTACGGTAAGCTTTACGTTCTACATACATTGTTGAGAAAGCATAGATTTCTTCCATTCAATTGTAATCTTTCTAGCAATAAGAGAAAATACATAGATGCTTTTTTTCTATTATAACGTTTGAGAAAAAAAATATGAATTTTAAGAATATTCATAGCGCACACACCATCATACAACACAACCGAATTAGGTATTACTCAGTTAAATGTATTTAATTATTTTTACACGCTTTATATTAGCTTCACCTGTATGTATGTATGTAACCGACTCCTTCGGGCTTGATTTTGACCCACTTTTAACGTACAGATTTAATTCAAACTTTGCGATTTAATACAAACCTGTCAAAGATCGATGACAATGCAATAATCCGAAAAAAAAAAAAGTGTGTTCTAGTTTTTTTAAACTATTTTTTTTTCTTTTATAAGTTTCGTAAATGTTTACCTTTTAATATATATTGTGTATCCGACCTTTGGCTACTACTACTAATTGAGTTAGCGGTAAGAGTACGACATAAATAAATTTGAAACAATCATTAAAATTTATCCTTAGTTTTCTTGGGTAAAAGTAAAAGACAATATAATATTCACTATTCTATGAACTCACTTTTATCATAGACATTTCACAAGATACCCTATGGATTTCTATGGAACTAATTGGCAAACTCAAACTCAAAATATCTTTATTCAAGTGGGTAACCAAGTACACTTTTGAATCGTCAAGTTAAATTAATCGTAAATTTACATTTACCACCAGTTCGCAAGTCAAGGGCGTAGAGCGGGTAAGAAGAACTGGCAAGAAACTTTCCGCCACTCTTTTTAATCGCCAAGTATTGTCATACAAGTTGTTTGAACTGGAGCAAATCAATCACAAGTATTAGGATCATTTAAGTAGTCCTCAAATTTATAAAAAGCTTTGTTGATTAATTTTCGTTTAACGAGGGCTTTGAATTTATTTAGTGATAATTCTCTGACTTCGCTTGGCAGAGAAGAAATACTTTAAAATCAATAGAATCTAGCGCCTTTTTTAAAAGAGTTCATGAGTCGGCTTTAATAAAGTAAAACCTATTATTCTAATAGCAATGTGTTATGTGGTCCCCACTATACTATTAAACTTTCAACTGTTATTTTTGCCTTGTATAAGCTTAACCATTTGTTTATGTAGTGATAAGTTATAGTTAAGTACCTAATGACATTGTTTGTTCCCCTAATGTATCCCTACTCCTACCCAAACCTTTAAGTACCAAATCCCGATCCTTTCAAAGGCACTTCTATTCCATATTCCAACTCCAACGTTAGTTTATTGTAAACATAATTTTAAATAAAGTTTGTTAGTTTTAAAAAACAAGTTTTAGTCACTGCCTCATAACAATTTTGGCGCAGTCGGTAGGATCTACTTGTGTAGTAAGACGAAGCAAAAACGTACAAAGGACTAGCATCGCCTAGTACGGTAGCCTTAGGCTTTTAATAGTTTTCGCCGATACTATGCTCTTGTGGTTCGTGTTACTGTGGTAAGTGGCATTTTACTTGTGGCTCATTCTTTTCCTATATTTCCATATTTTGTGTGTTTTATATAATATATTATCGTGTATTACTATATCTTATATTTCATTTAATTACATTATTCATATTTAACTACACACGCATTCTACATTTTAATCATAATCATGTCATTAAAGACCGAAAGCATAATGAAGGCATCACCAGTTAATATTCAAACTCTTATAAATCTAATTCCTATATTCGACACAAACAATCACGATGAAATTTACGGTACATTAGGTCCTGTGATACTGTGTTTAAACTGTCATCTCCGTTTGAACGGGAGACTTTGTTAACTTGTGCTCTAAATAATATTAAAGGCATCGCGGCCTCAGAAGTTCGGTGTAAAACTTACGAGACGTGGGATGAACTAAAGAGATTTCTTATTGAGAGATTCGCGAATACCAAGACAATTCAACATTTGAATTTAGAACTTCAATCGATTTTCCAGAGACATGATGAGTCCTTAACCCAATTCTATCATAGAGTAGATCTTTGTCGTTGCAAAATCTTAGAAAAACTACACTCAGAAATTTGCGATTCAACATTAGACGGACGTGTAGCAACCACCGAGGAAACCGCCTTAAGCATATTCCTCAACGGGCTCTCTACAGACATGGGTATAATGCTCAGAACAAAAGGTTTCGATACCTTGAGAGAAGCAGGTCGTTTTGCAATGCAAGAAGACCAAATTAGGGCTATGAACAAAGCTAGGCAATCTTTATTTAGACCAGTTGCAACTCCTAGGCCAGCAATTAGGAGTAATGCATATCAAAATAATTACCAATCTATTCGAAACCCAAATATTCCATTCAGGCCTCCTAATCCTAGATTTTCTCCAAAGACATGTACTTATTGTAAAAATATTGGGCATTCAATAAACGAATGTCGCAAGAGAGCATACAACGAGCAAAATAAACAACGCGCTCTCCCTGCACCAATCCGCCATTTAAACTTAGAAGCGACCAACGAAATGAGCGACCCGTTGGAAATCGCTACCAGCTCTTACTCGATGAACCCAGCTCTTTAGACTATTCAATGCTTCCTCAAATTCCAAAATCAAGTCGAGTGTTACAAAGCACTGTGTCTGCATCCTTGCATACTAAACCAGCCTATCGGAGGCAATGCAAAGAAGCTTGCACACAGACAGATTTTGAAGCTAGCTTTATACAGACCTACAAACAGGGTAGCCAGTCCCAAACCTTTGGTCATAATACTAATTCTACTATTTCTTATAAGCACGACGAATCTCCTTCTAACCCCACTGTATCTCAAAATATCGCTGTATCTCATACTACTACTAAATCGAATTCAAAATACCATTATAAAAAAAATAAACGTAAGTCGAAATCAAACAACAAGAATATTAAATCTTTTTCAATCTCTGCTTTAAATGATATACCTCCAGAAAACCTCTTACATGCTACATTTTACATAGATAATAAACCTGTGACTCTTTTAATTGATACCGGTGCTGGTATATCTGTCATACGTAAAGATAAAATAGGTTTAGCTTGCATTAACGAATTAAATATAGTTTCTATTCAAGGTATTTCCAGTTCTCAATCTCAGATGCTGACCTTAGGAACGGCAAATATTTCCCTTGACAATTTACCTAAACATAAATTTCATGTTGCAAACCTTAACATAAAAGCTGACGGTATTTTAGGTAATGACTTTATGACTGAATATGACTGTAAAATTGAAGTACAATCGAAAATCTTAACAATTGGCGTCAAAAGTTATGACTTATTTTATTTACATGAAAAACTACAAGATTTAAATTCACAGAACAATACTATATCCCTCGAAAAACAAGTAATTAACAAACGATCGGAAACAGTAATTAGATGTACAACAAATTCTATGAATTCTGGCGAAGCAATCGTTGAAAAACATACATTAGATAATGGCATTATTATTCCACGCTCATTAGTGACCGTCACAAACAACTCTTTTCTTATAACTTGCATTAATTTAGACAAACAAGATAAGATTATTAGCACTCCTTCCATCCCTGTTACTATTTTTGACTTTGACAAACATACTAATGAACAAACTCAACATGAGATAAATAATTTTAATTGTATTTCCCAAACAGATCGTCAGAGCAAAGTTTGGTCCCTCATTAGAGGCGACCATTTAAACAAAGAAGAATCAAACTCCCTAAATAAAATCGTAATTGAATATTCTGACATATTTTATACAGAAGGTGACAAACTGACATTTACAAACCATACTAAGCATACTATTCCTACCACATCAAATATTCCAATTAATACGAAAACATATAGGTTTCCACATATACATCAACAAGAAGTAAAAACCCAGGTCGATAAAATGTTAAATGAAAATATAATACGTCCGAGTACTTCACCATGGAGTAGTCCTATCTGGGTAGTCCCTAAAAAAGTAGACGCCTCCGGCAAACAAAAATGGCGCGTCGTTATTGATTATCGTAAACTGAATGATATAACCATAGGTGATAGTTATCCTTTACCTAACATTACAGATATACTCGACAAGTTAGGACATTCTGTTTACTTCACTACTTTAGATCTCGCCTCTGGATTCCACCAAATCGAACTCGAATCAAACGATATTCCTAAAACTGCCTTTAATACTCCGTATGGACATTATGAATTTTTAAGAATGCCATTTGGATTAAAGAATGCTCCAGCAACTTTTCAACGTGCTATGGATAGCGTACTCTATGGATTACAAGGTGAACGTTGCTTTGTTTTTTTAGACGACATAGTAGTCTTCGCCTCTAGTTTACAAGAACACGAACAAAAGCTATACGAAGTCTTCAATCGACTTAGGAAAAATGGCTTAAAAGTTCAACCAGATAAGTGTGAATTCCTTAGGAAAGAAGTAGCCTATCTAGGGCATATAATTTCTAGCGAAGGTGTAAAACCTAATCCTGATAAAGTTCACGCAGTCGATAATTTTCCAGTTCCCAAATCATGCAAAGACATCAAGTCTTTCCTTGGCCTAACCGGCTATTATCGCCGTTTCATTTCTAATTTTAGTAGTCTAACAAAACCTTTAACTAGTCTCCTTAAGAAAGATGTTCCTTTTGTTTGGGGTGAAACTCAACAATCAGCCTTTGAAGAATGCAAACGTCTTCTTACCAATCCTCCTATTTTACAATATCCTGATTTTACTAAAGAATTTATTTTAACAACAGACGCTTCTCTTCATGCGATTGGCGCTGTTTTATCGCAAGGACAAATAGGTAAAGATCTACCTATTGCGTATGCATCACGTACTCTCAACAAAGCAGAATCAAATTATTCCACCATTGAACGTGAATTATTAGCCATAGTTTGGGCTGTTAAGCATTTTCGTCCCTATTTATTTGGTAGAAAGTTCAAGATCGTTACCGATCATAAACCATTAACATGGCTTTTCTCTATAAAAGACCCTGGTAGTCGTCTCGTTCGCTGGCGTCTCAAACTCGAAGAATATGAATACGAAGTAATTTATAAAGCTGGTAAAAATAATACTAATGCCGACGCACTCTCTAGGCCCTCAATTCTTAACACAAATACACTTGACTTAACTTGTGACAAAAATACTGATAAGAACGAAATCGATTCTCACGACGACTATTTACAATTAAACTATCAACACTTTACAGAAATTTCAGATTATAGTTTCGACACTCCAAATCTACATATTTCACCAGATAAGCTGTTAGACGAACGACATAAAGACATATTTATTGCTATTTCTTGTGACATTTCCGATAAGAACAATCTTTACAACGAAGCTATTTCAATGTGTTCTCAAGTGGAACCATTTCTAAAAAAGTCTAAAGCACTCTACGAAACTGACTTATTGGTTTCCAACAAAAAACAAAACATTTACTTTAACTATTCTCGACCCTTATATTTCGATCCTTGGGATTCTGAAAGTTATTTTAAGTCACTTCTTAGCTGTTTACAGAATAACGATTTGAAATCACTTTACGTACCTGACTTAAAAGATGACGCAACTTGTAAATTAAAAGGCAATGAACAACTACATATTACATCTTATTTAGCAGACATTTATAATTGTAAGATTACTATCTGTGAAAACAAAGTGAAGACTCCTAATCCTGAAGATATTCCTTCTATTTTAAAATCTTTTCATGATGACCCTTTGTCTGGTCACCGTGGTATAGTTGAAACCACACGAAAAATAAGATCAGAGTATTTTTGGAAAGGTATGACCGACACTATTAAAAATTACATTGACAAATGTCAAATTTGCCAACGGAGTAAGATACAAAGAAAAACTTATAAAGCTCCAATGGTAATAACTTCATCATCCACTGAACCTTTTGAACGTGTCTCTATCGACTTAGTTTCTTATTCAGAAGTAACCCATGACTCTAATAAGTACATCTTAACCTTACAAGATGATTTAACAAGGTTTGTACAAGCTTATCCTATTGTAGATAAACAAGCAATTACCGTAGCAAAGACTCTATTAATCTTCTGTCAACATTACGGCGTTCCCAAACGATTTCACTCAGATCAAGGAACAGAATTTGTAAATAGCATCATAAAACAATTAATGAAATTGTTAGGTTCAAATCATACATTGAGCACAGCTTACCACCCTCAAAGTAATGGTTCTATAGAACGTTTCCATGCTACTCTTAGAGATCATATACGATCGTATCATAAGAGAAATAATTGCAATTGGGATCAAATAATTCCTTTCGCAGTTATATGTCATAACACAGCCGTTAATCAATCATTGGGTTTCACGCCTCATGAACTACTTTTTGGGTATAAACCTCGATCACTCTACTCTCTAAAAGAATTAAACGAATATACAACCTGTGATTATTTACATGATCTTAATGAACGACTCAAAGTTTCTCGTGACGTTGCTTTACGTAACTTACAAGCGATGAAGGAAAAAGCTAAAGAACGTTATGATAAAAATATTAGAAACATCGCTAAGTATAACGTAGGCGATTACGTAATGCTCAAGGTGCCCAACCCTAATAACTTAGATTCGAAATGGGAAGGTCCTTATCTTATTGTCAGAATAGGATTCAATGAAAATTACATTATCAGAAAGAATGGAAGAAACCAAATAGTGCATGCAAATCGTTTAAGACCATCGCACGAATCATAAATTATTTAGAATAATTATCGTTACTAGATTTTTTTTACAAACCAATTTTAATTCTATTTCAGTTTACCAATTGCTATGGCATTTCCCAATACTATATCCGACGGAGAGGAGAATCCTAATTATATACATTCGTTTTATACACACATGAATAATCCTTATTTTAGTTTTATCATATGTTCTATAATAAAAATTTTATTTTACATTATACTATACAAAATTTATATAATTATAAAGAAAATAGTTACAAATAGGTTTAATTCTAATTAGAATTCTGAAGAGGTCGTAGTCTAATTCTTGAATATTATTATATTTATTTCAATATTACACAAGCGACAAGCGTTTCAAGCGCGAACTTATAGACGGTCTAAGCTCAGTTCTAAAATGGCTCATTGGTACACCAGACGCAAAAGATGCCGAATACTATAATGTTAGAAAAGCAACAAATTTCTACGAATGATATTTTAAAACAACAACTCCAAATTCTTTCTTCAACCATTACTAACTTTAACAATACCATTTTAAAAATTTCATACGATGAACACATGATCAATGAAAATTTAATGAAAATTAACTCCTATATTAACTCAACGAATACTTTACTTTTAATCTCAGTGTATCTGAACAGATCTCAACTGTTTCTATACAAATTCTAGAACTCGTCACGTCTCTAGAAAAACAAATTGATGATATCGTTGCGAGCATTTTATTTATTAAATCGGGAGCAGTTCATCCTTCGGTCATATCGTCAGTAAGTCTTTACAAAGAATTATTAGCATCAAGTCATGCTAGAACATCAGGTAACCTAGTGGCAACCGTGAGTCTTCAAAACATTCATAAAATTTTAAACTCTGCCACAATTACATCATATATTTATATGAACAAAATTATATATATATTAAATTTTCCTTTAGTCAAAAATGACATATTTACCTTATACCATTTAATTTCAATTCCTATAAAACATCCTGAGTCCTCCTTATATTCCACAATCCTACCTGAGCACATGTATCTTGCTATGAGCAAAAACAGTCAACGCTACCTGACGACGAACTCCGTGGATAAGTGTCATGAATTCTCTCCAAACCTTCATGTATGCAGTAAGGTCACAATCTTCAACTCAAACGCACGACCAATCTGCGAAGTCTCCATCTTGCTGACGAATTCTAAAGACATACCTCAAAACTGCGAGGTATCCACATTCTCTGCGCATTTCAACACATTTCATCCATTAAAAAATAACAAATGGATTTTCATACTTTCGAAGAAAATTACATATGCTATGGAATGCAACGGAAAAACTACACATGGCGAAATATTTGGACACGGAATAATTCTGCTACAACCTGCATGCAAATTTTATACACCAATGGTTACACTCATCGCTGAAGACTCGAAATCGAAAAACATAAGTCATCCCATTGTTACTGTCGACGTGGAAAATAACTGCATCGAAGGAACTCCAGATCTTTATAATCCAGGACTCGTACCTATCCAAATTAACGATGTTTCCTTAGACTCTCTCATTACTATTAAAGACGAGATCAAACATCACTCTAAAATACTAAATCAAGATAAATATATCATTCAAGAACATCCATACAATTTCACTCTAATGAGTTTATCACTTGGATCAGTCCTTCTTATTTATACTCTTTACAAGTTTTGCAATTGTTGCAACCTCTTCAAATACTTTTACCCAAGAAGAAACTCTCACGAACAAGGATGCATTCAAATATTTAATAATTGCTTCGACCAATCCCGAAGACGACAACAAATAGAAATCCCATTGTCTACATACAATACGACGACGACGACGACGACGGCTTGCATCAGCTCGGACGACGAAGAAGAGGACGCCCAACAAACTTCTTCAAAAAGTTCACGCCAACAGGCGCAACCTTTATTTTAAGGGGGGAGGTGTTATGTGGTCCCCACTATACTATTAAACTTTCAACTGTTATTTTTGCCTTGTATAAGCTTAACCATTTGTTTATGTAGTGATAAGTTATAGTTAAGTACCTAATGACATTGTTTGTTCCCCTAATGTATCCCTACTCCTACCCAAACCTTTAAGTACCAAATCCCGATCCTTTCAAGGGCACTTCTATTCCATATTCCAACTCCAACGTTAGTTTATTGTAAACATAATTTTAAATAAAGTTTGTTAGTTTTAAAAAACAAGTTTTAGTCACTGCCTCATAACAAATGTTTGTCATCAATGTCATGTCATTTTGGTTCTTGGTATGTGAATGAATTGTCGAGTTTTATTTTTGTAATTACTAGTTTGTAAGCCAGTTATGATGCTCCAAATTTCTAGTTCACCCAAACGATTTTTATCAATCTGGTACGTATATACAGTTTATAGTTCAAATTCGTCTAATAATTAATCGATTCCGATTAAATTGAGGGAAGATTTTATCAATGTATATGTTCAGTTATATTTAATAATAGGTTTCTATAATTTACTTAAACGTTTTTGTCCAGTCGGCGTTTGATTATACAAGTGATCAAGTTTTAAAATAACTTTTCATAAATATTTATTGCAGTGTTGGCCTAGTGGCTTCAGCGAGCGACTCTCATCCCTGAGGTCGTAGGTTCGATCCCCGGCTGTGCACCAATGGACTTTCTTTCTATGTGCGCATTTAACATTCGCTCGAACGGTGAAGGAAAACATCGTGAGGAAACCGACTTATCTTAATCCCAAAAAGTCGACGGCGTGTGTCAGGCACAGGAGGCTGATCACCTACTTGCCTATTATATTGAGAAATGATCATGAAACAGATTCAGAAATCTGAGGCCCAGACCTAAAGAGGTTGTCACTCTTTTTTTTTTATTGATTTCATAAAGATGCGATAATTTTATTAACACGAAATGAATTAAATTTTATTGTTTACAATAGACAACGTTGAGAGTGCTTTGCAGCAATTCAGACAAAAACTGCCACATGAAGTTGATAGTATTGATAATTATTTAATATTAACGATATCTATTGATAATGCTTATTTATCAAGTTATTAATAAGGGATAATCGTTTTAATGACCATTTCTTTTTGTTAATTCTTCTACTACAACTAATTGAAACATTTTTTCCACTCAGGCGCAGTTCTGCTCAGAAGACACACAAACACGTTATAAAACTGGCCACCGTTCGTCTTACTCCAAACTTAAAGCTCCTCTCCTTTAGGGTGTCTCGAAATTTCCTTTACTTCAGCTTTGCTAAGCCCGATACAGATCTTCATGAATACATTGAATTGTGTGAGGACGATCTAATCCAGGATTAGGGAAGAGAGCGAGCGTTGGAACTAGTAAGATTATCTGTTTATCACTTTTAGTTCAAGGTGTCGAGATATTGCACCAATTTTGGGTTATAAAGTATTTTACTATTCTGAAATTATATAATATTGAGTCCATCCATTAAACAACGTAACGAGACTTTCGTAATCTAAACCCAAAAACTAAGATGTTTGCCAGAAAACGAAAAACAAATACTATCAAAAAAACAGATGCGATTCTGTCCCAGTTAATCGCATTCCTCTGATCCAAGCCCCCGCGATACCTTTTTGGTCGTAGAGCCAGAGAAGTGAGTAAGAGAGAGCTCATTTATTGATTGTCAGCAATAATCCTTTGGCACATTACATTGGTGTGGCATGCAAATTTATTTTTACAATTATCACTTGAAACAAAATAAAAAAGATTCATGGATTGATAATTAAACTGGACGAATTTACGACTCTTTGGTGTATGTCTTGTGTTTATGTAATAAGTATATTGTTGTAAATCCAGAAAATGCTTGTTTTATTTATGGCCTAACGACACTGAAACTATGTTTGTATTAATTAAGCAACATTTGAAGCGTAACACTTGACCCTCAACATGCGTCTCAAACGTCGAGTAACGATGCTAAACTTTTGATTCCAAATAATAAGACGCGCGTCACGTTGCGATTTTTTTTAAGTGGCTCTGGCACGATTTGTGCATTAGCCAGCGTCAAGTATAGGATTTTTTTTATAATTCGTGCTTGTCTTTAGAAATTTGACCGTGTCCTCCATGTACGGTTTTAAGCACTCGCCTGGTACCGCACAACCCTCCGGCCGAGAACAAATTTTAAATTAAATTAAAACGTGGCCTCGAACCGGGAATCGAACCCGGTACCCCTCACCTAGCTGCCACTTAATAAGACCGCTAGGCTATGAGGCCCCCACTTTGCGACTTGCGCGTCAACTGGCTAGGTCACGCACTGTTGTGCAATGTTGGCAAACATGTTGAAATGCGTACATGTTCACATTACCAACATACTCTCGAAAATTGGTTGAGTAAACCATAGGGAACCAGAAAAAGTAGCAGGCATATGATCATCTACTACTTGCCTGTAAAAAAAGGCCTAGGAATCATACCCATCTGGGTGCCACTTTGCTTAGTACGGGATAATTTCGCTCGTTATCATATTACCCAAATGTTTTTAAATAAACAACACAGATATTGAGGTATAACTTTTTTAATTTAATTTTGGGAATGCTAGAAAAATTCATATCGCGAAAGGTAGCGGAATAAACAGACGACATTATTGCTCTCAGTGAATTCACAATGATATGAAGCTGAAATATTTTCATATTAAACATACCAACTTACTGAATTTGTTTAATAACTCACAATGAGCTCAAACGGGAATTAAGGTTTTAGCGTATTGCAAAAGAGACTATTTTTGTTTGAATTCAGCACAAAACAAACATGTCTACAATATGTTTTTGCTTTCTTTGATAAACTTTGTCATAAATGACAAAGAGTTTTATTTGCTCATGTTATTGTATATTATTCGAGTATGATTTAAAAAAAAAAGTAATAGACGCTGGTATCGGATTCGTTTCTCGTTATGTCTTTGTAAGGTTTTTAGTACCTAAAAATATAACATTAATATTATTGTTACAACATAATTTAAAGAAGTTCTTACGCTTGTGACAAATGTTCCGAAAGAATGGTTTAGGAAAACATGCAACAGTGTATGTGAACATTAAAAAAATCTATAGATTTTCTTCTACTCCATTCGCGTCAAGAACATTTCGTATAATTTTCTTTATAACCAGCTCGTTCCTGAGAGTTCACATAACTGACCAAGCAAAAATAATGCTTACTCCCCAAAAACAGAGATGATTTTGGATTCCATTTCAAAGTACGTTAAGGCCCAATGTGTGAGTAATGGCAGGGTTAGAAACGTCGTGACTTCGTAAAATATCTGAAGAAATATTGCCGATAAATCGATTATACGAATATTTGGAGATTTGTAGGATTTTGGGATTGTAAATATCAATGACAAGAAACCACTTAGACATCTGGTAGTTTACAACTATTGACCGCTACCACCTCCTTCAATAATTATAGGTAAAATCCAAGATAAACGGCGTGTGTGTAAAAATAAATTTTATTAACGTAATGTTAGTGAACGGACGGGTATTGCAACTGCGGAAGAGTTGCTGGATCTGGCAAAGGACAAGACACGCTTCACGAGACTGATGGCCAAGAAGAAGATTTTTCGTTTTACTATAATAGTCATTTTACATGCAGTGTTTCCAAATTCTTATGTAGATACAGGACATTCAGAAGAACTTTTTGTATTTTGATTAATTTATGTCACATGAAGCAAGGTGTTATGGCAGCAGCTCCACAACACAAAAACACAAAAACATGACATTACAAAAAAAAATTTTTGCTAATTAAAATGAATGAATGTTTCTTGCCTTCCTTGCTTACTTCTTCTTGCCTATTATACGCCCTTGTTTTAAAAATTGGCAGTAATAGTATAATTAAATATTGACCTTTAAATGTACGTCGAGGTGATTGTATTCTGCCTCGACGTCCGATGATGAAACTCAGCTGCAAGTATTAATCCTAACTTACAACTCCTACAAACGTTATCCATGGCAAATGCAGTAGAATTGTCACGATTCTCATCTCCTTAAACTATTTATACATTTGAAAATGTATTCGTGAATTCTCTAGTACGTGATTGACAATCAATCTTTTTAATTATTATTATTACATTTTAAAATCTCCTAGTACTCAGTGGAGCATGATACTTATATTGCATATGTGTTCCCAATTCAAGGTTAAAACTTTTAAATGCAAAACATATTTTTTATGCATAGAGATGTTTAGTTTACTATTTATTTGATATCGAGTTTTTAGTAACTATTAACGCTGGAAAACGATTGCACCTGTAAAATGTTGATTGTAACAAAAAATGCGATTCCAATGTTATGAAAAAGTTACGTTGTTTTTTTAACATGTCAGTGTTTTATTATATATGTAAACCACAAAATTTACATGCACTAAACATTAGTAAGATGCTAACCCATTTATTTTTACAATTAAATCAGTCCAATTAGACAAGTTTAATCAAAAAACTCATCTCTTTTCATCACCGAGTAAACACAATTTGGCAAAACGAGAGAGGATTATAAAAAAATATCCGTTACAATATGTGCATTTACACTCTTCTACGTATATATGCGTCTTTGCTTTTGCTTCCTCAGGACCCTACGTTTTCAAAGTTTCCTAATGAAGTATAAAGCAGGCACTCTTGTGAGTTAATTGCACTGTTTTCAAACTTCTAGGTTGTATTGCATATGTCTACCCCAACTGGAGGAGGTAAAATTTATGCAATAATATTAAGGCCTGTATTCAATTTGATTAGTGATTAGGAGAAAACAAGCGTGGACAGCGACTGATTAGTGCAGGTGATTAGTTGGCTGCGTGGATTAGAAGCGTGTTCTATTTTTTTGCGAGTGACCTGCGAGTAGTGACGTCGCGTGCGCCCTCCCTTCCCCCTCACTCGCAGTGTGCCTGCCAAACTATATGACAACTGAATTTACTTAACAGAGCCACTAAACAATAATTGGACACTACTTGCACTACACACCTGCACTAATCAATGTCAATTACTAATCACTTGCACTCGCACTAATCAAAGTGAATACAGGCCTATACAGTTAAACGTATAGATACGTTTAGTTTAATAACTTGCTAGTACTGCGACTTCGTTAAATTAAATATAAGAAACTTTTGACGTCTACTTAGTTGTCAACAGAATCATTTAGTATGGTATAAAACTGTTTAATGTTTGCTTCCATTAACAGTGATATACGGGCCTAAAGGTTGTTTGTAAATACTTGTTTGTGGTCAAGCCTGATTTATATGACAGCTCGGTGATACAATTTTTGCGTGAAATTGTTTGTATACATAAATTTACTGTTGTTCGCAACATTCCTACTTTTCTGAATAAATGTTGTTTTTTTTTGGAAATATACCATTCTTTAACACTTATATATTGCATGGCGCAATTTCTCTTGATGCAATAATCAGATATAATTATTAGTTTTCATATAATTGTTGTGCATGGTTGTGTATTCATTTCTACATTCATATTTACATCATACTAACACAAAACAAGGAAAAAATTTAAATAGAAGACAAAAGGGCGGTCTTTCTTCTAAAAGCAGTATGTTCACATATGTCGGGTGTGTATCTTTATATTAATATTTATTGAGTATATGTATAGTAAGTTAATACAAAGCGTGGATGACCTACTTATTCATAAACGTGCTATAAGCATAAAATACTTTACCTATCACGCTGGTATCAGTTTTATTTATAAAACGTTCTTCATAATTTAGGCTCTTAAAAAAATCCAGTCACTCAACGGTTTAGGTTCGAGGCTCATTACATATAATTTTTGTTCTTAATAGGCAAGTAAGTGATCAGCATCTGTGCCTGACACAATTCATATATTATAATAATCCATTGGGGCACAGCCGTGAACGAGCAAGTACAACGTAGCAACAAAGTAGCAACGTGAGTGAGAAGCGCACGCTCATGCTTCTAGGCTAACAAGGTCTTCTTATAAGCATAGATCATATTTAAATCTAGCACGGCGTAGTCAAAAGTCAAAAAGCTATTCATGTAGGTAACAAACACTTCGAACGTCAAAAAAGAAATATACATTAAATGCTTCTAATATTACATTTACTGTCAGTTCTCAAATCAAGGGTGTAGAACGGAAGAGAAGAACTGGCAATTAACTCCTTGTAGCTCCTTGTAATATGTATTTGAAATCCTGAAATACCCAAATAGCTACATTTCTATGTCTCTTTATTTAAATTCTCTTCCACTAGATATTAAATAATTACATTAACATAGATTTTTATGATATTTTTTTACCTCAAAATCGATGAACGCCAGCTGCACGCACGAAAAAACATGACACATTGTCACGTTCCGCCTGAGCCGAGCGTGCAAGCGTCAAAATTGTCGATTTTCACTTTGACACACGAACCGGAAATGGTTCCGGTATAATAGTGCGAGTCTAGCAAGTTGGATTTTTAACCGCTGTCGCTTGCGCATTGATATTGAACCGCACACAGTACGTACAACCGCATTTTCTCTTTTTACAATTATTAATGATGCAATGCTAGAGTGGGACACACAACCATTGATGGGATTCCTTTTTTACTGTACTGAAACGCGACAGCCGAACCAGCCCATATGTTTTTACGGAAGGGAGCATTCTAGATACAAACAAAAATGGATAACTTCGAGTAGCATCCGTCACAAACAAAAAAATTAATAAAATCATTGGCACTCCAACCTCTTTAGGTCTTGGCCTCAGATTTTTGAATCTGTTTCATGATCATTTTTAAATCTAATAGGGAAGTAGGTAATCCGCCTTCAGTGCCTGACACACGCCGTCGACTTTTTGGGTCTCAGACATGTCGGTTTCCTCACGATGTTTTCCTTCACCGTTGAAGCAAATGTTAAATGCGCACATAGAAAGAAAGTCCATTGGTGCACAGCCGGGGTCCTACGACCTCAGGTATGAGAGTAGCTCGAGGCCAACACTGCTCTTGCATTCGTCACAGAAATATTATTTATGCCATCCGAGACGAATCAATAACGATACCGAAAAATGACGCCGCTACCGACAGAGGTGAAAAACCTTATAATGTGAAATAAAATGTGCAAGTTTTTAGCATCGTAAGCGTTCTACAGCTGGTGTAATTTACCTGTTAATTTCGATCGTAATTACACGAGTCCTTAATTACGGGACGTCTACTGGGTTGAGTGACGCGTTGATATGTACCAGATAGCGAATTTATTCTGGCGAATCAGGAATATCTCTTCAATCGCCGTTGTATTTCATAGGATTAATATTAGTTAAATCTTGTTCATTTTACTTAACACAATATATAGATACATAAAGTTAATGAATTTTGAGTTTTACAGCCAGAAAATTAATTTTTCTCGATACTTATTTCAGATACAATATTATGTTTTAATTTGTATGTCTAATATAACCTATTTGTGAAGCATATGCAGGTAATATACTGTGATTTAATAACACGTCTTATAAAAAATAATGTATAGCAAGCTTCTGGTCATTTTATTAAAATAACTTTTAATTATATAATAGTTTAATAATATATTTAGCATATGCGCCTTTATGCATGTCGCAAGTTACTAAATATATCGAATTAGTATAAATATGTTGTTTAAATTATAAAAATCATTTAGGAATCAAAGCAAGTTATGCTCGGGATACTAATCAAACCGCGTTTAGTTTTTTCAACGTACTTCAAATGAAACCTGAAGGAGGTTATCAATTCTACGTGCTTTTTGTGTATGTTCATAGTCTCGCAGTCCGTAGACCGATCTGAATGATCAAGGTGTTAAATGACTTTTATTTTTAGCGAATAGGTCCTTTACCCTTCCAACAGTAGGCTATCTGTATGTGCCTCTTCATACTCCGTATATATCAATAAATAAATATATAAATTATTTTATACGACCAATAGAAATGGGAAATGTTGTTATTTAATTCCTTATCTCATTCAATCGAAATGGTCCGTAACTTTCTATCGTATACCTATTGCCAACAATCTTCAATGTAAAAAAGCGGACAATGGTGGGAACGAACAATCCCTTTTACCCTTTCCTTCAGCGCACTAAATGGACCGGAAAGGCGCCAGTGGAATTTTATTGATAATTTTATTCTCGTTCTTTTATTATTTCAAATTTATTTGATTTTAACCAGTTGGTTATATATCTAAAATAAAGTAAATTGTCACACAATTTGTATTAAACGATTACAACTTTATTATTAAAAAATTTGAATGTTTATTTATCGTATTAAAATACAAAATATTCCCACCTACTTATTCATGTATGTACTTCATTTTTTAATGCTTAATTCTAATATCTCATATCATCAAATACTAATAACACATCGATACAAATAATAAACCTTATAAAAATATTGCAAAAAATACAATGAACTTTTCGTACTATTTATTCTAAAAAAAACTATTACCCTTAATAATTGCCTACAGTATCAATGGTATTGTAAGTTTATGAATGTTACATTGTTTGTTTTGGAAGTGATGTAAACTCTCACAACTTTAGTCTCCACCTTATATAATATTGCAGAGTTAATTTAAATTGCTGACCCACTTATGTACTCCAACGTGTCCAGTATAATGAGAATGCCCCAAATGTTCTACCGGACAAAACGCTGTACAGCACAGGTGTCCTAAAATGATACATTTTTTGCGACAACAGTGATTTTTACTTAATAATAAATTGTATTATTTTTTATTATGGAAGATTTGGGAACCCTGACACAGGTATTTTTTAATTATACGAGAATTCCATACACTGAGTTCCCACACCGCGCCAAAAGACTTGAAATAACTTCCAAAAAACTGGATGACCCGTCAGAAATTATTACTATTCATTAGTCATATAATGCCAGTTGTAACATCGATGCGACCTACCTGCACTTTTGTAAAAATATTGTACATATTGTTAGAAACTAATATTTTTATTTTATATAGGTAGTTTATTTTCAAATAATTTCATAACACGATGTACAACTTACTCTAAATTTTCTCGCTAAGTGAATGTAATTATTTGAGAAATAAGTATCTTTGAACCGAAATTAATCTCGCGTTCTCGCGTCGATGCGATCGCTTTATGGGGGGGTTAAAATCCTGACAACAAACACAACAAAGAATTATCGAAATCGGTCCAGCCGTTCACGCGTGATGCCGTGACAAAAATAGGAATTAATAGGAAAATAGGGATTAATTTTTAAATATATAGATAAGTTAAACTATTTCCTATTTATAATATTTATTAACACATTGTAGCTTGTATTTTCAAGAAAACGTTTTCAAACTGAAATTTCTTTTCGTTTATTTTATATGAGAACAGGAAGCAGTATGTCATTATTGCAGGCTTTCGTATGTATGTAAATTGCATTCATAACGTATGAATTCCCTCAAAAAGTTGTTTCTCGCAAAATTTTGTATTTACATATAGTTATATCATAAAGCTTTCTTTACTGTCTTATTTCAGGGAAAAATATAAACACGTTACGAATAATATTATATCTTGCTTATACCTATAACTTGCCTTATATTTCAAAGTTCTTCTTTAGTTAAAATAATCACCTCTCTTAGCTCCTTTAAATATATATATATATGTATATTTAAAGATATTAGAGCGACTTATGGCCATGTGTAATACCATTCCAGAATCCCTATTAAATGCGCCAAAACTTTCAATACAGGGTCACTTTTCGGTATTGAGTATTTTTGAGTATTTTTTTTCACAGTGGGTTCCGATGTAAACAAAAAGTTTTGATTTGAAAAAAATTTATATCGTATAACTGACTGACTCATCAGTACCAATCTGGTGGATATTATGATGTGTTTTATTTCGAATTTTAATAAGAATTAGTAAAAAAAAGTCAACTTTATTATAAAACACAAAATAAATTATAACTCTACAGGGGTTGAGCTTAGAGACCTTAGACCGTAGAACAATTTTTTGCAGCTGATGACCTCATCTATCCCCTATTTGCGTTTGATCCACGACTCTTTGGCCACCCTGTATATATAAATCGACATACTTCCTACACCCTCTGTTTTCTTAGCGGATGAGTAGGGATGTCGACAGATTCAAATTTAATGACGTAGAGTAAGAGATACCTGTTTCTTATATTCCATAATAAACATTTTTTTTTCAATATTTCATTGTGACACAAACTAAACCATAAGGTTGTGCGTTTGAAACTTGGGCACCAATAGAACAAAATGCTTTAGTATTACACTAGAAGAAACTATTTAGTTTAAATAATCTTTTATGACAGTAGAATTAAAGTTTAAAAAAAATACGTGTGGCACTCGGGAACTACCGCGGTAAAGCTATTGCATATCATTTTTTTATAAACTTATGCAATATAATTAATTAATTATTTATTTATATTTTGCAGTATTTTTTTTTCTTTGATATTAATTCAATCTACCAGTCTACCAGACTCGGACTAACACGCCTATCCGATCACGCTAAGCCGATGTGAGACGCAGTTTGCGTTCTGTCCCGCTCTAACGCGTCTTGCACCTATATTACGTCATCGTGTGTTAGGTTTATTTCGTTACGGAATTTCTTGATTCGGTCGCCGCGCTCAAAGCCCGTGATAAAATCTATGCAATAGCTTAAAAATACAAACAGATACGGAAACATAACGCTTAATTTGAATGTTTTGTTGTTAAATTTGATAAGTTCACTGAAAATTCCACATTACGTAAATAAGCTTTACAGTACAATAAATCCAAGATTATCTGTAAATCATAAATCGCTTAGAAACTACAGTGACCCGGTTTGCAAAACACAGGCATCAAGGTGCAGTATCTACAAGACAAATGAGCCCTGATCACGCGATCGCACTGCGGACTTAGATTTCTACAACTGAAAGCTACATTGTTACATTAGAACGCCTGTGTTTCTTGTATATTTTATAAATTTATTTAAGATACACATAGCAAATACAGTATATATAGAAAGAAATACAAGTTATAATTAGGTAAACCACTCTTAGGAGACTTCCTTAAATTGCATAGATGAGAAAACTATATGTAATACATACTATTACTTGTGTCACAATGTTTGAATTTTTCATGCATATTCTAAGTCTGAGAATCGGCTACTATCTATCTTTCAAATCCCTTTGTGATAAACAACCCAAAAAAAAAATTTTTTAGGAAAAAAAAATGTTTTTTTTTATGATACACAAAAATACATACAACCCTTAATTTTCATCTACCCTCTACGATCAACCCCTATTTTTTTATTCGTTATTTTAGATCTTATAACTTGAACTCTGAGGTTTATGTAAAGTCACAGAAAAACCTAAAAAGTTTTAATGGAACATGCAACATGGAACCAAGTTGGTATATATGTACTAAAAAGGTAGACTTAGTAAAATCACATTAAGGAGAAACGAAGTTCGCGGGGGCAGCTAGTAAAAGTATAAGTAGAACAGACAATAAATAGAATATAGAACTGGTTCAGGTTAAGCATTCATAATACTTCAATACGCTAATTTGAGAATTAGACAGCACGAAAGTATCGACGATATTTTCTTATATCGATACACGTATTCTATTCAAAAGATTCATGTTCATACTTCCGTTCAATTTCCGAGCGCTTCTTAAGTTTTTCACACAAAAATATTTGTTTTCATAGCTATTATTTGTAATATAGTGCGAATTTGTATCCAACATAACAAGTCTTTCATATATTGAAACTAGCTGACCTGGCAAACGTTGTTTTGCCATGTATATCATTTATAATAAAAAATAAGGGTTGATCGCAGAGGGGTGAAAATAGGTAAAAAAACAGTACCCCTAGGTACTGTATGTATTTTTTAATGTTGTATCATAAAAAAATTAAAATTTATCTAAAAAAAAAAAAATAGGAGTGGACTACCCTTAACATTAAGGGGTTGAAAAATAGATGTTGTCCGATTCTCAGTTATACCCAATATGCACACAAAATTTCATGAGAATCGGTCAAGCCGTTTCGGAGGAGTTTAACCACAAACACCGCGACACGAGAATTTTATATATTAGAAGTATTTATGCATATAATTATCAAGCATAACGTGCTTTCACCTCAAACTTTTATTTCTGTGCGGGCAATTAACGTTTTATTACCAAAGAATATCGTAAGGAATGCATCATCTGCCCAGACCAGGACGTCAAGAAAGTTCGATTACTTTCTATTCTATCTTAATGAAACAGACCAGAATATATATATAAACTAGTAGACTCGGCCAAGCGTTGCTGTGGCTAAGGTTTTTGTTACAGATGTTAAATAGTATCTTATGTGAAACGTTGGTACTTTCAACACAGCGCGGCGCCATCTGTTAGAATTGTGATTTGTGACTGTCAAATAATAACAGACAAATAATTAGCAATAAATTAAAATTGCGACTATAATTTGAGATTTAAACTATCCTATCTCTCAATTTGGATCGAACTGGTGTGCAAATTTGATTGATATCGGTTCGGTAGTTTAGGAGTCCATTGAGGACAAACATTGTGACACGAGATTTATATATGTTAAGATAGCCTAGGTCTATGATAACAACAGGCTTTAAAATATAATCAACGAAATTGTTGTCTAAAATATTAAGTTTGCGAGCAGATTTCCTAAGTTTACAACTTTGTACACAGAGGGTGTATAAAAACCGAGTAACTTGAGTTTACATCGCAAATGGGTCACGGAGACCTCAATTAATAAGTTAAGGGTTATCTGGGGGGTAAGTTAGGCCCACTAGGACGTGCTATGACTTTGTAAGAGTTGGGATGAATGTCCAATGTGAGCTTTTGAAGGTTTATCGCCTGCTGGATGCTAAAGTTTATGAAAGGGTTAAAATATGAGAAATGTGTTTGGTGAATTTTACTTGCATTGATTATGTACTTAATAATAAATACAAAACCGTTCTTATCTTTAAAATGCTTTTCTTAAAGGATTACAAATAATAATTAGCATCCATGTATTAGAGTTATACAATTATTTCTCCCTATTATATATAAAATGATAAATCAATATGATAAAGGAAGGCGTTTTAATATTTCTGAAAACTAATTCCAACGGAATATATCCTTACAAGTCTAATTTAAATTAATTTATTTTATCAACTATGTTCACTTAAGAATGTCAATATTTGAGAAATTGCAAGATTCTAAATTTTTTATTAATAAAACATTACTAAGGGCCGCGCGTGAACAACTGGCAAATATATCTGCGCTCTTTTTCTCGCCTAACTTTTTGTTTTATAAGGAAATTCGTCGATGTGCTTGTAATGTCTTAAACCATTAGTCGAGTCCCACACACCCCTAATACTTCAAGGAAAGCGCAAATGATTTCCACCTCGGATATATAAAAAGGCCTGAAACCGTAATGGTTATCTGTAACTAACTAATAATAACTCTATGCTATCATCTAATTGTCCAACTGTCTTAAAACGGTCTTAAAAAAGAAGTTCAATGTAATTGTCTACCACAAGCACCACGTGGTGACGAAAGCGACAGCGATTGTTCTTACGAACAACACGTGAATCCTCGTACCGCGACATATATATCTTAAATCTTCACAATAATTTCATATAATAGAGTTCCAAAAATAAATAAATGATATAAAGGAAATCATACAATTATGCATACAGTTGACGCATAAATATATCTGCAAGTCCCACTTCTCAACCATTAAAGCTACATAGAAAATATTTTCAGAAGTATTATTGGACCAGCAAGTAACTTTGCGTAAAGGGACGCCGACAAAAGGGCACGTCCAATTACTTAATGAGCAATATTCGAGGAACAAAAATACAGCTAAAGTATTGCAACAAATCAACAGATTTTGCCTTTATTATGCCTTGGGAAATGAGGGTTTCGTGACTCTCTGATACTTTGTTATATTTAAGATATTTTCATAGATAGCATTGCTGTATATTAGAGATTAAGATATCTATGATAATTGGAATTCCTCAGATATATTACCGGTTATTTTTGTTAAGCTATAGGTTCGTTAACATAGGTAGTTTAGTGGTTAGCCGTAGACGCGTTTTAAACCTGGATTTTTCCTCTGCAAACATTTATTTTGGGTTAAAACGCACAAGGCCTACGATTACGGAAACGTCTTGTGTTGCTTGATTGTTATTATTTTAAAGATACATCTTTTAAAATAGATTCTTACCTTCCGTGTGTCTCACAAAGGCCATAAATAAACCGAAAACATGAGATATATAAAGTATAAAATTTTATAACGTAAATTATTTGCCTTTTCCTGACTGACTTGGCTTGAGTTTTGACTTAGAGATAGTGACGATTAAAACGGGTAATGTTGAATTATGGATTAAATAAAAGAGAATATTATCTAGATGATTGCTCCAAGTCTCGCCTAGCTCAAAATATACATCACAATTAGGCAAGTTTAGCTAGAATCTTAGCATAATATTCATAGTAGGTACTTAAGTTTAGAGGTCGGCTGAAATTAACGCTAAATATTTTAGAAGCACCCGTCAGCTAGGCACTAACAAAGTAAGACATTAAAATTAATATTTCGTGAAGTGTTGATTGTTCACGCCCTTTCTCTTATTTTTTCAGGAAGTGTCGTATTACAAAAATTTATTAACACGTTACGGGGTCACCGGTGACCTCATCAGTCCTCTATAATAGTGCCATGGGGGTCACCGGTTGCCTCAAGCTATAGACATATTCAAACCAGTTTTTCTCACCGCCAAGCTGGCCATAGCCACTGTTGGTTTTTAGTACTATGTGGGAGCGCGCCGTAGATCAATACTTCGCATTGAGACAAATCAAAAAATCGAAAGATTGTAAAAAAAATGGCAAAAAAAAACTACGTTCCAAAAATTTAGGAGATTTAATTATATCAGGAGCTGCCTGGAACATTCAATCAATATCAAATAACTTAAAACCCCCTTAGTTCATCGACGCATTTTTTAAGAAGAGCTAGTTACATAATATTTTTAAATGGAGTTATTAAATAATAATGACATCGATATTGGTTTGAAAAAGTAAAACAGATTTATCACAAAACTATGGTGTTTCATCATACCTCGACTTTTTGGGTCTAAGGTATGCCGGTTTCCTCACGATGTTTTCCTTCACCGTACGAGCGAGCGTTAAATGCGCACAAGTTCAGACCAGCCAGGTTTCGAACGTACGACCTCAGGGTTGAGAGTAGCACGCTGTAGCCGCTTTATAAATTACCTGATTATGAACTACAGCCTTATAAAACTACAATCTTAACCAAAATCCTTTACCACCACTATCCTTGGCGAGCTTCTTCCAATAAATTTCCTAAATGCTCTCAGATCATTCCTACACAGTCCCTCCTATCCCATCTTTAGGCCCGGATCCACAAAAATTTTAGCGTCTTATAATTTTCATTTATATACCTTAATTATTACATGTGAGGTGAATAAATAATTCATTAAAATTAATAATTTAAAACTAATTACATTTAATAATTAATTCATAATTTATCTAATATATAAAATTCTCGTGTCACAATGTTCGTTACCATACTCCTCCAAATATCCGATTCTTATGAAATTTTATATTCATATTCAGTAAGTCTGAGAATCGGCTACTATCAATCATTCAAACCCCTAAGTGATAAGAGGTGTCCACTCGAATCTTGTTTTTTTTTATTTTTTAGAACAATTTTATTTTTATTTTTTTATGATACAGCATACAAAAATACATACAACCCCTAATTTTTTATTTTTGTAGATAGTAATTATTATTGAACTAAAAAAATGTTTCCTAGAAATAACATACATGGCAAAACAAACGTTTGCCGGGTCAGCTAGTGTTAATATAGATAAAGCTTTGTAGCAGAGGTGTCAAAATTATTAATCTGCCCTTTTTAATTACTTCCACTTGTGAAATAAATCTGAAATAATTTATGCAAAAACTTTATTAGTAATCTGCTATCTAACAATGGATACATCGAATATTGATATTAATTATTGTTTTGACTGATTTTATGTTTTAAATTTGATATGATATAGAGTTAGAAAATGATTTACATTCCAAATATTTCAAACATTTATCGTTCGTTCGTGAATGGTCACATCTATCCATTTTCCGACTTAAAATCGGATTTATTTCAGAACCAAACTTGCACCAGAACGTGGATTGAAAAATTCTGAAAACTTTAGTTGAATTTTAAATTCAAAAATGATTTAATGAAACCAACGAAAATTACTGTACTTTTCGTTAGCTTTTCCAAGTATTAATATTCGAAACTACCTTTTTTGTATAAAATATTTTTCGTAACATATTCTTAAATCAGAGTATCGTCTTGAATTCATACTCTTTACTAATTATGCATTATGCAATCTAAGTAAGCCCTAATTAGTTTTAAAAAACATGTGTCATATTTTCAATATTTGCATTCGACGATATTGACGATATTAAGTCAAAAAGTTTACGACGCTACATGTAGGTACGCCACATTTAGGCAGTGTTTTTTTTAAATATTCAAAGTGTTACGTACTGCTTACAGAATTTAACGATGGAGATTTGGAAATCATATAACATCATATGTAGATACCGGCCAAAGCATCCATGGCCACACTCTGTCTATTCTCAGTCTTCTAAGACATGAAGTCTTTGCCCCCACTGTCGATGCGCCAGTGCTATGCGCACCAGGTCGCCAAACCACCTGTCTAAAAGAATTTATCTGGCTTGACGCCTCACATGCTTCACTATTTCCCCCACGAGTGATTCCCGCTAACCATTACCTCGCCATTCACGCGGTATAAGGGTGCGAGGAGTTCCACCTCCCGCTCCCAGGAAGTAGTGCCAGCTAACACACAGGCTGCCTCGAACGGTATGGTAGCAGCGATCAGCCCAAACCGCAATAACTCGCTGCGGCTTTCATTCCGCAGCATATCGTCCCAAATGCGGGCCCCGTACAGGGCCATGCTGCGAATTATTCCGTAGTACAGCCGGTGCACGCTCTGACATAAGCCTCCAAGGTTAGGCAGCAGCTTGTCAATTGCTGTAATATATTAAGTAACCTTGCATTATACTCAATTAGCTTCATTGGTAATTAAATTTATTTTAGTTTATATTACTACACATTAAATATACCTAACTGAAATACAATATTTACTGCATGACCCTGGAACACATCATATATTTTATCGCTTTTAATCACAGCTAAAACACAATTTGACAATGAGACGAAGGAATAGCTATAAATAATGGGGTGAATATTCCAGTTTTAATAATAGTAAATACGTGTACGAATGAATTATATCGCAAACGAAAAGCAGATTAGTGCTGAGGTCAGAGATCAAGATTTCTGACACCCCTACCACAAAGCTTTTAGTAGAAAATAAGGGATATTATCTTAATTAAGCGAACGCTACGAATTGTTAAAATAACAGAATTTAAAATCGTAGCTTTAACATTTTGTTTTATATCGGATTTAATTTGGAACAGAGAATTGAAACAACGCGAGGTAGATGGGATAATTCCAAAAAATATCGCTTTATATCCGCGTGTTATAAAAATGTGAAATTTCACTTTGTTGTACGTGTCTCGGAAACCATTTTTCATAGACCTCAGTTGACTGGTTTAATTTATTCTTCAGTATTATAATACCACTACAATCTAATATTCTTGTACACTGGTGAGCAATAAATCTTTGTTGGAGCAATATTTAAAGCTAGTCTAATTAAATAAATCGTATTTTTATTCGAGAATATAAGTTTCTTGGCGTAATAAGAAAATAGCAAATATTATTTTGTTGTAATAGTCAGAAAGTATTACATCTTATATTCGATTAGAAATATTTTATATATATATATAATTACGTACACGAGTCGAACATATTAAAATTATACTAAATAAATATAAATAATGACGCCATTTTTGGAGTGCCGTACACCGAGTGGTCCTAGAGAGTAATATCGAGGTCATGTGATGTACCCCTGTACTGCTACATTAAAGCAGGTCTTTATTTATCTATTAAAGAATCTATTATATATAAAATAAATCTAATCTAATAAATCTTAAACTAAGGCCTAAGCCACACTGATAAACCTGCTCATCCACCGACCGTTTCCTGGACCAACATCAAGCTGCCAGCTTTGTTTACCAGCTTTCTACACAATATTGTCCGTTGTACGTAACAGTATTATTTTACCTTGCTTTTGTTGTATCAAGGTAAATAGTTAAATTGATATAATGTACACATATTAAAATTATAATATAGCAGAAATAAAGACTATAACCCTTAGAATAGACTGTAATTTTCCGCTTGTGTGTATCTCCTCCATTGTGTACCGATGAGGCCAAACCAAATGCGTAAACCTAATATATTACTGTTGGCAGATAACAATGATAATTATAGTGAATTGTGGTCACAATACTAGTAATATATTCCCAAACCTCAGCTATTCACTGGTTGTATTATAGTTTGTGACTAGTTCATATATTAAACTTTTACTTAAACGCCAAGTTAATTGTTATGATAACTAATCCATAGTTAGGTCCTTAAATATGAAATTGGCGTTTTGTGTGGCAGGAAAAGTAGTTTTTTTTTTTAATATATTTAATTAATTAAAGTATGTACCATTCTGCCATCATTGATCCCTTTACTAAAAAAAAATTGAAAAAAAATGGTAATCTTTGGCCTTGTTCCACGGAGTTTCCGTGGAGTATGGTGGATGACTTAGACATTCCAATTGAAGCTCCTTTAATTTGGTAGCAGTCTGTTCTGCAGTCTGTGCTCTAGCGTTGTCGTGAAGCAGCATTGACTAGCCTTGGTTTGTTTAGCAGCTAGCTTTTCCATCATGGTTAGCAGTTGCTGACCATAGACATCTGCCGTAATCGTCTAGCCAAACGTTGGAACCAACGCACTGCTTTTTATTTTGCGACACCGCCGCTATAGACATCATTAATCCTTCGAGCCGTTTCTGCAGCACTGGTGCACGGTGGAACTCTTACTCGTAATTAAAGCGATATTTCATGTTTTCTATTTTATAAATAGAGCAAAGCAAAGAAAAAGAAATGAAAACGGGTTAATAAAATTACCGTCATGGTTTACGAAAAGCAAATGCACGAGTAAATTACTGTAAAAAATTAATTTGGAATTCCTATCCAAAGAGGTTTTCCACTTGAGGTCAAAGTGGCCTTTACGACAAAACGCCAATTTTCATATTTAGAGACCTAATAATATATCGATTCATTGGTAAAATTCAATTTTTTTAAAGAGTACTAGCTTCGCATTAAGTCCTATCCTCAAAACGCTAATAGCACTTATTTACTCAGTTTAAAACACTATTTTAATTAATGTATCAAAATCTACTGTTAATTTAGATATAGTTTAATTATTAATGCCTATAGTTTTAATTAAGAGTAGGCTACATTTTATTAATGGATTATAATTGTTGACAAAAAAAATAAGGTTTATTGAGAAGGCCATTTATTATGGTGTAAGATTTCAATCCATTCGTTTCAATTGATAGTATATAAACCCCCAAAATTTACATTTAATCCCGGTAAAACCTAGACAAAACCTAGTTTAAGCATACGTAAACCAATTTCACGGTTCAGTCCGCAAAGTACATCCTAAATTCTATTGAAGTAGAATTGCATTAATTATGTAGTAGGCCAGCTCTCATCTTGTGAATTGGGTTGAATCACCAAAGTTACATCGTAACTTTGGAGGCGTGTGTAACATGTCATTAATTTGAGGAAACTGATCATGAAGTTTATTTAAATAATCCTCGGTGCCTTCAAACCCCGGCTGCAGCAATTATTTTTAAGATTTTTAATGTATGCAAAAGTCTTGCTAGCTCACCCCAAAAGGCGTCGTGCATGGTAAAATAATTCAAAAATTTAAAGATTCACCAAAAATTCTGTCTTACAGTTGCGTTGTTAAATTATTCGTTAACTTATCAGACCTTAAGTGAGGATATGTAAAATGATTATTATATTTCATTTAGAGAAACATTTAAATATATAAAAATAATACATCTTTTATTAAATGACAACGACCCTAAATTTCGAGAAGTTATTATATCCAATAAGTATGTGTTCAAAATGTGTTTTTGTAATTACTTCGACGTTATCATACAATAATTAATTTGAGATTTTGTTCATACCCCACAGTTGTTTCATTAGCGAACGTAAAGGCAGAATGCAAAATTTAACCCGTATCACGGCCCTGACAGACGGGCTCGAAGTCCGTCCGTCTTTTAGAGGTTTTTGTGGCACTTTCTGCCAGCACCTCGTAATGTAGGTGCAAGTATAATCTCGCACAACGATTCCTGAAAAGCACTCGATTCATCGAGTTAGTAGAAGCAGTATATATAGTATAAATGCACGTTAATATCTATATTGACCTTTGTCGGCTTGTTAGATAAAGCGTTTAAACTTTCACCTAGATATCAATACCTAAAACTAAATCGAATACCGATTTTCGTGTGAAACCATCCAAATGGCTGTTGCAAATAGAAAACCAAATCGGGCACCGCGCGGCATATTTCATACGAAATAGCGTCGTTATAGCTATCAATCTATCTAGCGAACTTTGTGGAAACCTATACATGCTAGAGATTATATAATGTATTCACAAAAAAACATTGAATATAGGTAGCGTAAAGTTATAGTTATTGTGAGTTGACTTAACTGCATGAGATGAAACAGGCTTCCACATGTGGATGTCAGAGTGTTTTGATCAATGTTTTTCGTTCAAATTGATTTAATGTCCTAGTATTCTGTAATTAATTCTAGTAATCAAAGCAAGATATTGCCTTTGATTATACATTATGAAGCGTAATGATGCGACTATTCAATTATTCCTACACAAGGATGTCTGAGAAGAACATCATCACTATTACACAAGTTTATGAATGTCAATACACATGCTCGTGTTCAATTACCAGAAACTTTAAAATTATTTTGTAATGTAAGTCAATATTTAACATAAATAGCATTGAGATTGGTGCCTCCTGCTGTTAGCAAACAAATCTTTGTTTTCAATTTATTTTATTATTATTTATTACTAAAGATGTCATGTGGAACATGGTGTAATGGTTGCAGCTCCTTACAAACGTGTAAAACAAAAAATTTGGCTATTAAAGAGAGTGGCGGAGAGTTTATTGCCAGTTCTTCTCTTCCGTTCTACGCTCTTGATTTGAGAACTGGCAGTAAACTTAAAATTAGAAGCATTTAATGTCTATTTCTTTTTTTGACGTTCATAAGTGTACATTGTGTTTGTTACCTACAAGAATAAATGATATTTGACTTTTTGAGTCAATATCTACTAATAAAAGCTTTTTTGTACACTGAAAACAATATGAATTAAAATATTGTCATAACGCGAGACCCTGAAGCCCCAAGGGACTTCCACGTTCAACTCCTGGATCCACTCTTGTAAATAAAAGTTTTTTCTTTTGATAAGTCTGTGGAAACAAAAGAAAACGATAATTAATTACAGATATTATTTTCTGTATTTGAGACTAAATCTAAAATGATGTACATATGTAACAAATTACCTACGGTAATATTAAAAACTGAAAGTATAGTAAATATGAACAAATAATATAAAATATATATTTATCCAATCTAAACTAAGAATTGAAGCTTTGAATGAAACATTGTAGTGAATGCAAGGTATCTTCGCCCGGGACAGCTCGATCGATTTGTGCTTCAATGGGGTGAAATAAAGACGACATTGGCGCTTACTCCTCTATATATTCTCAATGTGATTCGCACTTTGTTAGAAGGGATATCGTTTGATACAGTCAGAATCATAATTCCATAAGTATGGTTAGTTATCATATGGTAATTAGCATTAATAAGTGAATAAAAATATCCAGTTCTATAAAAATTATAATTAGCACTAATGTCTTATTGTACTTTCCTTGTTGTGGAGATTTTTGCATGTTTACATTTTGCTTTATAGAGAAAAATTAAGCTTTTGTGCTATGAGTTTTAGTAAGTAAAAGAAGATATTATTGACATAGATGTGCGAGACCAAAGAAGGTAATACGCAAATTCCACGATTAATCACATACTTTGACTCCAGTCAAAGTATGTGGAGAGGAGAGTGAAGTGTGAGGAGAGATGTACAGGCTCTTCTGTAGGCCGAAACATTTTATAGTACTATTCATCATTGTATCATTTACGTAAATACTACTTTTAGGTAATTTCTGAAGTAAGATTTCAAGTTTGTGATCAATTATACACCTAGCCTTGGTCTGAAAGAGATCGCTCATAAGCGATCGGCAGTGCCAGAGCATATGTCAGTTTTATTTTTTTTTTGAGTTTATGGCCTGGTTCTAGACCTTTAGGCCAATACTAAACTTATTTATAAAATATGTTAGCCACAGATAAGCAATGTTTTGTTAACCAAACCAAGAAAAAATATATTTGAGTTTAAACTATAAACAAGCGATGTCTTTCAGGAAAGAATTATGTAGCTGTGATTTTTATTCTATGTATTTGTGTGTGTCATTGTGAGCTTATAAATACATTAAATTGACGATAGGACGAAATAAAACAGAATATTATAAATCAGATTGCTTTAATTTTAGTTTAATACAAATCGACTCCTACTTACGATAATTTTACGAATAACCGTATTACCCGTTGTTTTTTAAATATTTTTTACAAATTTATTCATTTTATTTAGTGACATCTATTACAAATGCCTCCATAGGGGCTTCTTTACAAACTTACATTAGTCGGTTTATCTTAGCTGCAGTCATATTAAATCTTTTAATTATTTTGACTATTTACCACAGGAACACAACTCGGAATGAGAAAAATATATGATGTAAGAAGCGTGACACGTTCATGAAGTTTTTACAAATTAAAAGCTTAGTAATTACGAAAATTCATGAATACAGTTTAGAAGAATAAAACGTAATGTGAGACTACGGTAAATCCACTTCCCAATATCTACTAAAACTTTTTAAACAAAATTATATTTATAACTTATTTTCTATCGACAATCGCCTGAATCTCTCTGAAATAACTTGTTGAATTAATATTAAAGCGAACGTTGCTTTGTATGTATGATTTATTTATGAAACTATATGGTTACAAGAAGTGGCTTTATGTAGTATAACACAATATTTTATTAAACATGTGAATCTACGTGATCGTATCTTACAATTAAAATAAAAGTTATACAAAATCTAACACAATTATTAAAAATATCTTTATATCTGCTTTTATTGTACATAGCAAATCAATATCTTACAAGAAAATAGTTGAATAAGCTTACAATGCCTACAAAAGGCTCAAATAGGCTTTGTGTGGGGTTGAAGGGAAGATAGTATCGGGTTTAACAATGTTTAAGATTAAAGCTCTCTATCCATTATGAGCTGTCCATTCAATATGACGTTCTTGGGTATAATTGGTTAAATATACTGTGAAACGTCTTCGGACCAATTCTCCAATGACATCACATCCTTGGATGAAGGCTGTTTCGAGAGCAGTTCTATATTTGAATTAATCTATCCCATGTGCCTAATAAAATACAATTTTAAAAACAACTGTAAATCGCGTCGCTTGATTGTGATTGGTCAACAGCCAATCACCAATCATAATCAAGTAACGCGATCGTTTTTAAATACACTGTAAAGTTGCGTAGGATTTTAAATAACGAACTTGACAGATTAAAATTTAAAAATTTTTTTTGATAAAAAACTTCGGTCATATAGTAGGTGCAGTGTTGCTTTTTGATACGTTATGGAAGAGGGGAATTAAAAATCTTAGATTAAATATATTAAAAATTTAAGTACTCCAGTCAAAATAGGTGGCGACCTGGCTACGACCACTACTTTGCGTTGAATGACGACGATTTTATTGTAATCATTGAATCGATTAACTTGATGCTTGACTTGATATATAGAGTATTAAATTACCAAAAATCTGTTTAAAATTCAGCCCTATTTTGATGACAGTAAAGTTGAAAATCCTTGATATAAAAAACTTCTGACTGCATTATATTTCAAGGTATGAAGCGTCAGTAAAATTCAAAATACCTGTTTCAAGTTTAAAGCATTTAGTTTCGGTTGTGCTTAGGTGCATTGTGAAATCGATTTGGTCCAAAAATGTTTTGACAAAGTAGGAATGCGTAAGCGAATGTATGAAAAATATCAAGTTCGGCGATCTTCATTATTATTAGTTCCTATCTATGTAATTGATGCATTAAAATATGGCAGCTTTATTTTCTTATTTAAAAGTACCTGTTATTTCCTAACTAATCCGGTTTTCTCAAATAATAAAACTACGCAAATATTTGAAATTTACCTCGTCCTAGGCAGGTTTAGTTTTTTTTTAATTTAGATCCATTTACTCATTTTATATTTAACATTTTAGCAAACATTGGAGCGCCGTCAACGGGCTCAATAATTCACAACCTCTGAATATTAAATAACTAAGCTTTGAAAATTGGCTGGTTTCCCCAATTGACGGGGCCCAATGTCCCAACATTAACGATAAAAATTAACAAAGACACTATTTTGTTTAATTTAACTATAAATCTCTCATTTATGATTTATTTAACCGCCTACAATCGAACTTAAATCGATATTTATAACACGTTAATTTTGGCACGTAATTTATCGTACCGATTAAAAATTTAAGATTTGAAATAACTATATAAAAATCTTAAATAATAACAAATAGGTACAAAGAAGGAAATATGTCACAATAGATAATAATCGTGATATACCTTCAGCACCAACTGTAAGACTTAAAAAATTACATTAACTCTTTGAAAGAACGAAAATTAACGGAATACGTTTATAAAAAGTCATTAAATGATTTTGAAACAATTTAACATTATACTATTTACTTCACTAATTAGTGAGCTTCCTTATTACGTAATTAATGATGTTAATCTATTAAAGAGGGACACGACAACTAGCCTATCACGACATCTATAAGAGCGAAATTGAGGAACGGACATAGATAAAGTACGTCGATACAGTGAAGACTGAGCACCAGAATACCAACATTCATAGATGAATCATTTCTTTTGTTTTTCTGAATGAGGTTTTGATGTTTTTTCTATATAACTCCAGTTTGCTTGCAATTACAGTGAATCACAATAAAATTTTATCATTTCGGCTGTCCGAAAAAGACAACAAAAATTTTCATAATTTAATTAGAGTTTAAATTCACGATTTAAATGCAGTTTGCCCTATTTTGTATGTCAACACGTTACACATAAATTCTGTAATAGGGACTTTATCCAGTGAGGTTTTTTTAAAATAATATAAATTTTTTACATTTTTATTTTTCTATAAAATCACTAACCAACTTGTGGTAACTGTCGCAATTAAAAGCGTTGACGTAAGCTGCTCAGTCTTACACTTCAATACTAATAATGTGACTAAAATACATGCTACAATCATATAAGGTAATACCAGCAATACTTTTTAATTGCGATAATTACACAATACGTTTCATCATTATGAGAATTTCCAAATTGTAATACCGTATATTATTGTACCATGAATTAATATAGAATACGATACTCAATATATGTAATTATATCTACAATACACGCTAATTTATAGTAATCAAGTCCTATGATGGGCATAGCCAAAGAGTATGAAATCCTGCAATCCTGCGATTTTGAGTGGTACTCTAAGGTTTCAGCCAGTATCATCTCAGGATACTACTTGGTTTTTGATTTTTGTCTCTAATGTTCTTGGTTATCTTAATGCCACTATTCCAAATTCAAATTGGATATCTTTTTCCGATAACCAATTCCATGTAATGGAATCTGGGACCTGATTCCACCTATTTACAATAGACAACGACCGGCAAGGGGCCGATAAAGATCATGTCTTGATTATAAATATTGTTAGACTACTGTTAGTTTTGGTATCTTATTGTTACTCAATGATCCAAAATCGCAATAGAATCAGTCCCCCATTTATGCTTTCTACTTGAGCTATCGCTTCTACTAATAGCTGACTATTAGCTTATGTACACTATATCTAAGGTAATGTCATCGTCAATGTTCCCACATTTACATTTTGCAGTGTCTGATTCCCATTAAATTCCATTAATTAAACTGTAGTCGACTACAGATACAATTCCTTTATAATAACACGAATAATTAGTAAGCGGGTGTTTTAAATGCGTTTAGAAATATACATTTTAACAATTCAACATTAATATGTATTAATTCCTATTCAACATCACAATTGTTTTTATGTTGCTCTTAACACTCTAACAGCCGTACTCAGGGTCGTTGATTAATAGTTTGAGCCATTTAATATATTTATCTATATTTTTAATAGTAAGTTTTTCTGTTTTTCTTTATATAGACTATAAGATTGTTAAGTTACAATTTCATTAAAGCGTTGGAAGAGTGGAGTGCCCTGATGTACAGGTCTCCCTAGATTCGATTCAGGGGCTCCAATACCGGCTAAAACAATGTATCTTGTTATTGAATAAAGATATTTTGAATTTTGAATACAGATTTATGTTAAATAACCATATTGGGCTCACTGAAAATCGGTGTTGTTAATTATATAGTTGTTAATAATATAATTAATTTTATCTTTTAGTGTTGCTTTATTGAATTGATAACTAAACAATGTTAAATTTCGTAGCTGTTAAATATTAATCTACTAATAGACGACACTCAATACGGCGCTGTATGACATAGTTTACCGTCTTTCGACTTAATTATAGTATACGTGTATATAGACCACGTATTTGAGTAGTATAATAGTACATATAATTAGAATAGTTACTAAGATTAGTTCTCTCGAAGAATTGCGATTCGGACCTATGTTTATTGTTATTGAACGATGATATGGGGAGCTGACAGCAGTACGGCGACTGTCGCGATGATTGTGAATAGTGTGAACACGAACAGACAGAACCTGCGAAACACAATAGCTATAAGGCATAATACATTAAAGTTGTTTGGTTATCGGCAAAGAAAGATTCTCGTCTATAATATTAATCAGGTAAGATTTCTGAATCTTTCACTAGAGCCAGTGTTGGCCTAATGACTATAACGGGCGACACTCATCCCTGATGCTGTGGACCAATGTTTCTATGTGCGCATTTAACATTTGCTCGAACGGTGAAGGAAAACGTGAGGAAATCGGCTTGCCTTATAGCCAAAAAGTTCACGTCGTGTGTCAGGCATAGACGGCTGATCACCTACTTGTCTTTTAGATTGACAAATGATCACGAAACACGTACAGACCTGAGACTCAGATCTAAAAAGGTTGTAGCACCACTGGCTTTTGTTTTTTTTACAAGAGTCTAGGAAATCAACGTTCGTCGAGTCGAGTAACAGTTAAAATTGAAGCAATAACGGTCACCAAAGACCTCGTACTCTGCGGTTTACGACTAAGGGCACGGAGCAGATATATTTTTATGTCTGAATAACATAGTTTAGAAATGAGTATATGAGTATACGCCATAGTAGCCATTTTAAGCCGAAGAGCTTGAGTTAATGTAATGAATGGTCCCAGAAGTTGCAGTTTTATCGATGCAATAATGTTTATTTTAATTTTTCAATTTAATTGTAATTACGCAATAAAGGAAGAAATAATACATGTTAACAAGTAGTTAACAAATAGGGCACAAGCAATCGACGGAATCTGAAAACTCGATTTTTAATAACAAAAAAAAAAAAATTAGTCACGTACATTTGGAATGTTTGAAAATGTTGTCGTTTTCAAACATTCCAAATGTACGTGACTAAATTTTTTTTAATTTTATTGTGTAAATATTGCTGTTTTTAACGAATATTTTCAAGATCATTACCTATCAACAACCATCGCAGCAAATTTCCAGTCACTAATCAGCTCCGCCTCTTCATCAGCTTTCTTCATTCGTGCGGTAATGAACTGCAGTTCTCTCAGGATGAGGTGCAATTCACGGTGATGGCCGCTAAGACCACCCCCCACGTCTTCCATCGTTGACGGCCTCACGAACGATCGACGGAAATCCGTTCTAAATATTGAACAGCTGTTAACAAAAATAAATCAATTTTGGGTGAACAAGCGCTATTGCGCAGTAAACAGTTCCCGGCGCGTAAGTTAGCAAACGTACTTTGACGTAAGTTGGTAGTCGTCGTTAGTTTGACGTAAGTTGGTAGGCGTCGTTAGTTTCACGTAAGTTGGTAAGTGTTGTTAGTTTGCCGTAAGTTGGTAGGCGTCGTTAGTTTGACGCAAGTTGGTAGGCGTCGTTAGTTTGACGTAAGTTGGTAGGCGTCGTTAGTTTCACGTAAGTTGGTAAGTGTTGTTAGTTTGACGTAAGTTGGTAGGCGTCGTTAATTTGACGCAAGTTGGTAGGCGTCGTTACTTTCACGTAAGTTGGTAGGCGCGTTAGTTTAATGTAAGTTGGTAGGCGTCGTTACTATGATGTATGATGGTAAGCATCGTTAGTTTCACGTAAGTTGGTAATCCTGGTCAGATGAACGTAAATTGACAAGTATCGTTAGATGAAGTAGATTTTAGACCTTATGGTATTTAAATTACTGTAGAAAAAGATGGTGCAATATCAATATATTTTGTATACCTGCAAATTTTTGCGTACGTACACTACGTACCCGTGTGTATTATAATATGGAACATGAATTGTGTTCGTGAATATAACGGTAGACATTTCTTCAACCTAATATATTTTTTTATGAAATAGTTCTTACTTTTATTTCATAGATTTTAGATATATTATGTATTACTGGCAAGGTAGCTCTTACCCGGGTCCTAAGTTGCCCGTCGAAGCAGTACTGTTCGGCGGTTGAGGCACATGTCTAAAGTCATCATCTATATCTAATACATTAGCTAAGAGAGATTTGGAAGAACGCTCCTTTAGTTCTAATTCTCGCATCCGATTAGACATCATTATTGTTTTTCTAGTTATTTTTTTCCCTGGTCTCGACATTCGCAAGATCCATGGCAGCCATTGTAGGAACACAGTTTTTATCTGTAACAAAATTTCTAAACTAAAGACTAGCATTTTTGAAAAAGTCCAATCGTAATACCTGAAAATGTTTTTTTTTCAGTATCAATTATATATATTATAAACTTTATTACTTACCCATTGTGGCATTTCGTGGATATCAGCAGTTCGATGGTGGTAGTTTAAAACTACTACTGTCAGAACTACTGACGAAGCCACCATGAACATGATGCAATTGAAGTACGTCCCTGTTATAGGAAGAAACACACAAATTAAACCATTTATTGTTACATTAGAAGTTATTTTTCAACTGTTACACTTCGTGATATAATTAAAAAATAATTATTATTTTGATAAACATTTTCTGCTATTTAAGTTACTATTAATAAAAGTAAAGAAAGCATTTGAATTAACTTCACAGATTTAAATTTTTGTATATCACAAATATAAGCCATGCAAAACGCAAACTTGAAGCATGCTAAGAAATCAAAATTGTTAACTTCTGTTTAGCCAAATACAATTTAAATTTAATATTATGTTATGCAGATTTAAAACTGTGCAGTAATAGCATACAGAAGTGGAAAAGATCGTAAGCAAAGATATGTTCCTGACAATATGCTTTTGTTAGACAGTACTTTTAGTGCAGACCGGATGAACGGCCTATCCAGGAGATACTTGGAGGATGGGCCCTCTACCCTCTATGTCGCATTTAGTCGACAAACTGCTTTTTTACTTCGAACTGTTTAAACATCTACAAGCAAAACCATTCCTGCATATTTAAAGCTTCTTAGCTAAAGTCAATTAAGGAGAGTTGTGCTTTACTTTTTCGTTTAAGACATGCGTTATCGTTTTCTAACGTAGTCACCAATGCTACTTTGGAAATGAAATGAGCTTAGGATTGATAGACAGTATGAAGGAGTACTTTAAGACATTACAAGAAGATTCCTTTCGAATAAGAAGACTAATCGGAAATCTAATGCAATTGCCCGTTCCTTTAAGCAAAGAATTAGATATGGGATCTAAAGTTTGATTCATTTTTATTTACAAGCAAAACTGATCTCTATTTAGGCTTTATTCGAGAATGAGTAGAGGAATTTCGTGGAAGGTACTCTTCCTCAACGCTCATTCTTCGACTTTCGTTTAGTGAAAATTTAGAAGAACTTTTAGCGTAATTTTACAGCGACCGCCCGTTTCTCACCTATTAGGGGGATCGCCTCTGACGTTTTAGTGATGACGTGCCCCACCAATAGAGAGAAAACAGTTTGTGACAGGAGAATTGTAACACCTGCAAAGATGAACATATAATCTATGATAATTATCATCTACGTTTCCATAGTCATAGCAATGGATTCCCCCGATAACGACACTTGTCTATACACAGTTCCTGTATGTGTGCAGAGTTGGTACAGGGCTCAAGTAAAACCATAAACAAAACAGAAACATGCAGAAACTATTTTAGATATTTTTTTTATTTAGTTTTATGTTTTAAAGGGAAGAGTAAAGTAACAGCCAAGCCCAGGTTGCCCTCCAAGTATCTAAATTGTTATATACAATATAATACAACACCCAAATACAACATTAATACCCTGGAATCGATTGCGTTAAAAAAGTTACAAAATTTAAACAAAAACTTACCTCGAGCTTATAGAGTAAGAAAATTGAAACTTAACAACCATGCCATGCAATCAGTATCCATTTATAATATATTAATCATTGAGAAAGAAATAGATGCGAAAGTGTTCATTTGTTACACTGCCAATTTCCGAGGCATTTTAAAATATATACAATTTCACCCAGAAACGCCACAAGGCGTTAGCTAGTATGTAAGCATAATAGGTGTGTAAAATCGTATAACCTAAAGGCTTTTCAATAATCCAAGTATTGGAATGACAGTGTTACTCTAAAAATAAGTGATTGAAAGGGCTACGAAATCGATTCCAAGATCTTGAAACAAATTAAAAAAAACTATTAAAATTAACCAAAATAAAGCGTTACATATCTTCAAATGTCAATCAGTTATATTATCAATAATTTTACAAGCCAAGCGCATAACAAATTAAGAAATTGATACAGAAAAGTTTAATCTCAACTATATAACGATACGTTTACTTCTTGTAATGTTTTAAAATGTATTTTATTTTTTTATTTAATGGAAGGAAATGATAATGACAGTTTAGAATTTAAAAAAAAGGGTAAAACAAATTATGGAGATAGTGAAAATCAAATTGGGGTGAAAGGAAGAAACAATTCGGACGCGCAAGGTGTGGGTAGTGTACCTAACAGGGGAATTGCGTCGGAAACTTGCGGCAGGGTCTCAGCAACCAGGTTGAGAAACACCGTCAGCGATAGAAGAATAGTGACTCCTGAAATCAAACACATCGTTAAACCTGCCTCGACGACATTACTCAACTCTCCACGCAGAGCCTTGTTCCTTGATTGATGATTGTGTTGAACGAAGTGTCTTACTGACGATGACGATGTCAATTCTATCACACGGTGTACACGATTATCTAGTGATTACGTACGCTGCTTTGTTTTTAATCTTGTAAAGGTAAAATAAACTAATAATTTTTTATTCAACACATATTTTCTTTAATTGTAAGTTCTGTTTTGACGTGACGTCTTATAATTCGATAGAGCCGGCTGCATGCACGAAAAAACTTAACGAATGCGGCGTTCCCTCGTGGCGCGGCGTTACCTCTGAGGCGTTCCATTTAAGGCTTGCAGTGCAAGCGAGAGCGCGGAACGAGCGACAAAGAGGCACAATCGGCCTCCGCATTCGGCAGCGATCGACATCTTTATTGTATATAAAGTATATATCGTATTATATCGATTATATAGTAATCGAACAATTCAATTGTCACCGTGACCACGCACGCTGTAAAGCACGCGAAACGTCGGATAAATTTAAAATTATGTCAAATAATTGTAAATTTATAATAATACATAACTTTAATCCGGTAAAAGCTTTTTTTCTTTAAATTCAATTGTGATTTCCATTTACCTCCTTCTACCCATAGAATATATCTATCAAACAAATAAAATTAACCTTATCTTTTGAAAAATGCAATCAGCTTCAGTATTTTCATTCATGATGTTGTCACGTTCAACTATCGGTAAACCGACTTTACCAACAACCGATTTTTTTTCTTTAAAGCAGCGTACGTACTTACTATCACATCCTATGCTTCACTGTACCAATGACAGGAACCGCGTCTGAAGTTGTAGGCATCTTTTCAGCAACCAGGTTCAGAAATACAGTCAACGACAACAATATCGCACCTATTGATACCAGTTACCGACAATGCGTGGCATGGAATCGACGTAAGTGAAAATTAACTAACATAAATACTCGATCTGAAATTGTATTTAAGTTCCGATTGTATTCACACTTACCGAGTGTTAATTTTTCTCCTGAATCCGGTGGTAATGTGAAGCCCAGAAGTGCCATTGAAGATATAAGAACACACGGTACTATTAAATTGAAGAAGTAGTATAAAGTCCTTCTTCTTATCATTATTGTAAACGTCACATCTACATATGGTTCTGGGCAACATGCGTATGTTATTGTGTTCTTTTTTCCAGGCATTCCTGAAACGTATATTGTAAATAGGAAAATTGTTGCGAAATATTATGTTAAATCTAGTTACTAGAGCTCTTCATAATTAATGCAATTTCTCTAAATGATATGTTGACGTATTCGTCGTATTTCAAATAGGCTATTATATATAATAATCAATATATATATTTTTTTAATTTATTTATTTATATATGAGATACATAGTATGATGTCACTATTAAATACTTATATTATAGACAACAAGGAACAAATTTTTACAAAAATTTCACCATTATATAAATTGAAAGTTTTTACAGGGGTTGTACAAATAATAATTGAAAAGGTGTATACGTATTTCTTTTTAATAACCTTTTTCCACTTAAATTATGCCAGTATATCTAATACAAAAATCGATAATGAATGATATCTGTCGTAAAGTGTTACTGTTTTGTTTATAAGATTGTAATTACCTATTAAATACCATTCTCCATTTGTGATGAAGTCTGAAAGGTCACCTCCAGATTCGTCCTTTAGCACCAGATCCAACTATCAAAAAATATGCATTAAAAACGAATTCCATGACCGCCAGATAACATGCTCTACCATGCCGATCTCGTACGGGGAAATGTGAGAACCAAATACCAAATAGTGCTAGGTTTCAAGGATTAGACCAATTGTTTTCTAACCAAATCTCATGCGGTTTACATCGACTATTAAGTAACACTGCCATATGGTACGCAGCAAAAAATGCAAGCAAAAATCAACAATAATTCTAAAAAACTGAAACTTACAACGAAATAGTTAGACCTAGTCAAATGTGGTTTAAAAACCTACAAAATGCAACTAAACTTGCGCAACCGTATGGCAGATAAAATAGAATTTATTGTGAATTTATTTCTTCTGCACCATGCAAAATAGTACATACAAATCATTAGGATAATAATAATTATCCTCCTGGTTTCTCACATGGTTCCCTTAACTTTCAACTCTCTTTTTACATAGTCTTTTGCTTGACGTTAGACGATATTTTGGCAACTTGTTTTAAACAGCTTGTTTAATGCTCATTACTAATATTACAAAGATTGAAAGGAATGCGCTGGTAAAATCACCGAGCCGTAGAAAAAACAGACGAAGAGTAAAAGCGTAACAAGCTTGAATTTTTTTACTACACTCGGGTTATTAATTAGATTTTTATATGCATGAAAATTCAAAGAGAAAGTACTCACATTTAACATATGCAAATATTTTTCTTTACCATCTTTTTCAGATTACGCTTGTTTTGAACACGAATATATACTTTTGCTTTTAACTTTAACATTCAAACATCGTTTCAGCTTAAACCTCTTATCGACTGGGTTACTTATTTTGCTTTATACAAGCTCAAAATCTGAATTCAAAAATGGAACTGAAATGGCTGTCAGCTTTTGTTTTTGTTGATTTGAATATTCGAAACCACCGTTTAAATTTAAAATAAGAACGATATCGGCAAGTACCTGGTTGCCATCGTAAGTCCAGCTACCAAACTTCATGTCACAGTGTTGGTCGTCGAAGGGAAACCAGGTGATGTCTATCTTGCATGTGCTCTTGAAAATGCCCGGGGGCACGTACAGGCAACTGCCGTTGTTTCTGACCACCACATTCGTCTGGTACGTCCCGTCAAAACCCTCGTCAGCACTATTGAACAATGCGCATAACGTACTACAGTTATAGACCCATATAAAATAGGCCATTGATGCCTTTAATCATATTATATCCGCTTCTTATGAAGCTATAGCAATTATTGACTCAAATTAAACTCTATCGTATAAACCTTTTTGTTTTTATAACATATATGTTACACATAGAATATGTAATAAACTACTGTTAAATTGTTAATTATGCCGTTAATATGTATTAAATTAGTAAAGAATTAATTTAGATTGTAAGGGAGAACTAGTGGAAATCAAAATATCAACTGCTTTAAACTTTATTATTAAGAGTTCAATAAATACTTTTATTATAATATATTCATATCTTTACCCTTAAATATGTGATTTGGATAAATATTTAAAATTATTCATAAAACACACCCCATTATCTCTCAATAAATCTTTAAAAAAAGATGAATATTTCAAGCAAAATGGTGCGCTTTTATCTACAAAGTTGTTTAAGATTCAATTAAAATTACAGAAAAGTGATTTTAAAATAAAACTTATTAAAAAAATATTTTAAAGAGAACATTAATTTCTAAACGTACGAAGGCATAATATTAACAAAATCAACGTCTATTTGTGTCAAGCGAAATAAAGTAGCTTTATATTATTTATTTAGTGCTCAGGTTTTATCGGGACGTTATTTATGTTCAGTCAACGATAAAATATATCGTAAAATTAAATCTCTTTATCATTAAATGTTTAAATCATTCCTTCGCTTATACAGATGTTTCTTTGTGAGACTGACATTGAGAAATGAACTCACAAATTTGAACAACAATGGTGTGAATTCCATTTTTAATCAATCTTTGTATAAATATCGATAAACGTCAGATGTAATCGACCAATTTATATATTTTACTTCTGTACAATAATCTGTATACATATGTTATTGTTAAGCATCTGTAGTCTTTGAATATCTGATAAGCGGAACAATGACTGTGGTGTTTCAAATCAGCGACTGTTATGCCGTGTACGTTATTATGGCAACACGAAGCAGCAGGTCCACTCACGCAAACGATTCTTACTTTAACAAGTACCAATCGTAAATCGGCTTGACCTCCTACTGAGTTGTCATACGTTCTGAAAAAAATGTGTCTTACTAGACTGCTCTGAGGTAATTGCATTGCTTCACGAAGAACTGTTTCACTAAGTCACATACATGTCATAAGCGTTATCAAGTCATGCGTTACTTTTGCATTACTGAAAGTTTCAGATAGATTGTTTTTTCTTTATACTAATAGCTCTCGAAATTTGGAGAATCATGTACCGAATTGCGTCTGGGATTGAAACATTTCATATGAGAAGTACATCTGAATTTAAATACTAGAATCTATATGGACTTGGCTTATTAAATCTTCTTTTGTTGTTTGTAATATTTATAAAGTAGATGCATTTTTCTCTCAGTAGCAGTCCAAAGACGTATTAAATATATTGTTAGGATATATTCAAGCAATGTTTTATTTCATAAAATGCAAGCAAAGCTTATTTTATGAATAAAATTATATGCAGGTTATCGTGCATACGTTTAGAGTGAAAAGAAAGTAGTTTTAATACTGACCTCTTGTAAGAAAACGTTCATATGTAAAACTATAATGTCAATTGGATAAATATTGTAATTTTGTTTGTTATTTCAACTACTTAATATGTATATATAATAATAGGCTTAGCATATTTACGTACTAAGATATTTATATATCATATCATATATAACTATTTAAAGAATAAACATATATGTGAAAATTCCGTTTGCTACACGTTTGACGTAGCTTCATCGTAGCCGCACGTAGCAGTGCGTAGCGCGTAAAATATTATACACCGGTGCGCATCATTAGCTACTCATTTGAAATTAAACGTTAAATTACAACTCTTGTATATTTGCACTTAAAATCTTTGTAAATGAATAAACAATGAGTGAATTTGGTGCAAATTTAACACGAGCCAGCTGGTAGTAGGAGGTTGTATTCATGAATTGTATAGCGCGTCAGTTTGGACGTACGCCAGCATATTTTGTTATGCCGCCTGTCACAACGTACCGAATAGAATCTTGTAAACATTGCAAGCGGTCAGTGATGTTCGGAATAAAAGTTAGACTTTCGGATAAGCATTAAGTATTCTGAAACCGATTCTTGGGAATAAAGGATTTTATCGGTTGGATTTACGTTAGTTTGGTACAAACTTGCTGTTGAATTTACGAGTGCATGCTGTTTTAATTGTAGCTTTTCATTGTTTTTCACGTGAGTTGCTTTTTTGTACATTACTCTTATTCTTCAAAACGCACCTCACAGGTTATGAGTATTTTCTTGGCCAACGTAAATATACTGAAGTTTTTTTGTAGATTCATGGAACTGAATTTTGTGTCATTATTGAAAGAGTATATTTTACAATTAAAGTCTTATTAAACCTATTTTCACATGTAAACGTAAAATGTGAAAAGTAAATAAGAAAAGAAATATCACACATTGGTGTAAGGATTCCCACAGTAGTGGAACACCAGAAAAACTGTAAACAAGGCAGCGGGTTGCTATTACAGAAATCTGTAAGTGATTCCGAGACTTGCTTATCAAATGCCCTACAGTTTTGGACGACATCCAAACTTCTAGCCTAGAACCAATTTGTTACCTCACAACTTTTTTCAATGTTTTTGTATTGAATTCATTTATTCTTAGTTATATATAATAAAAGGAAATTATATTTTTGCAGTACACGTCTTAAAATTATTTTAATATTCTTTCAAGTTCAAAACGTCTTTTTTAAGCATCGGTTTATTTTGCATTATTATTCATAATGTATGAATGTTTATCAGGTTTTATCGGAGTGTAAACTAATCTACGGAGACTTAGTAATTTTAACGTATTTAAATTCGTTGATAGCGATCTATCCAAGCCGTTAAATTCCGTTTGCTCATTATTTGAAATTCATAGAAGCCAGTTAAGCGGTTTTAAATGTACAATTAAGTTTTATCCGCCATTTACGGGATCAAGCACCTTTTTAAGTATAAGTGGTGTTATCGTTTGATGTGGGTTTGTGTATTAGAATTATTTAAGTAATTTGTATACATAATTTTGCCTTTAAACGAATATTTTTGCGTCGCTCGAGTACAATTGCAGAACTCGAATTGTTATGTAAATAATGTAATAAATTTGAATTATTAAAATGAATGACATTCAATCGCTATATACTTATAATTTACACAATATTGTTACGACGGTCAGAATTTTTTTAATAAATTTATATTCTACAGTCACATTTTTTTTAAATGTTTAATATATTAAGTAAAATATAAATATATACGTATACTTACTATGATGCTTACTGTATGTATTTAAACCAATAGTATTACTTTTGAAACAAGGTGTAATTTGATATACAAAACTAATAGTTTTCGGTGTATAAATTGACAATAATTAGATTCACAGTTGCAATAGGTACTTGGCTACTAAAAGTGCATTAATGAATACGTTCCATAACAATGACCTTAAAGCCGTCTTTATTGTAGCCAAATAAGGTATAGTGATGTAAAAGTAAATCTGTATAATCATATCAATACAAAAATATATTACTACGAATACTTTTAAGAATGAATGAATTTGAAAGTACTACAAAAAACCTTTTTAAATTTATTAGCGAACGTATATGAACTCACAAATAATTTTAAATAGAACAACAGAAAGATAATCCAATTTCAAAGTTAATAATTGTACAAGTTTATGAAGGCTGAACTGGATTAAAGCACACCAAATGAACAATCAGTTAAAACTAAATGCAAAGTTTTGGTGAATTGTTAATGTGGTTTCTACGCCTTTATATTTTATACATGTATATATATTATATAGTATATGTGTTAGCTTATATGGCTAAGTAAGTGGCTTATATGTATTGCTAAAATTTGGTTTTGATTTTTTTTTTAGTTTTTAATAAATATCGTCGACATTAAGTAATTGTCAGTTAATTGTTTTATCTTATATAACGTAAGATGTATCACAATAAGTATTATATTTCTTCAAGAAAACGTTACAATTAATTTGTTAAATATATATCTTAATTTATGTTAGTATCAGAAGGCCTTTTCCAATAAGGATCAGAAGAAAATGCTTTGACAAAATAAGTGAATAAAAAAAGCTTCTTTCGTAGACGCCAATTCTATATTGGAGATGTATAAAAACTTTATTCTTTGTTAGAGGAAAAAATGAGCACAGCAATATTGATGAAGTAAGAAAAACCTTTTATTTGTATTAACACCCGTTTGCATTATATTTGTACAATATGTGTTTCCTCCATTATTTTTATTTATTTTATTCATGTATACTATACGAAAACATCTTTCATAAATTGTTCTATAGTATAAGTATATCTATACTAATATTAATTATTTAGTAAGAGGAAATATTTGTATGTTTGTGAGGAAAATACTGATTTCAAGTACTCTTTCACAATAAGAATAGCATATGATTCCTGGGTAGTCTATATACAAATACTTTCATCCGGACGCGGTTTAGCTGCTAGTATAAAAATTAACAATAAAATCGTTATTAAAGTAATCTTATAAATTACGTTCTATAATCATTCTTTCCATGTAATCCCTTCGCCGAGACTTGCGTAGCGCGTTTCCGGATGTCAGCATCATGTGTCATGTGTTTCATGATCATGTTTTTCACATACAGGTAGTTTGTGTGTGTGTGTGTATTTTGTTCATCATTGTGTTATTTTTTTCCATAACATACATATTTATTTAAAAAATTTACTCACGTTCCTCCAATTTAACTAAAACGCATAATAAAGTCAAAAATTTTATAAAGGTCTTAAACGCAATAATAAATAGTGAAAATAAATTGAATTATTATTTTGGCGGTATTCCAGTTTGGTTACGGCATTTAAACATTTTAATTTTTCCAGTAGTATCTCGGTTAGTTGCCAAGTAAACGCGACCAGAAATTAGTTCATTTGCGTAATTGTTTATTTTCTAGATTGCTTTGCAAGTTAACTTTTAAGACAGCTCTTTGTCTCACCTCGTAGTTAAATTAACTCGGTTTTACTTTTTTTTTGAAGTTATACTTCTTTGGGCGCGTTATGAAAAATTTATGAGAGTGAAATTTTACGATGCGCGCGCACCGTGACACAAAATTATAACTATGGGCGCCGAGCGTGTGCGAGCGAGATGGGAATAAGACAATCTACAAGTAAAAAGAAATAGAATATGCGTGAAGTTAGCAGCTATGCCAAGAATTTTGAATGACCATAATGACCTTTTAAACAAATAAAGGTGTTTTAATTATTTTTTCAAAGAAATTTAGCAATGCTTTTTCACAAAGACCTATTGTTACTTAGTTAAAAGGTTATAAAACATACCTAGTTATTAAATTGAATTAATAATATAATAAAATAATAAATAATAATTATTAATAATATTAATTAATAATTGAATAATATACAAATATTGTTAAATTATTAACGCTAAATATTTATTATTAATTATTTAATATTTAAAAAAAATAAGAAAGCCAAGGAAGTATAACTTCTTACGTACACGGCCCATTTTTTTTTACCAACTTTATATAGCTACAACGAAAGCTAATACAGGAACAAAACAAGAAACAATTATATATAATGACAATTTTTTTGACGTTTATAAGTGTCCTTTGTGTTACCTATATGAATAAATGATATATAATACTGATATAGACAACAGCCCTGGCCTTAAACAGAGCTTATATATTACAGAGACGCCCCCTCTTAAACTATCAACAGGCCATTTAAATGCAAATAGCAGTTCCTCTCAGACCATTAAAGTTAAATGTTTGAAGTCGAAATTCACGTTGTCAGGTAATCGTAGTAGTTGCTTGGTATTTATTTCATATGGTGGGTTCAGAGATTACATACATGTATTCGTAAGTACTTGTAAAAAAGTCAAACTTAAGTTTGGCTTGGATGAAATGCTTTTTGAATTGCACATATAATTAAGATTGTAATAAATAATATTAACTAAGGATTACTCGTAAAGCTTGGTTGTATTTATTATATTTTTCACTCCAACGGCTTTTGCATACTAAATAAATAAAAATATAAAAATTTCGCAGTTTAGTCGTTTTTACATGTAATGAATTATGTATAGAGAAAAACTATATTATCAAATAATCAAGTATATAGTATTTGCAATTTTCTTTACCAATAAAGTAATAATAGAAATAATTAAAAATAATTAAAATCAAAATGAAAACAAATTTAAATTTAATTGGTCCCTGTGGCAGTGTACTTTTAACGCTTGCAGCATTTCCTCGCTGTATTGCGATACTTATTCGTTGAGCCAGGAAAGTGCCATCTCTAGGGTCACCGGTACTATCTATTAGGCCAACCTGAATCTTTAACAAGCGCCTGTGCACTAAGTATCGAATTCAACCAGTACCGATGACCGTCTATGGTGAATATTATTATAGTAGAAGTGAGAGAAATATGAAACGACTGTAGCAAAGAATACTCACCGCATACTCCTTCGAAAAAAGGCGTTTGTAAGTGAACGTATAAGATTACATTACATTATATCGATTAAATGTGTCTATTGCGGTGTATAAGAACTCGTACCTACGAATTAGTTACCCCAATTGTCAGCGCCATTACGACGAAACATTGAACTCGTGTGTAGTCGGTGAATAAATTTAATAAGTCCCCGAGTTTAAACCTGTCTTCGACCTGTTTATGACTACGTATCTAACTGGCTGCCAGCCAGCTTCATATTTGAGATAAAAATATTAATCCTTTTACATACGATTTAACACCTTGCTACTATTTAAATGCTAGACGCTTTTTAAGTTATAGAGTATATTAGATCACTAAAAAGGTTTTTAATTACGTGTATATAATATATATTCTTAATGTGAGAGTAAACCTGATAAAAACCTTCTAAATGGTTAGGCACTGATCACTAAGAAATAAAGGAGACTAAAATTGTAGGCAACTTAAACAATTTTGATATTTGTGACTCGTACATAATACATATATATATTTTTTTTATTTTTATTGTGTGCTTTTACTATCGTATATGTTTTAATTGTATTTTTTAATTTTTAATTTCTATTTAATTTTTTTTGTGAAACTTATACTTACATTAATTGTCACACATTTTAGATGTGAGATTTTGTAAAATAATTAGTAATTTTAGTACTGTGTGTGATGTCGTAAGCTTAATAACTAAATAAATAAATAAATAAATACATGAATTCGGAAAGAACAAATTAGTGAATTTGTGTCGATGAAGACTACAATCTGTACTTAACATGGGCACGTTGCATTACGTATTTTTAGTAGTCGATTAAAGTCGATTTATATCAAATCAAATAAGAATAGAATTTTTCATATATCTTCTAGAACTCTCTTCGATACTTTTCGAATACAATTTCATTTTAACGGCGATTTTATTCGTTCGCCAAATCGATCTAAAGTATCCTAATACAATTTAACCGTTATCGTGGTTAACATGTACCGTTTGGGTAATAAACTCCAATATTTTATGGTGAATATATTGCCTCTCAGCTCCCAAATGTGAAATATTAAATGATTGAATGAAATTGATAGCAGTAATGTAAGAAATGTTAGCTCATCTACCGCTTCATGAAATATTGGTAGCCATTTTCATGTCTCTTCCAAATCTTTATTACGTCTCTAAAGTTTAGTGCCGTATATAACCGATATGATTATATTGGTAATAAGTACATAATATTTAAGTTATCAGAGACTGACAATTAAGCCCAGCAGCGCTACGGCTGCGACAAAGTAGTACTGATTGGTAATTCTGTTTTGAGTGATATAACAATAATTTTTAGACACAACCTTGCTGCAATGGCACTATTACTATTCATATTACAGATGCGCGAGTAGCCCAATTATATGAGCACCTTACCACTGAAGCGTTAAGGCGTTCGAATTTTGAACGTTTTCGAAATTCGAACAAATACGCTTAAAGTTTATCAGTATGCGAATTTCAAACGTATTCGAAAATCAAAATTACCAGTTTTTATTTTCCGTCTTTATATCTTTCTGTAACGAGCTAAGAACCTAATAAAAATATGTTATTTAAATATTCAAATGTTAAGGTGGTTGAATGGTAATAATGAATAATATATATGAAAATACCTTACCAATTCCGTATAGAAGTCTGTAAGAGAAGTTAAATTTCAAATAAAACGCATGCAATTTTATTGTACCTGTTATACATGAGTACATCCGGTTTCCACAATTTATTCGGCGTTATTCTCAGGTCTTTGACTCCGCCGTATTCGCTGTCATTCCATCTTAAGTTGTAGTCATTCCATTCCTGTCACACGTATTTAAAATACACATCAGTGATAGGGTAATGCATCTAACATTTTATAATAAATATAAAGTGCATTTATGAAAGTGATATTGAGGTTTGTTAGCAATTTTGAATCTTATTATGAGATTTATTTAATTTAAAAGCTCTAAGCACTATAGTGATATTAAAGTTTTAAGTATTTGCAAATAATAGTGGTTGCCTGGAAGAGATCGCTCGAAAGCGATACAGCCACCAGTTGCCCTTCTTTTTATTTAATTATGTCAATTGTTTTATATTTCTGTGCATGGAACGAAGTGTTAATAAATAATCAAATATTATATTATTTGTCTTTGATTCAAATGTGTACACTGACAGTGTAAAAGTCATTTAATAGTATTAGTAGAATGGTAACTCGATAAGTTTCAAAATTGCCCCCAACTAATCAAGGCTGGCTGAAATATGCTGTGAAACAATAACGCAACGTTTAGATAGCTCCAACAAAGCGCTCGCAAACACGACCTCTATATTACAAAAGTTTTCAACTTTGATAACAGTGCGTATACTGTCAATGTGTACAGGGGACTACACACATGTTCGGACTATAATTGGCAAACTATTTTTAGTGACTAGATCGAGAGTAAAATGAATTCTTTATTTGAAATTCTTCGTATATTATGATTGGTCGTTGCTTTTAACCAATCAAAATCGACGCGTACCATTCTTTTTTCAAAAGCACGTCCCCGTTACTATTGCGGCTGTAAATCAGTTTATATACTTTGGCCACCACAGTTTATTACTCGCATAACCTGTTGCTTCGAGTCTAGGTGAAACAATAATTGTTCAGCCTTTAAATAATATAAATGACAACAACAATTTTATTTCATTATCGAGGTTTTCGACACGACAGTCTTTTATTCAAAGTAACGGCACATTTACTTTCAACCCCCACTTAGATATATTTTTTATGACTGTTTAATAAATTAATTAGATGCCCAACATGTGTGTAGTAACCATATTTACTACAATAATTAATTTCTTTATAAAACAAATATCACAATACAAGCTATTTTATAAACTAAAAAAACGTGAAATTAAAATAATAACTTCAAATAGAGGAAAACACTAAAAAAATAAATTATATTAATAAACACGCAAACACGGATGACGTCACACAACTATATACAATCGACTCATGCTGAATCATGCTATGTTTATATCACAATACGATCAGGCCTAGGGAATATATTGACCGCCCTCAAAGATTTTTATAAGGAACTGGGGAACTAAGTCTCTTTTCTAAGCTGCCAAATTGGTAAATGCTAAATATTTATATTTAAACGCATGAGTATACACATGTTTGTTTATGCAAAAATGTAGGATACTCTGCGATTGATTTATATTTTCTTTTAGCTTTAAATAAAAAAAAACGAAATCAAACAAAAAGCATCAATATCGGATTAAATAACATATTAAAACTTGCATCGTTAATTAAATCTTATTATATGAAAATTTTGACCCCGTAACATTCCATTGCCATGCAGTAGATACTACAGTATTTCTGGCAAACAAAATAGTAGCGGGCAACGGGTTGTGCAGATTCAATTTACAGTGTTTTGTTTATACAAAAATCGGTTATAATTCAATACATTATATACAAACATTCTTCACCAACACATGACATTCAAAGTTAAACAATCCTGTATAAATTAATTGCAATAATTTAGTGTTAACTTATATGGTTATTTAATGCATTGCGGGTTACGCGGCAGTCCATTCGTGTCACGATTTTAATATAAACGGGACAATAATCTATCAATCACTTGGATTTAACATACCAATGAATAACGGTAAATGACAGGTTGGACTACTTTAATGTAATGGGATGCATGACACTACTACTATGCTACTGACAAGAAACTTTAGTAAGAAATTACAAAAAAACTGCCGCATACTCCGAAATGCAATGCAACTTTCAAGAAGAACAAAAGAAGAAGAAAACAATAACGAAGGAAAAGATAGGAAGTAAAAAAAATAGAAATTTTATCGAGTATTAATTTAAGTTTGTCTTTTAACACACTTACCAATGACAGCCATATATTTGTTATAAGTAGTTGATTCTTCTCGTCCTATTTGGTTAGACGATGTCAACAGAAACAGAGAGAAAGGGCGCAGTCAGTATAATGTTCTAGTATTTGATCAACACTGGGTAGACAAGGAGCGGCCAGGCGCGAGACACTCGCGCGTGGCCTCACATACAATCTAGTTTGAGGCTGTACAATGAACACCGACTCTTCATGCGACAGAGCTGCCGCGGCAGCGCCCTCTATCCGCCACCGCCGTTGAACCGTTTTTTAGAAATGTGCGCGAGTTTAGATAAAAAGTGCGTTAAGAAGTGTGCGCAGATAAAATATCGTTAGCAAAGGCGGGACGGTGAAGGCACGCACCCACCTACCACTTACCAAGTTAAGCCAGACGTTCGTCGTCAGGATTTGGTTTTTCTCATCCTTTATTAAACGAACGCACGGCGACGCAAGGAACGAAAACAATAAACATTTGATAAATATTTTTCCCATTTTATGAGTTTAAAGCTCCATTTAATTTTTGTTTAATTACTTGATATTTTAGCCGATAAACTTGCCGGGAATTTAATATGCTATGGAAGCGAGATGCACCAAAAGTGCAAAATGAAAGCACAAAGTAGGTTTAATATCGTCGTCGATTTCATGCAAGCCGTTAGTCGTCTTATAAAATAACGTTGCCCGCTCAAAGGAATCACTTAAAAAGACATTACAACTTTTTGCACACTTTACTATTATGGCTTGGAATGTAATGTTCAAAATTAATTTTATTTGGCGCTTAATATCCTTACTTAAATATAATGATACTGATATATACTAGGATAGGAATAAAAATATTTATACACACTTTTTTGCTTAATTTGTGTTCTACGGTCGATTTCAGTTCATTAAATGAAATTTAATTGTCTGACGTCTGTATAATAAATATTGTGTGATAACTTCCTTAAAATCGATGCACACGGCCAATTAATAAGAAGTGGTGGACAATAAAGACAAGAGGATTTTTTTCTTTTTTAAATGAAATAAAGTTACAAATGTAAAAACCTTTTAATTTTTTTAATTGTTTAAGATATTACCTACATTTTGGAGTTTATTTCAAAAATAAACCAAGTGCTGCCTTGCTCATGGTTTTGATTTTATGTTTAAGTTGTAACAGTAATTAGCAAAACTTTTTTCGTATTTGATATCGAATACACGATCGAAGTGGCAACCCTTTGAGTCTGGTAATCATTAGTTACGTGTGTGTGTGAAATATACGAGAAAGTCTAATTCCTAGCAAACGAAATGGACGTTAACTTTTAATGTTTTGACCGAGAGTACTAAACATTGGGTACAAAGCTTCGTTAAGTCTAACATAAGTATAAAACCGTATCTTCATGCTCCGAAGAGCAAAGCTAAATCTTTTCAAGAGAAAATGCCTTTAACGCGTCTAGCGCCCGCGGCTCAACAATCTTACAAAGAATCCTTCATCGTGTAAGCCACTCGACACGATACTACATTTCCACAAGAGAATTCACAACTTTTTACATTTCACCATTTGCTTTTCACTGCTTAAGGCAGAATATACGAGAACGTACCAAGAGTTGCGGAAGCCGCAAAAGAAATTATTGCGGCAATGTTTTATAAGCATATTTAGCCTGGTATAAATTTTTGTATACTACTAGCTGACTTGACAAACGTCGTTTTTCCATGTATATCATTTATAATAAGAAATAGGGGTTGATTGTAGAGGGGTGGGAATTAGGGGTTGTATGTATTTTTTAATGCTGTATCATAAAAAAATAAAAAATATTTTTTTTATCTAAAAATTCAAAAATTATAATTTAGGGGTGAACTACCCTTAATATTTAGGGGGGTGAAAAATAGATGTTGTCCGATTCTCAGACATACTCAATATGCACACAAAATTTCATTAGAATCGGTGAAGCCGTTTCGGAGGAGTTTAACTACAAACACCGCGACACGAGAATTTTATATATTAGATTATTTCTACAGAAAAAAATCAATTCCTTTGGAATTAAGCCCTAAATAGATAAAAAAAAACATTTGTTAGTTTATAGAACTATTACCTAACCCTATTTAGAAAATTATTTTTACAAACCTAATCGTTTAGTTTAACATAAACAAAAGTAACTTGATTGTCAATATTTCAGTTCTACCTACAAAGGTCGGCCAACATTTAAATTTCATATTTCTTTTGCCCTAATAAAGTCTAAAATTGTAATCAAATAGAAGTAGAAACTTGTTACAATGTATAACAGATTCTTATACAAATTCACAGTTGGTACTAGAGAGACAATCTATAATAGTAATGTTTTCTTAACATTTTTTTTTCTAATATCTAAGTGGTACGGTCACCCTTATTCGGACTCTGACCATAACCAACAGAATTTTCAGTTTCCATTCGACGTGTTGACACCGCCTTTGAGCACTCGGCTCAAAGAGATTAAAGTGCTCAACTACGATACTGCATACAGGCTCCTTAACGAGTATACATTTTGTACAAACATTTAGAGAAAAAAAATTGATGTCGTAAAATATATGTTCCTTAATATTTTTATATTAGAAGTTTTTTCTTAAATATTTAGATGACATTTTCGTTGCATTCAACGAAATTCATTCAATTGTAAAATTTTACTAACAAATGGTTTTTCAACTGAAACTTATACAATTCGATTATTAATTAATTTCACTAATCATATTCATTTTATTTACTGTAGTAATGAGCTGAGATTTCAGAATGTGTTATGTATACAATTTTAACGCCTTCAGGTTACTATTTGTGCATGTTGCCTTAAAAATTATAAAAGAAAAATATATAGATTGCGAATCTAGGTGGCAAAAGACTTCTTTCATCTTTACAAATTTAGGTAAGATTAAATTTACACATATGGTTTAATAGTTCCTAAAAATAAGCCAATATTTATTAATAAAGTAAATATTTCTCTCATGGCAGCCTTATGAAATGTAAAAGGTATGTTGCGTACAAAGCTTTATCCTACCAATCTGAAACATTAAACCTTCGGGAGCTTAGGATCTGAGACAAGATATCACTCAACCACGAAACGCTACAAAGTATAAATTCGCAAAATGTAAAAATTAACAAAGATAGTAATTATACGCGCTAACGTTTAAGCTCCATAATTACGAAATCCACAGATCTACAGAAACCTCATACCGCGATCGGTAGAAATAATGGAATTCTACATGTTTGAATTGAAAACTGAATTTCCATTTTGTAATCACATCTGTTGGTTCTCAGCAAACAGGAATCCGTTAAGTGAATATGTAACGATTCTATCCAACTTTCTATTAAATCTTTATTTAATGGTTACGGAAATTTAACGGCAACGAAAATTACTCTTATTTGTGCAAGTCTCTCGTTTCTCCTCCATAATAATTAGAATTGAGACCATAACAGTAATTAATTTTTTAATATTGATCTTTTTAATGAAACAATTGCCACATAATAATGATATACAAAATGAAATATCGAGTAAACAGTCACACATACTCTCTCGTACACTCACACATTCGTACGCACAGACTCATCAATACTTATATTATATTTTCCTAAGGCATTTTTTTCTAATTATAAGGTACCTAAATAAATAAACTTAAAATAAAATTTACGTTTGCCTCTGATTGCAACTGCGATGAACATTATTGTATCAACTTCTACGTTAAGCTTGTTTAAGCCTGAATAGTATTATAAAATATAATTTCAACAGTTCCCCAATGACCTGACAGAATACAGGACAATCCTTAACCGGGTGTTATATTTCTTAGTTGATTGGACCGTTTTGAAGATATTTCACAGTAATTGTGATTATTATTATAGTGACGTTAACTTCGCTGTTTTAGTTAATGTAAAATGTGTCCATGTAATTGGATGTATTCGGGTCAAGCCTTGTTATGTATTAGTAGAGCGAAGAGTTTCGAGTCTTACACAGTTTAATATGATTTTATTTTTAACTTCATTGGACATTGTAGCTTAATTTACGACTGAATAATTCAAATAAAAATAAACATAAGAAAGTGTCCAATAACACTATTTATAGTCACTATGAAGTTTGTTCTTGTGTTTTTACATTGTAAACTTGCCACTATTTAGCACTTAACACTTACGTGCACTAACATGTATGTAATAACGATAACGAAATAAGTAACTATTGGAATTAAACTAATAAAAACTCAAAAATATAAAGTCTCGCTTCCATAGCCTTAATAAGATTATAATTAGACGTTCATTTTGAGTTCGTTTAATTTTATGAAAGAAATTGATACCGTTAGCACAAACATTGCGAACTAAATTAGACTTATAAGTAAAGTGACTCCCTCATTCTTTCTGACAAATTATTTATGCTGTGATGAAAAGAGATACTCTAGTTAGCATGGTGTCCAATTTGAAATAGACGTATTTAATATAAATAACGGAAAAACAATGAGTGAATACGACGTCTTTATCTGACAGCTATACTGCTGACAGATGACAGTACAGGTCTTACATTTCAAACACGCAAAATCATTGTTAAATTGTTAACTATTTTTTTGTTCGTGCTAAGGGTTAATAAAAATGGTAATTTTATTTAGTGACATTTTTCCTAATGTAGTTTTAAAAAAATATTTAGATATTTTTGCGTCATTACGATTCGATTTTTTTATAACTTAAAATTACTCGACGAATAAATCATATCTGAATGCTTTATTATAAAAAATCCACGAAATTTTACAATATAATTATGATAAAGCACTCAGAAAAATATTTAAAACAAATAATAATTGACACGTTGCAAAACGCAATATTATATTGTAAATGTGCGTTAAAATGTGAACACTATACATGATTAAGTAATGTATGTTAATTACTTTGTATTATACGATTGTTCATTGTCTTTGTACCATTGTTAACAATTTAAATTTGGAATTATGCTAACTTTAAAAAAATACTATAGTTTCAATTAGCTTAAAAAAGGTTTTATATACCGAAAGGTTTGGAAACGTTTTTTTCCATTCATTCTAGCGATTTTGCAGTGTATGATTCAACTGCTAAACCGTTTATAGTAATTCGAGTGAAAATATTAATTGTTGATCAGAAATTATGTTAATATAATATTGCGTTTTACATATAAAAGGTATTCGAAAGGTACTCACCACGTCTATGATCTGTTGTAACGTTAGGCCGAACTTAACTTCGAGTGGTTCGCTCTCATTGGCGACTGGTCGTTCAAGTGTGTTGTATGAAGCTAGTAAAGCGTTTAGCAACTTTTTCTCATGCGGGCCTTGTTCCGACACTGTAATTAATATTTTGTAATTTAGAATTTATGAATAAAAATTTATTACTATTGGCAACCAGAGGTTTTTGTTTTTTTTATATATGGCATGTTTTATTTTAAATTACACGATGATTTAATAAGATTCTTTAAGACTTAAGAAGAATTCTTTTTTGTCACTGTTTTTGTTAATTTACTATTACACTTAAAATTATTTAAAAATTATTATTTATATTACACACGACGATATATTTTTTCCATAAACACATCACAGTCTATGTCATTTCATGTAATTTACAAAGACTAGCTAAAAGCAGTCTATCCTTTGTATTGAATATGTAACATCGATAGCAGCAGATGCTAGTGGCGGGTAACTATTAAAAAACTACACATTTAAACATCCAACTTTGTTAAACTACATAAATTCCTTTATGACAGTAATTCGCCAACTGCATTTATCTAAGCCAAGTTCTCAGTATAGACCCATTCATACATGTCCGTAGCTGAAACTTTTATGAACTGCGTGAGAAGTGCCGTTGCGACTAAATTAATAATGAAAGGACAAACGAGCAGAGACAAAGGCCGACCTCAACAAATTGAGCAAATCCTGGAAACACTCGACCTACACTAACAGCTATATAAACTCCCCAGCCACACCTGGACCGAAAGATTTATGGCCTAATGTAAAGACGGAGAGCACAAATCGGCTTAGCACAGGGTTGTCGACAATGGGTTTATACTCTGACCAAAATTCACCATTAGAATGCCATAAGAGTGGAGTCGAAGAACATGCTACCGGTTATAGCTGATTAGAAGAATAAATAAAATAATTCCAGACACACAAATCCATAGATCAAGTAAATAGGAGTTATTAACGATATACACTCAGCTATATTACCTAATAGCGATTTTCTTAATAATCCAGTACTGCCATAAAAAATTGCCAACCCACGATTCCCTTTGATTCTCACACGTCATTGCGACACCTACCAACTACCCATTCAATCACTGCGATTACGTCATACCCTTAAACGTGATAACAAAGTATTTCCGCTAAGTATATATACTCGACTGTAGTCTGGGCCTTCGGGTCAGTCAGTGATCTAACTGGTCGAGGATCGGCGGTCGGAAGAAGATAACGCCATCCTTCGTTCATAAGATATAACTTACAGTACAAACAGTTATTTATTAATGTAGTTAAAATGCCTTTAAACTAAGTATTTAAATATTATAATTATGTTTTGAAGTTGACTGCAATGAATAATTTTATAGAAGTAAAGCACAACAATACATTCATCAAATAATTGTTATGAAAACATAAGAAATACACCCCAATCTAATACGATATTAAAAATAAATTTTCAAAATTGACAGAATAATGGTTTAAAGTTATACTTCTTTAGGCGCGTTATGAAAAATTCATGAGAGTGAAATTTACGATGCGCACGCACCGTGACACAAAATTAACAGAATGAAGTTGCCCACTAACAAATCTTTTTTAAAACAGCCGGGCGCCGAGCGTGCGCGAGCGAGATGGGAATAAGACAATCTACAAGTAAATAGAAATAGAATATGCGTGAAGTTAGCAGCTATGCCAAGAATTTTGTATGACCATAGTGACCTTTGTAGTAAGTACCTTTTAAACAAATAAAGCAGTTTTAATTATTTTTTCAAAGAAATTTAGCAATATTTTTTAAATACCCCTTACATTCCTTAATCCTTCCAAAACTCCAGCTTCAGCTTAAAAACCAACCGTTGATTCCACTACACCGCTGTTTGCTAAATTAATAGCTGTAGTTGTCGCCCCTAACTTCAGTACTAGCAATAAACACTCATTTTCGGGCTTAAATCGCTCTTATGTACGTGACGTATGAAGGTAGCAGGTGGGAAAGGGAGGAATGTAGTTAGTAATCCCTTTGATCACAAGTGGAAGAGAGATGGATACACGTAGTAATCCAGGTGATTTAGGAAGCTCCGTGTTTGATATAATGGCCTCTATTACACGGTAATAGTTTTCCGCATATACCTTCAATTGGTCAAATAGAACCTGCCTGTGTAAAAAGTATTATATCTATATAGTCTATTAGGAGATTCATATTTTAAAGAGGTGTAGGGATACCTATAATATTCGGGTACCACTTAGTACGATTATGACATATCTGAAACGCACTAACAAAGTTATTCCGACTGCTAAGTATATAACAACTTCTCGACGTAACCCACTGGAGCCGAGCGGTCTGTGGTAAGACTGATCGAATATATTCTCTTTAGGTCGGAGGAATAGCTCCTTCCTTTACAAAGGAAATATTTGTAGCTTTCTAACGATTAAATTAAAAAACGACAACCGATTTCAAAAATACTTACGCCATTAATTGTTACATTGTTCCTGACATAGGTAATATCATTTCTAAGTATTTCCTTTATTTATTTAAAACTTGCCAACGCTCGGCACACTGATATATTAGTACAAGAGAAGTTGAATACAATTTTTAATGTTATAATATAAAAAATCGATTTCAAAGTGTGAGGGCAGCTATAGATATCCAGACCTAGCCCGTTTATCAGAATGGTCAATCTGGATATCGGTGAGTTTTGACCAAAACGCGTTGTTCTGAAAGGATAAACGGGATGATGGGAAGTCTGGGGTATCTAGAGGGTCTAATTGTTAAATTTTCTTAAATGCCAAAGATATGTCAATTAATTTTCTAAATTTTTTCTTTGGAGAATAATGAGAAATTAAAAAATGAACTCCCAATTAGGCGAAGCCAGAAAAAATATGTATTTTTAAAATAATAGATCTTTACAAATACCTTTTTTCACAACATGGCACTTGATTATTTTTTACTTAGCTAGAATGAACTCTTTTAATAAATACAATGTTTTATATAAGAACTTGTTCGTCTTGAAAGATCTTTATTTTAAATAAAATAACCTTATACAAACTCTAATTCATGTAATCCGTAGTAACATTCTTAATTCTTATTTGTAAAAAATCGCGTTATTAAAGAGATGGTTTTCACCTTGTCAACAGAGTAAATATAGCATTTAACTTGAAAAGTTAATGCACTGTTAATTATACTTTTCGTGTGTACCTTTTTTAAGTTGGGAAGAGAACAAATAGCTAGAGAATAAAAAGCTACTTACACTGCGAAAAGGCTCGCCAATGCGTTTCCTGCGTTTTAGGAATCATTACGGAGTTTACGTTTTGAAAATAAGCCTGCATGTCTCAGACCCAAAAATTGGCGACATTTGAATTATCAAAGAATCAGATGCAAAATTATCATGAATGGTCTCTTAAAATATTATCAAATCAAATCAAAATACGTTTATTCAATTTAGATGCTTCTTAGAGCATGCTTATGAATGTCAATAACGTTTACAAAATTCACGAAAGAGAAAGACTACGCCATCCGTTCGCAAAACTACCAGGAAGCCTTGCTCTGAGAAGAACGGGCAAGAAACTCAGCAAGTTTTTATCAAAACGTGGAACATGTTTACATTCCACGTAACCAAATAAAGTTATCTTTATTCGGAGTGCATATTTTAGCAGAGTGTGTTGCTAGTTGCACACAAATCCCTAAACAATTATCGCATTATGTTAATCCAAGCTGCCACTGACCGGCTTACTGCCAAGCCTAAACTGGCCTTGGCCAAACAATAGTCCTTTGTCCGAATTGATTGCTTGTTAATGAAAACATAATATTAGCTATTGATAACCGGCTTGTTTATTTTTAAAACAAAAATCACGAAAGAAAAATAATGTTATTGACATATTACAAATTTACTCATATTCATTTTATTTTCTACTAGCTGACCGGGCAAACATCGTTTTGCCATGTATATCATTTATTATAAAAATTAGGGGTTGATCGTAGAGGGGAAAGAAAGTTAGAGGTTGTATGTATTTTTTAATGCTGTATCATAATAAAATAAAAACAGAAAAAATATCTAAAAATAAAATAAAATATTAAGGGGTGGACTACCCTTAACATATAGGGGGATGAAAAATAGATGTTGTCCGATTCTCAGACATACCCAATATGCACACAAAATTTCATGAGAATCGGTCGAGCCGTTACGGAGGAGTTTAACCACAAACACCGCGACACGAGAATTTTATATATTAGATTTAAAATTTCTAGGTTTCATAGATTAAAAAGTTACTTTATCTCTATTGTATCTTTGTGTCTACCTAAATCTAGAGATAGACGGGTCATATCATGAGAGAAAAGATGCAAAAATGTAAGAGAATTGTAATGGAGTAGAAGGCAGATAGGGAAATGAGACGACGATATAAAAAAGGTAGCGGGTTCAATGTGGATTCGAAAATCGAGAGATTCGGTTTTAGAGAACGCCAAGATTGGAAAAATTTAGACGAGGCCTTTGTCGAAAGACAAGAGGTAAATAAGTAACCGATTGGCGATAAATAATAAAAATAGATCTTAATAATTATTAGTAAACATTATATTACATAAGACACATTTACTTTATATTTAGTTAGTAAGGTAATGCTGTTTGCATTAAAGGATTGTTTAATTTCTTTTATTATGGTATGTGGTCTATGGTCTCTGGTGTCTGTTAATGCATCTAGTTTAGCTCAGGATCGTTTCATAATTATATAAATAGCACAAAATAAAATAATGGCATAGATTTCCTATTATTTATTACTCTAAAAGCAATTTTCAAGTTATTCATGACTAGTATAACATAAAACAAGAAGCTATAAAACACACATCAAAATCTAAATCAAAAAATGGTAATTTTGATGTCAAACTCTACAAGGTATCATTAAGTGATAGTGTGCTCCGACAACTTTGATAGTTGAAGCAGAAGACGCTTTGATGGACGCCTCTGCAGAGTTTAGAATGTTGAGTCTGAGGTGACGGTTTAATTAACTCTTTGTAAGAAGTGTTCCTCAAATAGAGTAAGCGTGCATTCCCGACACTGCAACTTCGTGAAGCTCCTTTATATTAACGAGTACCTAGTTTGTCAGTGAGAAGTGTGTTGAAACACTATTCTTGGTTAGCATTTTCTTTACAAATCTACTTAAAGCTTCGAAAGTTCGAGAGCGGCTAGCATTCACATCGGTCACAGTCAACACAGTCAAAGTCAGTGGAACTCAACCTAAAATCATCTTTTCGTTTCTTCTTCTGATTCTGGTTGAACTCTTGTGAATTTTACAGGGCCTGTTATTCATAGAAACTAAGTATATAGTCTTGGCTTAACTACACTTTTAAAACTTCTGAAACTGATAAAAGAAAATGTATGGGATTGTTTACATAACTTAGCGATTCAAGTGCTTTTCGTGTGGAGACTAACTTCATATCAGACAAAGTTAACCGTTTAAAAGAACACCAATAAGTATGATTTCAACGCAATTTCAAACAAAGAGACAAACGTCGATTAGTATAACTATGCCGTATGTAGTTTTAACTATTTTTGTGAGCGAATAAATATGTATTTATTTGAAATAAGCTAAATATCAATGATTTCACACCTCTTTGACAAATAATACTATCGCAAGTATGCATCTATATGCTCTAACTAGCATGGCTAACCTATACATGTAGCACCTTGCGGCGTAGTTTAAAGTTCAGCCCTGCGATTCTGTAACTCACTTTTCGAACTCACACAGCGGTTTTCGCATCGGCGGTCGCTCTCAAATCAGTCGTGAAGCAGTCATTTTATGATTTGGCATTCTAATAAACAATAAACCACAAGCTCCCACCTTTTCAGAATGCCAAATCATAAAATGACTGCTTCACGACTGATTTGAGAACGACCGCCGATGCGAAAACCGCTGTGTGAGTTTGAAAAGTGAGTTACAGAATCGCAGGGCAGCCATACAATTAATTAGGTAACTTTTTAAGCTGTGTAATCAATAATGATCTAAATATAAAAATAAAAGTACAGTCTTGATGAAGCCACTAGGTCAAAAGTGAGCAGTGTTGGCCTAGTAACTTCAACGTGCAAATCTCATCCCTGAGGTCGTAGGCTCGATTCTCAGCTGTGCACAAATGCACTTTCTTTCTATGTGCTCATTTAACATTCACTCGTGCGGTGAAGGATAACAACGTGAGGAAACCGGCTTGCCTTAGACCCAAAAAGTCGACGGCGTGTGTCAGGCACTGGAGGCTTATCACCTACTTACCTATTAGATTTAAAAATGATCATGAGACAGATTCAGAAATCTGAGGCCAAGACCTAAAGAGGTTGTAGCGCCACTGATTTATTTTATTTTTACAGTCTTTTATCAATATAATGGATTACAAATGTATAGTCTTTAGTAAAATTTACAGTTCCATTTTTAAATGTACAGGTACAGGGAACTATTAAATGAGTTCAGTAGATGTTTTTTATAAAAAAATAAACTGCATAAACTATGAGACATAAAAAGAACGGAAAGAAATACCTGCATGTCAGCGATGTAGCACAACGGTTGAAATAATTACAGAGAGGCTCTTTAGACAGGCAATTATTATCATCCTGCCTGCTATTGTTGAGTAAAAGCCTTCATAGGTATAGGGTGCACTTAAATGTTCTATTATGCATACGCCATACTTAATATAATAATGGAAAATTTTGATGCCTTTATTAAAAAAGACGAAGTCTTCTGTCTCTATCTATCAAATTAAATTTACGCTTTGTCGGAAAGATTTGACTTTTTTTAGAACAAGGGGTGAATGTTATCGATATACAACAACTAAAATAGAGGACACCGTGAGCCGTTTCTGCCAAAACCCTCCATCTTTTAGTCGATACCAACTCCGGGGAAATAAATTTGGGGTTTTTTCTACAGCTGTGATACTTTTTTAATATTCAACACCTTTTGTCTTCAGTCACCGTGACCACGCACGCTGTAATGCACGCGAAACGTCGGGTAAATTTAAAATTATATAAAGTAATTGTAAATTTATAAAACATAAGTTTAATCCGGTTAAAAAGTGTTTTCTTTAAACAACTAATTGTAAAATATTGACTCTCATCATATGATAACTCGAACATATACTCAATTATATCCCCAAACAGGCACTTGATTGGAACCCGCAAGAAAATCGGAAGCGTAGTCGTACAAGCAAAAATGGCGTCGTACAGTTACAGATGAGGCCAAGAGAGCCTTAAAGACTTGGAGCGAGGTGAAATACGAGGCTGAAGATCGAACGCAATGGAGACTCTTGACGCCCTCTGCCACATATCGAGTTTATAGGACATTTATTCAAGCACTATATGACAGCTGCTTAATTATTTTATTAAGGGTCTGTTTCACAATGTACGGATAAGTTCTACATAAGTTCCAAATTAGCTATTTATTACTTATTGGTAGGATAAACACTATTGTTGCGTTTCACGACTCTCAGATGATTACGACAGCGCTATTCGTCACATAGGTAAAGTCCATCATAAGTTATGAGTCCGATAAAGTGTCAAATAGCACGTGTATTATATGTGTTGCATAGCTTTTAGTATTTATCCATACATTGTGAAACAGACCCTTAAAGTTATAAACCGTCTTAATTTTTCGCGTTGTCTGAGGTTCATTGACATTATAAACAGCTAAAGATGGCGTCGCTAACGTCACGTTATTTGTATTAATTAATCTTTATTACTTAAGATGTCATGTGGAACATGGTGTAAAGGTTGCAGCTCCTTACAAACGTTGTGTAAAACAAAAACTTGCCGATTAAAAAGAGTGGCGGAGAGTTTATTGGCAGTTCTTCTCGTGCGTTCTACGCCCTTGATTTAAGAACTGGCAGTAAATGTAAAATTAGAAGTATTTAATGTATATTTCTTTTTTACATTCATAAGTGTAATTGTGTTACCTATATGAATAAATGATTTTTGACTTTGACTTTTGCTATTTACTACCCAGAAGGATTTATATGCGTATTTTAATGCATTTAATTCTACATCCAAAATCCAAAGCAAGTCCTAATTTAAGTTATTGCATTTTTTGGTTTATCCATATAAATTCTCCGTGTGAATATTTTAAGCCCACATATTTTGTAGTCTGTCAATTAATGTTTTAAAAATACTGCATGATTAATTCGCGATAGCATACAGGCAATTGAGTCCAAGGGGGAGACGCTAGCGGTTAGTTTGGACATAGCGCAAGCCTTCGATCGGGACACAGAGCACTGCTCTCGAAGCTTCCAGCCTATGGGCTACCCGAGCGTACCAATACTTGAAAGGCCGGCAACGCACTCGCAAGCCCTCTGGCATTCGTGTCTGTTGGCGGCGGTATCACTTAACATCAGGTGAGCCTCCTGCCCGTTTGCCCCCTGTTCTATAAAAAAAAATACACTTCATATGTATTATTGTAATTACGGAAAAACACTACTAATCAACTAAGTACTGAGAAATGTATTCCTATATGTAGTTTACAAAGGCGTGGTGAACCAGCTAAGTGATAATCCCGCAACTGACTAAGCGTGTTTCATCTGGACTGCACTCAAGCCTCTAATCTTTTATGCTACCCTAGTACTTTCTTGAAGATTAAAAGTTAAAGTTAATACTTTACAGAATTGAATTTTGCTCTACAAAAGACTTGTGGTGGTCATTCAATGGGAAAAGCATATTGAAATCTAGTTTATGTTTTTTATTAATTTAATGGAGGACATCGTTAACAGGCGATATCTTTATTTTAATTATTTTATATCTAGCTATTATATTAGTTAATGCGCAATTGAAACTATCTAAAAGTCAAAGTATAATAGGAAATTAATTCATTAATTCATGTCATTTTGAGATTACGCTATTAGCCTTAGTTACTTATAAACTTTTTAGTTTTTGATACATTTACATGTTTATAATCTGTGGTATTTTTTATTGTAAAACTTATAAAAACAACATATTCTGTAATTTACATAGAAAGACGCTGCTAATAAAACAGTGTTTAAAACGTATTCGGTTGGGTTTTGTTTTGTATTTAGAGTACATAAGATCGTGTGATACTTCACATTAATTAGGCTAGTATTTAATAGATGAAAAGTTTGTTTATGAGGAATGCTGTATGCTTAATATCAGGAACCGAATCAATAAACACGTGAACATATGGGGGCTAGCTACAAAACCTTATTCTGTTGTTTTACACGTCAAAATCGATTAAATTTGTATTAATTACTTCATTACTAAGTAATCATATTGCTATCGTTAAAAAATAGCGAAAATACTCGATTACCACAAACCCTATCGGCACTTTACTTAATATCAAAATAATATTAAAATAATGTAAGTAATATGTTATTTAACTGAAATTCACTTAAACCAGGTAAATATGAACATAAAAAGTATACGCGCTATTAAACCGTACATAAAAGTTGGTTCATTAAAACGAGTGTAAATGAGCCCAGAGGATCACCGACGCGTTCATTTATTAAATGAGTGGTTACGGATTACGTGGGTGATCATTTCATTTTCAACTTACGGATAACAGTTAGTTTTTGGTAATAATTTGTCCCCAAAACGTTTTCATAATTAAAATACGAAAATCCCTACACACAGTAAATAAGTTTTAGAAAAAGTAGGTTTTAAATTCTTTAACAAATTTTTATATGATAATTTTTGACAAACCTTGTTCTTAATAATTAGATGGACTTAAGAAAGTTAAATAAAACTAATATCCTATATTTTGCACATAATGCAACGCTTTGCAATGAAATGTGCGTTTTCGTTACTTTAAATACATATTTTTACCGTTTTAGTAAGTATTTTTTGGTATATTATATTTGTAGTACGACCAGTGTTGGCCTAGTGGTCCCAGCGTGCAACTAATTGTTGTTATCTCTGAGGTCGTAAGTTCGATCCCGGCTGTGCAGCTATAGACTTTCTGTTTATATGCGCATTTAACATTCGCTCGAACAGTGAAGGAAAACATCGTAACGAAACCTTGCCTTTAAGACCCAAAAAGTCGACGGCGTGTGTCAGGCACAGGTTAGATTGACAACTAATCACGAAACAGATACATAAATCTGCGGCCCAGACCTTCACGGAGACACTGTTTTTTTAAATATTCACGTTAAATAATATCCATTTAAAATACATCTATCCAATTACACAAACTCCCGAGAATTTAAAAACAAAGCATGATATATTTTATTTTCAAATTGACACACTTATAGTAAAAACCACTTCCCGAGTATCACTCCGTAAATCCCGGCTCAATAATAGTTGATGACACGTGAAATAATATAGCGGGTACTTCTATATTTTGTGGTGAAACGGAGATTCGATTAACGCACGAATCGGATTACGGTTAGTGCACTTTAGTCGAGTGCTGGTAGCCAATCTCTATTATAGAACATTGCATGACGCGTTTTTATAGTACCTATAGTCACTAATACATTTATAAAGCGTATTTTAAGGTAATGATGGCTAAGCTGCATACATGAGAGATATATGTATCATAGCTTCAGCTCATGATATCAAGAATAAATCCTTCTGAGTTAAGACTTTGCAGATTCTTAGCAAGATTATTGGCAATTTTTTTTATGTTATTGCTTGCATTATACCCCCTTACGATAAGATATAAGTGTGTGTGGCTTAGTACTTTCTTTATTTTCAGCCTTATTGTCGTAAGACAGTCTCTTGACGCCTGTAAAGTTGTCGAAACATGTAATGAATTAACTTTCTAAAACATTTCATATTCATTAAGTTAATGCTGCGTTTATAAATAAGACCGTTTACCAATTGTTTTTAATTAATTTATCTGCTATTATTGTTATTTTCTTTACTCCTATATAATTATGTATTTACCGAGTATATTGCGGATGCTTGGGGGACCCATGCGACTTTAATACAAGGAGTCTCCTTGTGAGTTGTGTGCTGAGATATTGCCTGGTCAGGATTGTGAGGAAATTGCACGGATCTGGTTAGCAGTATAGCAGTTCACATATTATACATGCTATGCTGCTATATTCATAAGTATCTGATATGTCGCATACAAAAATTCAATAGGATGCCCTGTTAACACCGAATACATTTAACTCTGATGCAAGGTCATATCAATATTATTATTAACTGCATTTTGGCGACGTTGGTGGAGATATTATGTATCTTATGTATACATGTACTTTTTTCCTTATGTATGTAATAAAGTATCTGATTGTCCTTCTTGTAATATGTGTAATAGTTGAGAGTTAAAATAAAATAAAAGAGAGAATGGCATCAACCACATTTAAGATTTTCGTTCATACAAATTGATATTCTAATGGATGTAGTAGATAAAATATTTAAGCAATACTTAGAACGTAGCCCTTACAGCGCTGCACAACTTTTTGCGTAAATAATTAATTATTATTATCGCTTTACAACTTGTACAATACAAACGTAAACATAATTTCCTTTGTATTTATTAGCTCATTGTATTAAAACAATGAAAAAAATGTATTATCAATAATAACAAAAGCCTTTTACATTGAAACACAATTCAAATATTATAAAATGAGGGTGTTTTTAACGAAAATCCTCAACAGTATGCAAGCGTTAATATGTTATTTTATTTATTTCTTAATACTTAAATAACACTTACTATTATTATGGCAGACCACGCGAAATACAATAGTGTAATATTGATATCGGAAAAACTCCGAAAAATATTTTATAAAGGAATAATATTGACAAATTGGAAGACGACTTTTGATACGAAACTAAATCATAAAAAAGTATTTAGAATCAATTGAAACAACCATTAAATGAATATTACAAACATTATCCAGATATAACGAATACAATATTCAACGTCCGCCATCTTGTTTATATTAAATAATAGCCGCTTAGGCGAACAAACGCGCACAAAATCTTAACACTCAAGAAAGGCGATTACAATCCGCCTTTAGAACTTCGGAAAGGGCTCTTAATCTCTGGCCAAGGGTTTTATAATGGAAGGGACGTTGTATGCTATTAAGATTTTGTAGCTTAAAGTTTTGGGCGGGTAATTATTTTTTGTACCTACTACGAGGCCGTAAAAATATGATGTTTTTGGAGGTGATTTTGTTCAAATAATGTTTTCGAGGCATCCCATTATGGGGTTTCCGATTCATAAAAACAAAACCAATCTAATTCTATTATATTAACTAAAGTATCATACATTATCTCATTCTGTTATATTGTGGTTACGCTGTGATGAAAGAAGATTTTTGCCCTTATTTCTATAAACAGATACGGTTTGATGAAAACAGATGAGTACTATTTCGAAACCGTATAACTGTTTAAATTTAGAGAAACATTAAGTAAATTAATCGTACATTAGTTAGATTAAAAAGGGATTAGAGGAATATGAGAATTGTAAATTAAAAAGACAGCACTATTAAAGCTATTTACAACCTCTATTATTGTCATTATTATCTACATGGAGCTTTGTCTAATAATACTTTATTATAAAAAATAATGTTCTTTTTATCCAGTAGCAAGCGTTTTCTTATACCATAACCAATGCATGTTAAAATTTTCTTTCAAGCCAAAACTTTTAAATATATTTTGAAAGCACATCAATAGCCTGACACGGATTGAAAAATCCACCTTCACGGAGCATTTTAACAAATAGCTTTGCGTTCACGTAAAATGTTGGAGCCTATGGCGTTACCATGGCAACCGATAAATTCGCCCCAGTTACCCTGATGGAGCGTCCGACTCGATATTACACAACCTATTACAGAGGTACTCAAATTATTGGCTTACATTCACGGTATAATATAGGAGAGAAATTTAATTATAGTAGCTTTTCATTAGTTCGTATTCCAGGAAAACAAGGGTAAGGGTAATGATATAAAAAGATAAATATGATATGATGTATATAAAGGGTATTTCAACAAGAAGTTTGTTTTTCAATTGTGGCAACACCGAGAACGTGATAGTTTTGACATTTAGTTTTTGGCGGTATTCGTAGCAGGTGCTTTGGCAATTATTACAATGAATTCAATTTCGCTCGAAAATCGCATTAAAATAATTCAAATCCACTATAAAAATGGTGGTTCTGTTAAAGTTACATTTCGTAAAATTCGTGATATTTTCGGTCAGCATAATCGTCCTTCTGAGACCGCTGTTAAGAATTTGGTCGCGAAATTTGAGTCGACAGGCTCGGTACAAAATGTGCCAACACCAACACGTGTTCGACCGGGTCGTTCAACAGAAAACATCGCTGCCGTGAGCCACAGTGTTGAAGAAGATCAAAATTTGTCAATTTCACAACGTTCTCAACAATTGGGGTTATCCAAAAGCACAACATGGCGAATTTTGCGAAAGGATTTGGCTTTGAAGCCTTACAAGATTCAACTGGTGCAGGAATTAAAGCTGATCGACCATTCAAATTGCCGCAGATTCGCTCAGTTCATTCAGGAACAACCTGCTGGTTTTTCTGAAAAATCATTTTTTCAGACGAAGCCCATTTTCATTTGTCAGGGTACGTCAACAAGCAAAATTGTCGCATTTGGGCTTCTGAAAATCCTAAAGCAATTATTGAGAAGGCTTTGCATACTCAACGTGTTACTGTGTGGTGCACTATGTGGTCTGGAGGCGTGATTGGGCCGTTTTTTTTCGAAGCTGAGGCTGGAAATGCGGTAACAGTCAATGGATCACGGTATCGCGAGATGTTAACCACTAAATTTTGGCCTATTATTGATGACATGGATATCACTGAAATGTGGTTTCAACAGGACGGTGCCACATGTCACACAGCCAATGAAACGATCAATTTATTGCAAACCAAATTTCCCGAGCGCATAATTTCGCGAAATTCAGCTGTTAAGTGGCCGTGACGAAACCGGCTTGCCTTAGACCCAAAAAGTCGACGTCGTGCGTCAGGCACAAGAGGCTGATCACCTAGTTGCCTATTAGATGAACAAATGATCATGAAACAGATACAGGAATCTGAGGCCCAGACCTAAAAAGGTTGTAGCGCCACTGATTTGTTTTTAATGTTATTGACACATTATTTTTATTATACGACAATTTACATACATAATGCACTAATATTTATATTTAACGTCACCGTTGTTATTTTATGTCTATATTAAATAAGTAATCGCAGAATTTAAAACTACGACCAAGTAATTAAAATTATAAAAATTAGTACAAAAAATATTTGTGCAATATATTAATTTAAATATGTAATATGCTACACTGAATATGTTGGTTAAACTTAACCACAAGTAGTGATATAACTAATTAATAGTATTCAGTGGGGAAATTCAAATTAACCACTGTATAAGATATACCTCTATTGTTACTATCTATATTAGATTTAGACTGATTGCGATATAATTTATATACAAGCTTAAAGGTAGCTTAAGGTAAGGTAAATGACACGTCATATTGATAAATTTATTAATTTTAAGAATTTTTACGTCTTACTACGTCGATATATTGGCATATAAAATACTAAATACTTTACTGATCAATGCGTTCATAGGAAAACGACAGTTTCTTTAAACCTCCGTTTATGATGATTTTTCCGTTTCGTTGCATTCTGATTGGTCAATTCATTGCTTCAGTTCCTTTAACATTCAGTTACCTGGTCCGATAATAAGAATCTAGTCTAACTCTATATGGGGCATGGCTTCAAATTGCGAATGTTTGAATTTGTACCTCAGAGTTGATGGCCTACGCCTAAACTGCTTCAGTGGCTTCATTATTAATGGAATATATGAATATTAATTACATACAGAAATTAATTACAATTATTGATGTCTACAAGAAGTATGAATGATACTGTAAATATTAAAGTTAATAATGCTATAACGGATTTCATTATACACTTTATCTATGACTTTTAAAGTAAATGGCCACCAAACATGTGAATGTCTAGTACTTTCGTATTGTATTTTTTAAATTATCAAGTCTGTTTCTATAATGTGCTAACTAATTAAACATACTTTTAAAATTAACTTCTTACATACTTCTACTTACGTTCTTTATAATACCCTTTTCACAAATTGTTCTCAAATAACTAATCCTATAAACATATGAACAAGATCGAAATCGGCACCGTGAAAAAGGTTTGATTGACGAAGGCTCTATAGCAGTGAGCGTGTCCCATTGTCCCACTTAAGGGACATTAATCCACTTGGCGTTCCAAAAATAATTTACCCGGTAAAACCCGCTGACAACGAGGTCCCATGGAAAAAAGAAAACGATAAATTACAACCTTAGAAATATCTCATTGGGGAATTTCTGGATTAAAAAGGTTTTGAAATAACCGATAAATCATTGACATTGAGAAAGACACTGTCTTTCAGGTAACACATTTTTTATAGAAATAATATATAGTAGATACTGTAAGGTCGCCAATTGAAATTATAGCTATACAGCTATTTTACTAAACAATAAAATAAAATAATTTTACTAAAAATATTTTTTCTTTCGAGTCTTAGAGTTAAACGGTTCATCTGGTTGGCGAACGTCCTCATTAATAGGTAGTTATAATATTTAAGCTATATGTATTATTGTTAAACGTGGGACCCTAACGATCTTAAAATAGGTGGGCGTGGACATATATCACGCTTGGACACGATGGACTCCGAAAGCTCCTTGAATGGACACCTCGGCACAACAAAAGACCGCCTGGCCGCCCACCGATGAAAATAAAAGAATGGCTGGTGATCATAATGATGCTATCCTACAGAATTACTGGTTTGAATAAAAAATATTTCATAGTTCGATAGTCCAACAAAACACTAAGACCGAATCGAATCAACTGTGAAACAGCTAGGCTTATCTAGTACTAATAAAACAAAGGTTTTTATAGGGTAATAAACATGTAGACATCACGATAAACATGACATAATCACCATAAGGGAGTATTACCAGTAATGGAACAGCTCATTTAACTTGGGCTATAAGGACAATCATTATTTATCAACTATTTTGAGCCGCTTTTATCTATTTGTCCTCAAAATGGAGAACTATCTTATTTTTTAAAAAGGGAACTTCCGTTTCAATTTAATGACAGTGGTACAAGCAATATGTAAAATCGTTTTTGTATGGAAAATTTGTGGCACTAACTGGAAGCATCATCATTACCATAGAATATTAAACTATACAATGTATGAAATGTATATGTTTGAGCTGGCTTAAACTGAAACTTTTGACGTATACTACGAGTCTATGGTAAATTCTTAAGGCTCTGAACTGTCTTTTTACAACTTTAGAAGAAAAGGATTTTCTAAATATATACATTTACTATATATATTATACTAATAGTATTGAGGTACAGAGCAGATACATTTTTTTTCACATAGTGAACATAGGTCTGTGTGAGAAATTAGTCGCTGCGAGATACAATTCAACGTGAATCAGAATCATAATATGAAATTGATAATAATATTATACTTATTAATTACATTACATACTTAAAACTTTTTTTATAGAAAAACTAATAACATAATAAACAAAAAACTTTTTGACTGCATTGAAGTTATGTATTATTATAAATTTACAACTATTTAACATAATTTTAAATTTATCCGACGTTTCCACGCACGCCACTAGTCACGGTCAAAAAGTTTTTTCTTTAAATGTGTAAAGGTTATGTCAATCAAAGACAATACTAATAATATAATACTTATTAATTATAAGGGTAAAGTGCAAGAAGTGCATAACCCAATCTATAAAAACCAATATTAATCTAAAATAATACAATAAATTTTTTTTCAATAAAATAAACTATAAACTAAAACGCTTATATATAAATATACAATATAAATAATTTTAGTTAATAATTCTTAAATTTACAGATGTTTTTACGCATTCTTAGTATGAAGCATGTAAACCCTCCTTATACATGCAAATTTTCGAGTTGCAATAAGATACTACTTGTAATAAGTAGAGATAACATAGAAACGGCCATATACAACAATAATGTTAATGTGGCACACTTTACTTTGGCCGGAAGCGATGTCCGGATAGTGTTGTTCCGTTAAACCCCAGTTACACTTCGATACTATGTCAAACTCAACTTTCTATTGTTAAAGCAGTCGCCATTTTTGTTGGGATATGCAAATTGCCCGTTACATTTCCCTCGCCCAGTACTTTCAAGTTTTTTCAAGTTCGCTTTGTCTTGTATATTTTACGTTGTTTGTTGAAATTTTCATTTTCGCTTTTGCATTATAAAGAAGCGTTGTTGAAGAAATATTTTACAACGTACTTTCTTTATTAAAGCCTACGCGAACTATGTTAAAAATTTCATCGTAATTATTATATCCAAGTGGCTGAGTTGCAGTGAAAATCTTTAATAGACAGAGAAAGAAGGCGGCCTTGCAATCAGAACCATTAAGAAATCTCCAAGGATTTAATATTTTTACAAACAGCAGAGCGTTTATAGAACAATTGTTGTTTTTCAAGTCAACAATAGTCGACGAACAATGGAGGCTCGGAGCGTCAATCATCACGATACGCCATTTTAACTTGCTCTTTGTCGATGTTATTGAGCTGATATCGGTACTGTGGTTGAAGGAAAAATAATCTTTTATGTAATCCATCTCTGTGATCATCAGAAGCTCAAGTATATCAAGTAGTTTTTATCTATACCATTCATAAACAGTAAATTCTTCAGTAGCATTCAATTAAGTTATATGTTGCTCTGTGAATAATGCGTTATCTACATTTAAATTTTACCCAATTTTTACAGCTCTTCTCTACGACAACTCAAAAAAACATTCGTTACTAGTTCATCACTAGTTCCGGAATTGATGCACAATCTCTCGTTAGACGGGCCGAGGACCCTTCAGTATCAAGATGTTTAGCGTTCAGCCCTCTGAATGTTTTCTCGTATAGTAAGTGCGTTTATTGAATGTGAAACTTTATGAGCTTATGTCGTATCTTTCGTATATTACAAAACAATTCAAATTGTTTGAATTGACGGCTCATTGGTCTAGTGGTTAGTACCCCTGACTGCGAATCCATGGGTCCCGGGTTCGATCCCCGGCTGAGACGAACGTCGATGTGATGAGCATTTGGTGTTGTGCTTAGGTCTTGGGTGGTTAAATATGTATTTATATGTCTATCTATCTATAATATGTATGTATATCCGTTGGTTAGTACCCATAACACAAGCTTCACCAGCTTAGCATGGGACTAGGTCAATTGGTGTGAATTAAAAAAAAAAATAATACTTGTAAAAAATTTCTTTATTCACCTCATTACTAGATTAGTTATATTCAAATAAAATAATTGTATACTCCGACATCAAAACTCGAAAAGCTTCAAACTGCAATCTCTACTAGCTATTAAAGACATTGTTAAAACTGATGAACTAACCTATTTTTCCTACCATCCTACATGTTCTAGATATGTAGATATGTAGAATACAAACGAAATATGACACAATTTTAAGACCGACGAAGTGAGCTAGTTATAAATATGTATAAAAGTATTTTTGCGACAGAATTTGCGAAATTTAACCATAAAAGTCGCTTCATTTAAATCTGAAATGGAGTATAAGTTTATAACTCACTTTACAACCGAGCGGTTGTTTCAATCTCCTACCGTGGTAGTTAATTTTTATACTTCGCGATTTATGTTAAAACATCATATTCTGTTAAACATGACTTTATTTTATTACTCCTTATAAATCAACATTAACGATATATTTTCAATTTGCACGAATTTATTATTGGTCAAATTTTGAGTAGCCAGATAAAGCGGTTCAAAAAAGTTTTGATTGGATTTCGAATGAATTTATAAATTTGCATGGTGTTCAACGATGGTGTCAATGTTAGCAGTTCCCTCCAACTTACTTTTAAATCAAAAACATGGCGAAACAAAAGAGTGGCGGAGACTTGCCAGTTCTTCTTGACCTTGATTTGGGAGCTGATTAGTATATGTAAATATTGACCTTCTATTTTAGTAGTGCTGTTACTAAAATATACATAGTTACTATGGCTTTTTATTAATAGCTTAAATGTAAGAATGAATAACAAGCCCAACATTTTTCAATTTTTGTAAGTATTGTTAGATTCTGAGATGCAGGCTATATATAGAATTGACAGCCTATATCCACTCTATTGCCTACTGAAACTAAGTTTTTCTAACTTGTCGTCATTTGGCTTTTTATAAGGTTGCGAAGGATTTTTCTATTGTGACTACCGCTTGACATAGTTCGCGCGACTGCCTCTGTCCAAGAGCCTGGAATAAAGCTTGATTGATCGGTGTATAAATACCAACCCTTATGGGGCGTAATATTTGTAAAATATCAGTGTATTAGATAAATATTAAGACTTTCTTCTTTAAAACCTATTATTATATTCAGTGCTTGATATATTCGGTAGTAGGCAATTTAAAAAACGTTCCTATCTACAACCTAATCCGCGTTGTTAAGTGAAGATGTATTTTTAAATGTAATATAGTATATAATATTACACTTCTAAGTCACCCGTTCTGCCCGTTACAGTACTACAGTATGTTTTTGAATAAGGTAACGAAGTGATTATTAAAGACAACGAACAACTTATACACTTTTCAAAATAGAGGAAAAATAAAAAGTCAAAAACTTTGTTTTTTTTTCTTCCTTTTAAAATAGATTTATGTCCTTTAAGCTAAGACAATACCTTATTAAATATTGAAATGGCTCCTACATTAATGCATTTAACATTTTTTAAAGACAACTGTTTTGCGTCAGGCGTCATTAAAATGTTGATTGCGATTGATATAAACAGAACATTTAATAGGTCTCAAGGTTGAGAATAGTATGTTTAATCGCATTCACTGCCTTCATGCTTTTATACGTTCAAATTGAAACAAACTTCTCATGTCGAAGCACTTTGTTTGCCCGTACCATTCCAACTGATTGAGTTACACGTGCTGTTTGAGAAAATTGTAGTTTAGTTTCGTTAACTTGACTTGTATCGACATCTCACATATCGAATACTGAAAAGCATTAGGGCTGGCAAGTTAAAATAAAAAAAGCTTATGTTTGAAAGTAGCGACAGTCGCAGTGAAGCAGAAATAGTGAAGAAGTGTAGCTAAGCAGTAGACCAGTATTTGTTTTAATGTTAATCGACCAGGAGATTAGCGACAATTTCCGCTAAGCGATATTAATTCAAGTTCATTCAATTTCTCTTCATGCACTTCTTCAGTGATATTTATAAACGATTCTACCATTTAAACCTCGTCGATTTTTACATTCTTATTCGTTATATAATACATATTATATTCTTCGGCTATTTAATACATATTAATAATAATCAAACTAATTCTAATTTCTTGTAAAATATAAGACAGGTATTTGTCAACAAGTATCCAAAAGTTTGTGTCCCACGTGCGTGTGTATTATGAGACACACAACGGGGTTCTTTTTAATTGTATTTAAAAATGTTTAGTTTAATGTATAAGACTTATTTTATTCAATGCGTATAAACCCTAACTGCATAGCGTACTGATTTCATTTGTTAACAGAACTTTGTTGACATTTCGAAGTTTGGATAATGGAAATATTTGTAACAGGGCTGGATTTTAAAGGGTGAGATTTTGTATTACTGGTGTAATAAATTGTTACGTATTACGTATTGTTGGTAATATTGGCATTACAATGGTTGGGGTTTGGTCCTCCTTTATTTTTCTCAAAAGATAATAATGTGTTCAGCCTAGCACACTATTATTCAGAATTCCGTCACCCTACGAACAAGTATTAATTTCCCACAAAGAAAAATCGGTTGACGCACAGTTATACGAAATATTAACTCATTTCTGTTGAGTATTGTTTAGACAATTAATACCACCTGTGTTTTGTGTGAGTGTATTTAAAACAATATTTCGATATTCCAATGAAAACTGCATATCATTGTGCACATGTTTAATGTATGAACGTGCCTATAAATTTAGTTTTTCGTGAAATCACAAACGGTAACTCTTATGGTATTACATTAAATAATCGATATATTGACTAGTTTTCGTCATTATATTACCAGTTCTTCTTGTCCGTTGCACGCTCTTGATTTGAGAAATATAATTTTAGGAGTATTTCTTTTGAATTAATTTTCTTATTGACGTTCATACATTGTGTTATGACTAAACGGTATTTTGATTTTGATATACATAGCAGGATGGGACTACGTGTAAATGGTTCCACTTATAAGCCTTTTGCATTTCGTTCAATAATTATTTCGGGCTGGAAGGCACAGATTAATAAACTATATTGAAAAATATTCATTGATATAAAAAGATTTCTTTCCCGATTTCCTGGGACATAACAAAACTCTCATATGAAGTGGGTCCTAATAGAAAGTGTGAACTGATTATTCAAAGCTTATATTCAAGTTTAAGTAAATCTGCAACAGTAGCTTTCACAGTCTATTATAAACCGGGAAACTTTTATGAATATCACGATTGGGAATAAAGTTTTGTGCAATATCATGATTAATGTTGTTAAACAATTTTTTTACATAATGCTGACACTTAATAATGTTCCTAATAAATTATGTCTTAACCTAGTAAAAAAAAGGGAAACTGAGATTAAAAGTAGTGAAACGTATTAACAGACAATTAATTTATTGAATGTCGTTTGCGTACGTATATTTTGTCGTAAACTGAGCCCTTGAATAGTATTTTTTTGGCTTAGTAAAATTCTTATTTGATTACCTTATATATATATATATATATATATATTTACTATTTAGCTGTGTTGATTTTCTTAATTGTATAGGGACTTTGAATTGAAATATGGATGTAAAAGTCGCTTTAAAGTAATGGACCAAACTGTCTATTACATGTTATAGTAATAATTTGTGTTCGCATACAATAAAATCTATCACTGTAATAATATCATCCTCGTGTTATACAAGTGAATGTGGTATATTACTAACATTATCTAAACATGATCAAAATATACAAATATATGAGATAAATTAGGCCCTGAGGCATCAGAAGAAGTAATATAAATAACAAAACCTTAAATGCCAAAACAATAAGCGCCAATAGTGGTAGTACGCCGAAAAAAATAAATATTTATGAAGTATAATAGGCTGAATTAAACTCTAACTAGCCTACTAACAAAAGTAGGTAATTAGGTACTAAGCAGCTCTCGGCTCTTTGAGTATTTTAACGAGCACTGAAAGCACTCAAGCACCAAATCGGGTTTAGACGCTTATTGTTATAATGATTTTAAGTAGAAGAAGGGAACCTTTGCGTTCCTCCGGGACAGGCTATCCCAGAAGAGTCATGATGATAAGCATCCAAGGTTTTAGATCTACTAGATACACCACATACCCTCGCAATACTTGTCAATGGAAATAATCCATGGCATATTCATGTTCACATGGATTAATGGAATTTCTTCCTTCTGACAGCCCGTTCCCACTAGTCGAAAGTCGCATAAGACTAAAAGTCGAAAGTCTGATGTCCCTGTTCACACTGCGTCGCGAGTCGTACAGATCGTAGTTTCGCGCCATTCAGTACGTAGCGAATTCGCGATGTTGTACTCTACTACTTAAGAAGAAAATTAAAAAAGTTGAAAAAATGTCAATTCCAAGAAAATACTGGATGCACCCAATCCTAACAGAAATATCGACTCAACTAATGGAATAAGTTCTTCGGCTTTTTTTTCTTTCTCCATTTTCACACAACAAACAAAAAAACACGAATGGAGTGTGCAAGCAATGTGTAGGAATGTGTGTCTAGGAAGCGGGGCGGGGAGAGAGGTAACAACGCGTTCGAGTCGTAAAGACGTACGACTAATGTGAACAGCAACAAGCAGGCACCTATGCGAGCACGATTCGACGCGACTTTTAGTCTTAAAACGGGCGCTGGCCCGTCGGATGGTTTTTTGAGTCGTATTCGACTAAAAGTCGCGTCTCATCTAATGTGAACAGCTCCATATAAAGTGTATGGTGACCAGAGCATTCGACTTTTAGTCTTATGCGACTTACGACTAGTGGGAACGGGCTGTAACTGTTTTTCTAGATAATAATAACATGGTGTTATTATTAAGATTACGGCGATCTGCCGTTCCATACTAAATTCATATTCGCATTACACGGACCGCTCGAGCTGTTCCTGAGCAAACCGCATATTGCAGTCGGTCTTGACTGCGACATGCGGTCCGTCTATGGCCCGCTTTAGGCAGGCATGACTTCTACTAAGTCAGGTACAGGCCAAAAACTCTCTCATATAAAAAAATATCCAACTCTGGTATGAAAAAGCAAAAAATGGGATTAAAATAAAAAAGCCTCAATTTTGGTTAGACACAATAAAAAAAAAGATTATTTAATAAAATAACATAAATTTTATCTAAAATTGCTTTAAACCTTGTTCATTTAAAGGCTTTTAATATGCATATACTCGTAATCAAGATTAAAATGTAACATTAACTTTCATTAGTGCTAATTTTTATAATAGGCTATTTATTTTCAAAGGAATACTATGCAAATACTACATAAAATAAAATTCAATGAATCGTCTCATAATTCCAATAGTTCAATAACAACATGTTTTTTCCATTGAGAAAAGTTTAAATTGTTATGCCCCGACGTCTGATTCGCATAAAATCAAGTTTTAAGAACTAACATTTTCTTTTCTTTGAAACTGAAACAAAATGAAAATTTATAAAGAATTATTAAAAGTAGAATAATCGAGTCGATAGAGGCTTTTGTAATCGGTTATTAAACAAACGGCCGTGATAATCAATTATTCAACTAACCACTTCAATGAAATGCTTTAGTAATTTCATGGAATATTTGTTGAAATATTTAGCAGCGTTAATTACTAAATAATTAGATTTTAAGCAATTTAATAAAAATATGCTGTTGTGTCATGAATAGAGTTAATTTAGTGGTGTAATGACTCTAATTAGTATTAGATTTATGATTTAAAAGTTGTAACGATACGATTCCTCGTTTTTCTATAATAAACTAAAGTTATATCTAGCTTATTTTTATCATAAGATTTTTTTTTATGTATCAATTTTTTTATCGGTTGAAATATAGTTTCGCTTGGAAAAAAGAACCTATAGAGCATACAATTACTTAAACATCTTCATTATAATTCTTAAGGTCAATAACCTCAGTTGAGCTAGTAAGAGCCCGTCTACGGCGTAGCGCTACAAAGAATTTATTAAATCAATCACTACAGACCTTGAGACACATCTCAAGAGCTTCAAGACTGACGTAGGCTCCTTTGTTGGATACAAAAGCCTTTCGTGTGCTACTAAAATTTACATAGCGGTTTCTATGAGAGAGCTTTTGTTTTTATATTGACTATGACGTCAGGAATTCCAACTCAACGTGAATTTTGAATTTTGCAGCAACTTTATTGTTACAAATGAAATTTAAAAATGTCAAAAGGGTATTTGCCTGTTCGATAACTTTTAGAGAGTAAGAGAGATACGAATACCTACCTTGTATAATACGAGAAAGATACATTAGTACATCTATTTTATTGATTTAGTTTTTCTATATAGAAAATATAGTATGAATATGATAAAACTTTGTTTTCTTTGTATGTGCTCATGCATCCCTTGCTTAAACGATGTAAGAATAAATATGAGCAGGGATCTGTTTCATGGTCATTTTTAAATCTAATAGGTAAGTAGGTGATTAGCCTCCAGTACCTGACACACGCCGTCGACTGTTTGGGTCTAAGACATGTCACGATGTTTTCCTTCACCGTTCGAACAAATGTTAAATGCGCACATAGAAAAAAAGTCCATTGGTGCACAGCCGGGGATCGAACCTACGACCTCATGTATGACGGTCGCACGCTGAAGCCACTAGGCCAACACTGCTCATGCAATATAATAATTTGTGTTATACCATGCAAGAATATAAATAGTATATAAAGTATTCTGATTCAAATCCATATGAGTTATAACGCGAAAGCTACATTGAAACATATTAAAATGAAAACGTGTCCAACTTCAAACGGCAGTTTAATAGTCTCGTTTCGTGTATGTACCAACTAGCTACGAAACACGTAGCATGTACGGTGTACTTGACAACTCATCGTCTACGTGTGCTTCGAAATTACGTGCATTTTCATCATTTTCTTCTTATAATTTGCTAGTTTTACGTATTTTATCCTACGATAAAATTACGGACTATCTCTAGAAATCTCTTACAAACGACAACTACTGTAAAGCATGCGACACGACTATACATAAATAATTCGGGATCATATTCGTTTAAAAAAATTTATTTGATATTATTTTGCAAATTTTTTAAACTGTCTGTTAATTCATCTGTTTAAAGGTAAAATTAACATTTCTCCATTTTCTATAATTATATAAGCTTTATAATGTTTTAGTTATGAAGTAGCAGGTATAGTTAATTCATCAAGATTACTGTTTGTTTAAATATATTCGTCAACTAAGAAAAATAATGAAGCTTAGGAATAGGATATAAAATTAAATTAATTTAATATGAAAAATTGTTTTCCTGTTCAGTGCCACTTTTCGATATTGCCATCTAAGCGTAATTAGACTTGGAATTGTTATTTTCAATCAAAACAACCGTTCATTATAATTATGTCAAGCTTCAAGCAAAAACAGACTTTCAAAATTAATTAACAAAGAGTTTCGAAGACAATGGACCTCGCTGTAAACACTGACTTAAGTTGAAATCAAACTGTTCTAGGCTTTTATTAACTGGCAGAAGTTTTTGTAATATTAAAATTCTTCAGCGGAATTTATTTCTGCAAAAATACTTTTCTGCCAATCATTTAACTATGATATCACTTATTCTTAAGAACAACTAAAAGCATTAAACATTATACTGTAATTAAATGCTCACTCACCGTGTAGAAGCTACTAAATAAGACAAATCAGAGTAATAAAAATAATTTATTTTTAATGAATAATATTCAACGACATTTGGCAGTCAAACATAATACGTTCATAAACTCGTTATAAAAAGAAATTCCAGGTCAGCGGTTTCTTACATCGATTGACCGAATAATGAAGCCCTAATTATCAAAGGATATACGGAATAAATGAAAAGGCTAGTATATAATACGCCTAAGGAAATCCTCTTCGAGTGAATGAAGCAATTTGGCGGATCTGCCATTTGCAGATTACAAAATTCACGATAAAACTTCAGATGTCTGATGAGCCCGGTTGCAAGAGATTTTCTCGAAAGATGAAAGATTCACGGTAATGTTAATGAAATTACCTTAATATACATTCATATTCCATAAGCTGTTAATCAAAAATTTATTTGCAATTTTCCTCAGTAGCACTTTATCAAGCTAAATTTAGCAAATGGTGTTAGGTTAGGTGACAATTGACTATTTAAATGCATTAAAACAAGTAATCATTAATGTCCTAATGAGATAAATGAATAAGTCCGTTGCTTAAACTAATATAATCTTGCAATATACCAAGAGAGAATAAAGTTATTATTCAAAAATTACTTGATTGTACACCTTTTACAATTAACCCTAATCTTATGACCCAAAAGTAATGCAATAATGAAAATTAGACACAATTTTACTCGAATATGCGATGTCTCTTTCATTTAACAAGTCATTTATCATCACGGCTTTAAACTTAATTGCAAAATTTGTTTCTTGGCAATTTTGTCTGACGCTTAACTTCTCGCAAAATTGAAAATTGTTTTCGTGTTGATGTATGGAAGGGCGGGATCATTGCTTTCTGGCGGCCATCTTGGAAATTAATATATGTTCAACACTTTAGTTTACTTTTTACTTCGAAAATAAACGTTTTAGTGCTTTTCACATTTCGTTTATGCGCATGTAAAAAGAAAAAATTCAAACGCTTAAACACAGTTTATCCCTGTCGATATTGTTTACTATCACATGCATATCGTGCTCATTTTTGACACAAAAAATTATAGTATATATGTCCCAGCCAACTAACTTAATTAGCCGTTCAATTAACAGCCTAGCCTTTTAACTAAACGGCGCCGTTTTACTAACGATATTTCTTTTAAAATTAAATTATATTATATAATAATGTGAAATTCACATTATTATTCTCACAACACTCCTCCATTGTGCTTGTTATTTTCATGAAGTTTTGGAAAACACCATCAAAGTTGTGATTTACCGACGGCATATTGACAGTTTGAAGAGTTTCGTTTCGAGTTTTAGAGTAGCAGAAACTGGAATTAAATTTAAATTAACAGTCATTAGGCTAGGCAAGTAATGAAACGTCATCGATACGAGTCATTTGCCTAGCTATTTAATCAACTGGCTGAACATCTTCAGGCCGCTAGTTAAACGGCGCCGTTTAGTTAAAAGGCTAGGCTATTAATTCAACGGCTAACTAAGCTTTAGTATTTGAGAAATCATACAAAAAAAATTTTTAAGAATATTTTACTAATATTTGAAATGAATTATTAATATTGTGTACATATTATGATTTAACAACTCGATACAAGAAGTCCAACTCCGATATCCAAACGCGTGTTCTCGCACAGTGACTAATCTAAGATGCTCTATTGAGTGTAAGCGTAGTGACAGATTGAATCAAGCCATCCTGTCATCCAAGCTTTGATGCCTCAACGTTAATGGATATTACACTAATTGATGCAATAAACTTATTAACTTTGTTCAATCCATCACCGCCATGGCTTATTATGCTAATGCACCTGCATTTTATTGAAGACTCGCTTCAAGAGTATCTACAAAATACGAAAGCAATATTGGTATACGGTTATAAAGAGACTAAGTTATAGGAAAAGAAGTTTAGCTATTGGCTATCTTTTGTAGTACATAAGTCAGCTAATCAGCTTTATAATAGCTCACATTTATGTACGCGTGTGTCACGCATTTAATTCTTTTTTTATGTAACAGGAGGCAAACGGGCGAGAGGCCTGATGTTTAGTGATACCGACTGACAAGAAGAACACATTGCAAGCTCGCAAGTGCGTTGCCGGCCTTTTAAGATATGGTACGTTTTCTTGAAGGACCCTAAGTCGAATTGTTTCTAAAATACTTCAGTGTGTAGCTGGTTCCACATAGTGGTGGTGCGCGTCAGAAACTTCCTTAAGAAACGACGGACGTCGAAGTGGTACGGGTTTTGTATTCTGCCTTGACGTCCGATAAAATCCGGTAGAAGATGCAGAGAGCCGCTCGGATAGTGACTGGTCGGCGACGATGCGAATCGCTTTTCGTTGAATACCGTCAAGTCCAAGGAGCTGGTACAGTGGAGCTCCCACCCGGAGGTAAGAACAGTACTCCATTTGGGGATGAATTGTCGCTTTATAAAGTTACAAACGGTGGCCCGGAGTGAAGTAGGTACCATCTCGCGTTGCTGAGCACACCAAGCTTTTATGAGGTCAATCATTCAACTTAAGCGGGCAACAGACGGACTGCATGTTTCAGTCAAGACCGACTGCAACATGCGGTTTGCTCAGGAACTGCTCGAGGGGTCCGTGTATTGCGAATATGAATTTATTATGGAAACTGCAGATCGCCGTGCGGCGACCTCTCTACAGCAGTCGGTCTTGACTGCAACATGCAGTCCGTCTATGGCCAGCTTTAGACTTTCCTTTCAAATGACCTGAACGTCATTTGACATGCCAACGCCCAGTATCCCAATGCTAGCTGAGGCTTTAAGGAGAGTGTCATCGAAGAGAGGAGTAGCGAATAAGGATGCTTTTAGCGGAAAACGCGCAATCTTGTGTCTAGATTTTGGCAATTAAGTCTACCCCAGTCCGAAACTGTATCTCTCACTTGCTATTTAAAATTCATAAAGTATAAATTACAGACTAATTTATTATATTTTAAAGAGTGAAATATTCGAATATTTAAAGATTCATAGCCGGGCAGGAAATAAAAAACGATAAAATGCAGGCACCCGACAGTCGGTGCACTTCGCTATAAAATTTACTCTCGCATTTAATTAAAAAACGCATTAACTTTTAAACTTACTTTATGAGAAACAAATGATGCCTTTTACAACAGGTATTGTCAATTTTATTAGTTTAACATAGCGGGTTTTTTAATTAATTCGTAAGCCACTATATGATAATAGCTGTTTCTAAGGTATTGTATGTAATAAGACTTGATAATCCTCATGTTTTTTTTTATGATTTGACAATTCACACCAATTGACCTAGTCCCATGCTAAGCTGGTGAAGCTTGTGTTATGGGTACAAGGCAACGGATATACATATATAATATATATATATATATATAAATACATATTTAAACACCCAAGACCTAAGGACAACACCAAATGCTCATCACATCGATGTTTGTCTCAGCCGGGGATCAAACCCGGGACCCATGGATTCGAAGTCAGGGGTACTAACCACTAGACCAATGAGCCGTCTAAATAATGTTTATTTTGACGTCTTCGTATTCATTGGTCTAATAGACTTTACTTAATGTCCTATATATATAACCTCTATATGAGGCTGAGGGTGTCCACAGTGAGTTTCCATCGCGCTTTGGGCCTTGTATTTCACCTCGCTCAAAGTCTTTCCGGGTTTCAGGAGGTTCTCCAGGTTTCATTGTGACGGCCACGCTTCCGCTTTTCTTGCGGATTTCAAGCCGCCTTCTTGGGGATACAATAGGAAAATCTTCTAAGTTCGGCCTATCCATTCTCACTGTTGAACAAGTGAGAATGGATAGGCTGCATGTTCTGCAGTCTCCATTAACTACCAGGAACCTTTGGATCCAATTGGTGCTCAATATAATTTTCTAAAAGCCTTATTATACTTGTAAAATAGGTTTTCTAAGCCAATTTGATTGGACTTATTGTATACGCTAAAACAGTTCGAATTCTGCAGTAAAAACGTAATTTATATTTATTTATTCACACTTTATTGCACACGAATTTAATAATAATATTAACAAGAAAGTTAAAAAACATGATGCCGTCGCGGCTACTAAGCCATGTATCTTGCAGCCACCCCTAATTTTTATTCCTTTTAATGTTGTAAGCATGAATAAATGTTTGTTATTATTCTCAGTGCAACACTGAATGGGTCTAATGAGTTTTAATATAAATAAGATTACCTTGTCAAAACTTTGTCCAAATTCATTAAATATATAATGGCAAGTTTCAAGTAGCCTGTCAAGTAATAAACGTATCGATAAAGGTCCAGCACTAGCACGATATCGATATGTATGAGATATACGTGCCTTTTTCATGCAAATACGGGCGGAACTGCCATGCCGTCTCGTTTTACATTTCTGAATATTAATACAACGTCACAGACAGATAATGTAAACGAATTGTCTGGTTTTATTTCACAGTAGTTTTTGTTTATTACCGTAACCTGTACTAATTTATGTAAACTTTTATAAAGCTACGGTTACCTAGAAAATCGGTGCCGTTAACTAACGGCCGTCAATTTGCGGTTGTTAATAACGACCGCCTTTACGGTGGCCAAGCTGTGGTTTCATAGAAATTCATATTTTTTCCACAAATTTTGCTTCATCTGAGCTTGTCTGTACTCTTTTCATTTGATATTGTACAAAGATTCATGATTTTTAACAAAATCAATTAATTGTTCATCATTTTCGCTCGTCCAAGTCATCACCGCTACACGCGAAAAACGTAGAACTACTGTTTATCACCGCTATGACGGCCGTCATGCAAATGACAGCACCGCTATTTGACGTTACGGTGACATGTACATTACCGCTTTTCTAGGAATTCGAGGCGATTCAAGCTGGATTCAATAAATGTACTTTAAAGACGATATGATATAAAAAGCATGATTTTTATGACCATAACGTAAAAAACTTTACGTTATCTTACTTCTGCCCTGTGTAATATTTTGTTTATTAATTTATTAGCTATAAATGGTTGGCTTAATTATATTTAGTATCCTTGTAGATGGATTACAAGTATCAAGTTATGAATTGAACGACTCCAAGTCCAATAGTGTACAACGCTTTGAGATAATCCTGCTACAATTTCAAAGCAAACGGAAAATAAACGAGAACTGAAAATTATAGAAATTCCATCGGGGAAATAACATATATATCCGCAGAAATATTGTGACCATTACCGTCCCTCGAGGTACTAATACCAAGAGTCGGAGACCATTGCTGTATTATTGCCAAGTGCACTTACATTGAAGTACATTTCACAACAAAATGCACTCGTTTAGTACAACTGCCTATTTATCTTCTCTTTCAACAAATGTTAGTCGATAATCTCAGTTATCCATAATTTATTTTAAATAACAGTGTAAAATACAAATAACAAATATTTTTTATATACTATATATATAAAAAACATTTGTTACACAACTGAAATATATAGTACATTGTTAATTTTAAAAAAGATAATACTTTTTATATAGTTCGTATAGTTAACTGGTTTAATGTAAATAACTTACTGCTTAATGAGAATAAAATAAAATGTATTAGATTTACAACTACTAGCGTACAGCGAGATATTGGTAACCTGAAAATTAAGGACAGTGAACTAAACTTTGTTGACAAAACTGTTTTTCTAGGCATAACAATAGATAGTAAACTCCAATGGGGCCCACACATAGAGACTCTTTCGAATAGGCTGAGCTCTGCAGCATATGCAGTAAAGAAAATCGAAAAATCGTTCGACCAACCAGGCTCCAAAAGATAAACCACTCCTTATATGGAAATTGTATTCGTTTTTACAACAAACTCCCAAGCGAAATTAGAGAATTATCACTAAATAAATTCAAAGCCCTCGTTAAACGAAAATTAATCAATAAAGCTTTTTATAAATTTGAGGACTACTTAAATGATCCTAATACTTGGGATTGATTTGCTCCAGTTCAAACAGTTTGTATGACAATACTTGGCGATTAAAAAGAGTGGCGGAAAGTTTCTTGCCAGTTCTTCATACCCGCTCTGCGCCCTCGACTTGCGAACTGGTAGTAAATATAAATTTACGATTAATTTAACTTGACAATTCAAAAGTGTACTTGGTTAAAGATATTTTGGGTTTGAGTATACCTTAGTCTGTTATAATAGTGTATATATAGTCTGTGCTTCTTTTATGTGTTGATTTGTCATTGTTCGTGTGTTCAATAACTAGGCATTATGACTTATTTATCACCATGAATATGAAAAAGTATTTACCAAATCATTTGGAATAAAATTTGAATATCGGAAACACCTACTTCATCTATGAGAGTATTTGCATTTACTCTGACTCGGTCAAAAAGAGATCGGTTGCGCATTACTAGAAGTGGTTTATATGTACCGTCATCTCCTATTTTCGTTTCTTTAAACTTATACCGGGTGTAAATAGTCTTGTTCCGATAGATGATATTCTAATAGACTCTTATTAGAAAGAACTAAATACAAAATACTTATTACTTTCATGCAATAACGTCATGTATGGTATAATTATAATTTCTATTGTAAATGATTTTTACTGGTCAAAATATGATTCAAGAAAAAATTTCACTATTTGAAGTTAAATTTTTTTTAAATTTAAGTTTCTCACTAATTTTTATATTTTAATTGGTTTCTACACACTTAATGACACTAGACATTATAATTCCTTCACCAGGTGAATGTCGAACTTAACAATTCACGACATATTTTAAATTTAGAAACCGGAAGGTGCAAATAAATCAAGCATCCGCTTTATTATAATTTATTCTTTGTAGTAATTTACCTATTTCCAAGGTTCTAACAAAACTAAACTAAAAACTATTGTGAAATGTTTATAAAGTTTAGTTAATTAGCTCAGTTTAGTTGGAGTACACTTAAAACGGGAAAAACGTTACCTGCAAATTCTACAGAAGTTTTATTATTGTATTTTATTCATATAGCACTCGTGTGCAGGAATAAAAATAACTGCAGAAATTGCAACGTGCATTATATTTATTATAAATTGCCATATCACTGTTGAGACGGTAAGGAGTTTGAATGACTTTTGCTATATATTGTATGTATGTATTTTACTTTACTGATAAGGTAAAAAATACTTCTTATTTCACTATCTAATATCTATTTTCATTTTTGTTACTTTGTCCAAAGTCCATGATACTTATAAACTATAATAGATACAATTTTTTAATTAGCTAATGATGTGTATGATGAGGTCAAACGCATACTTTATTGAATAGTTTAACCACTAATTTTTGGGGTTCGATTCCCGTGTAACAAATATTTTTGCGAATTGGATAGCACCGAAACATGTATATATACGTATATAATGAAGAATGGTACACTACTATCAAAGGTATAATAAAAACTGCCTAAAAGATTAAAATAGTAAGATAAACTTCATAATAAAACACTGAGGCATGACGATGAACGAAATTCCAGCCATATCACCTCGGCGTTTGGCACGATGCTTTTTATGGAACTATTTGCCATTCACCACTGTGTGAAGCTAGCTGTACTTACTATTTGCGAATCGATACTACATAGGGGCCTTAAAAATCAGGGACGAAAACCCCAGCAACACCAATTTAAAAAAATTACACAAATAGTTAACGATTACAAATTAGTTGATTTTGAGCAGAGGCCTTTGGAAATTTGGCAATTAGCAATTTAAAAGAGTGACCAGAGTCTATAGTCTTCTCATTTTATGATATTCATTTGAGAATGGCAGTAAATGTAAATTTAAGACGTTAATTTTACAGATATTCGTGATAACATTAAAATGGCTACATAAATGCTGTGTTTTTATAGGAATTACACGCTTTGAAAAAGTTTAAAACTCTATTTGCGTGCTATTCTAGTATATATCGCACCTTGTTCACGAAATACACATAAAATATCGAAAAATTCGATGCACAAAGGCATCGAACTGGGCGGTGACAACTCAGTTCATTTTTCGCTTTTTGGTGAACACTTTTCGGTCCTGTATGGTTTTGTTGGGATGGCTTCAATCTGACGTACATGGAAGATATTTTCATGTGCTCGACGAGTTTTTGAACGTTTGATTTGGTTTTTGTTAATAAAGCAAAGAGCTTTTATAGTTATAACTAATGCAACACTTTCTTTACCTTAGAATTTTTTTCATTATTTTTTTTTTATAGAAAGTGATACCGCCGCCAATGGACACTCTCAATGCTGAAGGCTCGCGAGTGCAATGCCGGCCTTTTAAGAATTGGTACGCTCTTTTCTTGAAGGACTCTAAGTCGAATTGGTTCGGAAATACTTCAGTGGGCAGCTGGTTCCACATAGTGGTGGTGCGCGGCAAAAGGAATGAAAAGCCATACAAATTTGGTCCTGGCCATTAACAAGGTTAAAGAAATTGAAACGTATAATAAACCCATTTACATCCTTCATACATAGAAGCTCCTGTTGCAAGCTAAGCAGCTGTATGAAAAAAAGAAATCTTGCCTTACTAACGTAACTAATTCTTTCTCACTAATAATTTAATAGGTAAAAATTCTGCGCCATCAAAATAACTAATTTCTAGATTTGTTATGAAGTTAAAATTGTGGCCCTAATGTCTCTTCCTAGTGTCCCTTATTTCCCAATTCCTTATATATTATATTGTTAATTACCAAAGCTATATAATACTCTTAAAAACTCTTTAATAAATTAAAGAGTTTTGTGAGGTGTTTGGATCTCTCAAATGATTTTAAAAAAATATTTTACCAATAGAGAGTGTTATATATATTATCACAAAAAATACTCTTTCGTGGGGTCATATTTGCAATCAAATTAAAGAACATTGCCTTAACCATGAGAGATATATGTTTCAGTTCCAGAGGAAAATCAGGGATAACATGTCTCTTCGACATCTATCTATCTGTTAGAGAACTCAGAACGCAAAAATTACTGTTTGTGTAATGGGCCATGGTTGCTCTTGTGGAACAGGGGCGAGTCTTCAAGACAAAGTTTCTGAAATCGAACCTAGGAACCATACCAGGTGCGCTTAACTAAACTACGAATACGTTCGCAGGTATCTAACAACTTAGTTTATTTACTGTACAAGGAATCAAAACAAACACATCAAAGAATAGAACAAATGTTGTGACTATCAACGTGCCTCATCCATTGTTGTTCCATCGTATGTTTTCTTTTCCGTCTATAATAACAATCCAATAGGGATTACAAAATCGCATCGAGAAACATATTAAAAGAATTTCATTATTGGATTCAAACTTTAATATTTTCCGGACCGTGGAAACGTCGACAATAATGCCAGTGCTTTTCAAACCGGCAGTTATCTTCGACTAGTTCACTCGTAAAAATACCACTTTACGACTCTTGACTTCCACTTGGAATATACAGAAATACTTTCCGATAATTTCTCGTTGCACGCGACTTCTCTTAAATAAGATTTTTACTGTTGTAGATATGTATATGATTATATTTTTAACACTACCTAGGATCTACAGTATTAAAACAGACGAGTATTAAAAATACCCATAGTATACATGAAAATAACTTGCATCATGAGCAGACCCCACATACACACGCTCAGTTTCACACCATAACACAACTCAGCCAAATTAGGTATTTGTATATACATAGTTTGAATTCCATATTTGGCTATATTTTTAGTATTATTGTTTTTTGTTATATAGCTGTAGTATAACGAAATGAATAAACATACTCGCATGTCCTATGTTCCTAGGATCATAAGTAAGTTAGGTAAGCCAAAAATCCAAGCTTAAAAAAAGAATTATAAATATTAATTTATAATTCTTAGTATATAAATCTAGTATATAGAATCAATAATGATTATAAATATCTTAAAATACTTATTAAGGTTAGTGTATCAACATACCGGTTTGTATATTGTGTATAGTTTAGAGTATAGTATTCAGAGTTTAGTGTAACTTTCAGGTAATGTTTTACAGTATAAGATCCCGCTATACAACGACCTTCACCGAGATGCTTATATTTTAATGAAACATATTTTATATTAAATTTAATATGTCAATAAATATAATCCATATGGGTTGTCTAGCAAATTTCAGTCCAGAGTATGTTTAATTAATAATTTAAAAAAAATATTTTTTTAAACATTTCACCGGTATGATTATTAGATAAATTCTATACCATTCATTAGCATTAGCCTAAATAAACCTTTAACATTAGCATAAAAAATAAAATAATAAACCTATATTTCTCAGTCTGACTGACTGTCAACTATTTTTGGTTTGTAATGTAGTTTCCAATCCTATTTCTTATATCAATACAATTATAAGGCTATTTGACACTAAGAAAAATAAAATACATATTATTGAATATGCATGTCTTTAAAAAGCGCTAAGAAAAGTAACATGTAAAAAATTTATTCATCAAAAAATCCATAATCAACAATACTTTCGTACATCAGCCACGTTACACATGCATATTAAAATGTATGGGTCTATCTACATACACTGAGTGAATTTAATTAGTATGATAGAAAGTTGGCCGTGTTTAAATAACCCTGTGCCTCGAACGATCACGTCTAGGTGCTAGAAATCGTAGTAATGTTGAATATACATTATACATTTCTCCTATTCCTATTGGGCTATGAGATATATGGAATAGAGAGTTTGACCAAACACATGTGCTACATAAATGAGTCACCGTGATCGAAAAAAATCGTGATCGGGGGAAAACTTTATTTATTAATCGTTTAATCGCCGCCGACTATATTATATTTTTCAGTAACAGAAGTCTAACTCCGGAAGTTTAAGCCGTAATATTCTGCAATCAGAAAGCCAGTTTAAAGTGAAATACGGTACAATTTAAACTAATTAAGTCGGAGTCTGAACAAGAGTTAGTTTCGTGATATAATCAGCTACTAAGCGGAGATAAGGGTGTGGTTAATTTAAAATTTTCTATTCAATTAAGAACACGTCCGCGCCAACTTTATTGCGCCACTTGAGAAACTTTATGCAAATCACTGGCTTTCTTAGAACTTCAATAGAATCTTGAACTAACGATCTAAGGAATTGAGAATTTCAAATATTTCACTACTTGCATATATAATACATATCATATTTATTAAATAATGTCGCATAGAATGAGAATCGAGACACGTTTGCACGAAAATCGGATGCGCGCGCTTAAGTTTTGTAGGTTGGTGTCAAAGTCAAACTGACAATGGACAATTAACTGACAGCGATTAAGTTTAAGCAATTTTGAAACGTTTTTAACACATATTTTACATAACTGACTTACTACTAAACCTACCTATAAATTATCATTTATTTAATTACACTAGACCCGGTGAACTTTGTAATAACTAACTATTTTGAGTCAAACTACAGCGATGAAACACAAATTTCTAAAGACATCTATAAATATTATATATGGCAACCAAGAAACTATTTTGTGTTTCTAAAAGACAAAAGACTTCACATATTTTCCAGCTAGCAAAAATTTTATTGAAAAATTCAATTCATAGTTAAAACTCTCCCCACAACTTCACAAATATTTCAAGATCATAATTAACCAAGTTTAAGCGTGACAAACGAACAGCAATATTTTATATATAGATTTTAAAAAAGTATGGTTTTAGGGGTTTGTTATACAATAACCTCTAGTTACGTAATGAATTTAATAGGCATTAAATCACGAAGAATTTTTAGCAGTTAATTACGTATCGGCACAATTTATACAAATTAAATGAAAATAAAGTTAATTCATCCATTTGTTTGTGAGTCGAAACATTTACAATTCAGAACACGCCGTGTTCCGAATAAATTAGCAACCCTACTAATTGTAACTCACAAGAGAACCGAATATTACAATGCAAAATTATTATAATTAAATGATCTGTATCTAAATAAATTACTTTAAACTAAAACTAGGATTCAAAGGTAGAGTTTTGATAAACAAAAACTTTTATATTGTAATATTGGCAATTACAAAACCTACCTTTGTTTTGAAGTTATAGTTCTTTAGGCGCGTTATGAAAAATTGATGAGAGTGAAATTTTACGATGCGCGCGCACCGTGACACAAAATTAACAGAATGAAGTTGCCCACGGAAGATGCTACGGCATTGGACATAATTTAAAAACAACATTCGAATAATAATATAAGTGATGTTACATGTAATGTAAGAGAATAATAATAAATATTTATTTAATTTTTCAAATGTAAACTGAACTTTATTGACTATAATGACTCCTTTTCCAGTCTTTGATTAATTAATTGTAGTTAACTATTTGCATGCAATCAAAAACTATTTTTAATAATCCCAAAGAAGTATAACTTCGTACGCGCGTACATAAGTACACGCACCGTTTTTTTTAAATTTTAACGGGGTATCGAACCAAGGTTAGTAACATATTGCCAAACGTTTCAGCCATTAGACGTTAACTAAGTTTAAGTAGTTTTCGCTCATTTATTTCAAAGAAAAAATAACCGATCGCATTTGTTCTTCGTTGAGGATCTTTACGTGCTTTTAGCTGTGAATTTTGAAAAAATGTGACTAACCTAACCAAAGCACAGACGAATAACTTTTAGTCTTCCCGTCCTTATTCAAACTCGGCAAAATTTTGAAATTAATCTTGCGAAATGAATCCGCATAATTTATTTTACTTTGCGTGGCCAGCTCGAGTTACCATAATAGCTGAAAATTTAAGCTGGAGCTGCGTAAAACTCATCTGAGAGCAAATTGAAACAGCTTAGCGAGCTCTTTAAAGTTTTATTTTTATTTTCAATTTTGTTCTAGAGAAAGTTTTGGACTTGGATTTCCAGTTTTGAAATGACCAAATTGTTAGCGCTTGCGAAAACACTTTAAACTTTAATAAATTTTAGCTTTAATTTATCTTATGTCGGCTTGCTATAAAGGAAGTTAAATCTTATTAAAAACTCCTTATTTAATTCAATATAATAACATTCCTTTCGAAGTGATATATCTACTTTTATTCAAGCAATTCTGTTCCCGTCGTCGTTAAAAAGCTCGTCCCTCCTTAAAGAATTCTTAAAATATTTTTAGGATTGCAAAACCAATGTTATAATGTAATTTACGGGTCCTTGATCTATTTTTACTTTGACTTTAAAAAACCTCTTAAGAACTGCGGACTTGACTGGAAAGCATAATGTAAAACAAAAGATGGTAGCGCGTTTCATTGGGATTGGACAAACAAAGACATTGATCGAGTCGCGTGTCTATGGACTGAAAGTGACTATTAACCAACTATAATACGTATAAACCAAAGACAATAACGTATTTAATATGTAAATTTCCCACTAAAAGGGGAATTTCATAAGCATAATTTAGCCTACAAATCCAAATGGTTCTTTAAACATACGTACGGATTACGTGTTTAAAATATTCTCAGGAAAAAACTATACCTACTAATTGAAGATTTGCTTAATATTTTGTAACAACAAATCACCAAACGATTATCGGCACACGTTTACATAATCGTTGTTTTATTGCGCCAACATTAAAACAGGGAATTGCAATCACTTTATTGCTCAGCCACAGATGGCAGAACATGTAGTGGTACAACTTTATGCATTAATTACGTAGCACCCGTTGCACGGTGCGATTTATGTAATATCTTGCTTTCGACTGGTAACATTATATATAATAACCATTTTGTCTCTAACAAATGTATAGAAATTTTGATATTTTTATTTCGGCACCCTTTAGCTGTATACGCATATAAAGAATTGCAAAAAAATGCTCACGAATATATCATTGCGACAGAATTTTCTTTTAAATCTGCAGTGTGTATTGCTGAAGTTTTAAATGATATTAGAAGGTTCTTTTAAATTAAATCAAAAAAGAGGTTTTTTATTAAAAATACACATACAGCGCCTTAATAAACATTATGTATCTCGCTGTTCCGGTACAATTTTTATACGACAATCTTGTCCAACAAATAAAAATAAAATATCTTATTTAACTTAAATAAGATATCGAAGCCAATAAACCTGTTGCAATTTCGTAACTGTCAGTATTGTGCCTTCTGATAGTTATTGGAATGCATTGAGAAGGGAATAAATTTCGTCTAGACGCAAATGGATCAGTTATACGGCATAGAGTATAAAACATAAAAAATCTATTACTTTCTACATTAAGGCTTTACATTGTGTCGTGCTGTTTATAGTCTTCATTTTATTTCTTTTTTAAAATACAGTTTAGTGTATATAATTTATACTCTGCATATTATTAAAATATAATCTGCACCATTTGTTTGGTTCTCTAATTCTACAAATGTCTAGACATCTAGAACACATAAGAGTCTATTGCCCCAATTTAATTTTAGGAAAACATTTTAAGTATTTAAATTTAAACATTAAAATTCTTAAGTATTTTTCAAAAGGACACTCTCAATGGCAGAGGACTCGAGAGTGCGTTGCCGGCCTTTTAAGAATTGGTACGCTCTTTTCTTAAAGGACCCTAAGTCGAAGTAGACACTTGGGAATTGTGACCACAGGACTGATTTTCAGTGAGACCGTTGCGGACATATAGATAGAAACGTACAAACACATAAGTAAAGTAATATCTTAATATATATAAATTACGTGTCACGTTGTTTGTCCGCTATGGACTCCTAAACTACCGAACCGATATCAATCAAATTTTCACACCGTGTGTAGTTTGATCTAACATAAAAGATAGGATAGCTTACATCTCGATTTATACCCGCAATATTATTCTATTGCAAATTATTTTTTTATTATTTGACAGTCACAATTCTAACATATGGCGCTGTGTTGAAAGTACCAACGTTTCACATAAGCTACAATTTAATGGCTTATCCACCAAAAAAGCATGGGGATCACCATGACTGGTGTTCTCCTACCGTTTCCCTTGAATAGTTTACTAATATGTAATATAACAAAAACCTTAGCCACAGCAACGCTTGGCCGAGTCTGCTAGTTAAAGTATATATCAAAGTATTCATTAAAATGTAAAAGTACGCAAGACTTATACCGCTATTTCTAAAAAAATTACTCCTGCATAACGCCTCAAAAGGGGTTAACCAAACAGGGTTGTTTATACTTAAATCCAAGTTCAACAAAGCCAGAATTTATACAAAGAATTTGGGTGTTGTAGCGAAATTATTCTAATTGCTTGCGACAAAAAGGGGTCGATTACGGTCTGTCTGCTCTGAATTGTGGCTTGTGGTCTTGACGACGATATAACATAAAACATAATTTTAAATTACGCTTGTATTCAAAACATTTATTTCCGACAAGGCATGTCAGCTTATATAGTTAATACATATAAAAAACTAGCTGACCCGGCAAACGTCGTTTTGATATGTATATTATTTCTAGGAAACATTTTTTTAGTTCAATAAAAAGAACTATGTAATGTAATGAAAAATTGTAGTAGTATGTAGGGGTTGATCGTTGAGGGGTGAAAACTTCTCGTTGTATGTATAACTGTATGTTGTATCTTAAAAAAAAAATGGTGCGTGTACTTATGTACGCGCGTAAGAAGTAATACTTCTTTGGCTTTCTTTATTTTTTTAAAATATTAAATAATAAATAATCAATATTAAGAGTTAATAATTTAACAATATTTAATATTTAGTATATTATTCAATAATTAATTAATAATAATTATTATTATATTATATTATTAATTCAATTTAATAAATAGGTATGTTTCATAACCTTTTAACTAAGTATAAATAGGTCTTTATGAAAAAGCATTGCTAAATTTCTATGAAAAAATAATTAAAACTGCTTTATTTGTTTAAAAGGTACTACAAGTAGATTGTCTAATTCCCATCTCGCTCGCGCACGCTCGGCGCCCATACTGAAATTTGTGTCACGGTGCGCGCGCAATCGTAAAATTTCACTCTCATAAAATTTTCATAACGCGCCTAAAGAAGTATAAGTTCAAAAATAAAAACAAAAAAATGGTAAAATTAAAAAATAAAAAATTTGGGGTGGGCACCCCTTGTCACTTAAGGGTTTCAAAGATAGATAGTAGCCGATTCTCAGACCTACTGAATATGCATAAAAATTTTGATGAAATCGGTGGAGCCGTTTCGGAGGAGTATTGTAACTAACAGTGTGACACGCATTGATGTACAAAAAACCCAAGATGCACAGTCTCGAATAAAAGTATCGCTCGAAAGTGTCCCGAAACACTATTTCTGTCCCTTTCTATAACAGTATGTCTATAACAGTATAAGTTACAAGCATATATTATTGCAAAATCAACCTTACGCGAATTGCTAAAAGTTGATATTACAACGCAGTGTATACGTACTTAAAGCAATAAAATTTTACGACCGACCGTGGTCGGTAGGACAAGGTATTGAGTGGAGTCGAACATGACTTTTTTTTTTACTTCATTTACAACTATTTAACATAATTTTAAATTTATCCGACTTTTCGGGTGCTTTACAGCGTGCGTGGTCACGGTGACTAAAGACAAAAGGTGTTGGATGTTAAATAGTTGGAAATTTATAATAATACATAACTTTAATCCGGTTAAAAAGTTTTTTCTTTAAATTAAAAAAAATGTTAAATTGGCTACCTCGTGACCTACACTTTATATAGCGTAAATATATTTGTCAAAAACTACACACAAAAAAGTTCAAAAGTACATAAATTTATTTATAAAAAAAACACAAATAAATAACATCGACTCCACTTATCAGACGCGAGACTATTTGAAATTAGCGCACAATTTAGAATGTTGCGCTCATTTTTTGAGGACGGTTTTTAGACGTTGATTGTGCATCTTGGGTTTTTTATATATCAATGGTGACACGAGAACTTTATATATAAGATTTATAAACAGACAAAAACTATTATTTATGACAAATTACATACAGAATGTTTCTTTTTTTATCAGCTTAAAAATGCATTTGAATAAAACTAAACGTAAATAAGTCACAATAGAAAGTTTTAGTCTCATCTTTTAGTTGATATTGCAAAGTTCATAAGCAGTCTTGAAATAAAGAAAGCTTTAGTTGGTTTAACTCTTCAAACAGAAATATCGGCTGTCTCATTAAACAAAGAGCACCGCGGTGGCCCGTCCAAGCTGGCTTTGTTTTTTTCTGTTTTCTTTTCAGCCAGTTCTGGAATTAATGTTTTGCGAAAGGAGGTTTCGTTAAATATTAAGTTGCGATACTTTATCCTCCTTAGCTAGTTTTGTTTAGAAATCTCATTTCCTGTGTAGTTATTATTAATTACACAGCTTAAGGCCGCGTGAGAGTCAGACTTAAGTGAAATTATTTATCATTATAAAAGCTAAATAGTATTGATACTAATGAATTTAATTTAGACACAAGGATATGGAAGATTATTTTTTATCTAATTTTATAGTTACTAAAGAAACATGTGTTTTATTTATTAAACCTTCAATTATAATTAACCTTATATACGCAGCCGGTTTCCGTCTATTGTCGTTTGTATGGGACTAAATTGATTTTTGTGTAGCTAAAGAGATAATAAATGTCGTTATCTAAATCATAAAGAAACGAATATTTGTATAAGGTTTGAAATATCAATTACTAATATTTGTTTGTTAATTTACTATCTAGGTATGTCAGAATACTGAAGAACGTAGATGACGTGGGTAGCGTAAGCCAAGTCAAACTAGAGACACGAGGTCCGTATATACCAATTGGTAGAGAGAGAGGCGTGAGAGAAGGTGGCCTCCTCTCACCCAAGCTGTTCATGAACAACAAATTTTCGAAAATCTCAACTTGCAGTCGGGAGGGATAAGAGTTCACCGGAATTGACTTACACACCTCATTCGCGTACGATTGTCTCATTCGCGGAAACAAGTAGGTATATAGTAAGGAACTAGAAAAGATGATAATTACCTTGAAGTAAGAAAGTGAAAAAGTAGGCCTCAAAATGAACGAGAACCAAACTAAAATAATTACAAACTGCGCGGTTGCTACAAACGAAACGCCTCATGAATGTGTGAAAAACTATATATATCTAAGTAAACAACTATTAGTCGAAGATAAAAATGGATAACTTTAGGTAGAGTGTCTAATTCACATGGGCTGGAAAAAGTTTTGGTCCCTGAAGGTAATAAAAGGGCAATTTCCCCTTCACCCAAAGAAAATTTACTCTAACATACGGCTGCCAAACGTGGACATACGACTCAAAAATAATAATAAATATAGTTTAAAAAAACTAAAAAACACGCTTTTAAAGCACATCAAACTAAAAAGTGAAAAATAATTCCTAATTTAGGCTGAAAATGGTAATGAACAAAAAATACTGGTATTATTGTGAAAAAGCGTGGGGCGCTCTGTGCCATATTTTTCGTCTATCGAGCAACCCACGCTTTTTCACAATAATACCTCATATTTATTAGTCCTAGCAGCAATACGTGTTGTCTCAATTTAATCGTATTGCTTTGTGGACTTAAAAAAAATTTCATTGTGTTTTCGAGATAAACCTATGAAATTATTATATTGTCGCTGATTTTTTATAAGTGTACAAAGTTTGAATTAAATCTGTCCGTTTAAGGTGGGTCAAAATCAAGTCCGAAGGAGTCGGTTACATACATACAAGTGAAGCTAATATAAAGCGTGTAAAAACCAAACTAATAGCATGCCAAAAAGCAATAAAAAAATAAGAAAAATATGTAAAATAAAAAGCAATAAAATAAGACAAGAAACAAAAGTGATAGATGCCCGTTAGAAGGAGAAGAGGGCCGCCAAAAAAAAGGTGGATAGAAGAAATAGAAACGGTAGAAGGAAGCGAATAGAGAAAGAAAGCCATGGACAGTGCAAGTTGGAAAAAATTAGAGGTGGCCTTTACCCGTGAAGCGATTTTGATCGACGTTACTGAAGGTACTCGGTCTTTTATTATTATTATTTTCTATAGAAATAAAAATGAATCGCAAAATATGTCGCGTTTCCAAGCTCAAAACTCGAAGACGGCTGGACCAATACGAGTATTTTTTTTTCTATTTATTCCATGAACCCCGAGGATGGTTTTTAGTGAGAGAAAAATTCAAAAAAAGTAAAAATCATAATATTAAGGCAAAACAATGTTCGCATAGTATATTTTATTAATAACATAATATTTTAAATGTGAAAGTTAATTCATAAACATCATTTTACACTTCAATAATTCTTTTACCTCTTTTGAATCTCGTGTCATTTTACAAATTACTTAAACATTACAATAATTTAAAGTTTTTTGTAACGTTTGAGGTTTATAGCACGTTAATTAATAAGATTGTACGAAATTGACAAACTTGAAAAGCGATTGACAAACTTGTTAGAGTTTAACGAAAGCTATTACTGTATTAACATTTTTATTTCGTATTGATCTGTGGGGATTGGGTATATATTGAATTATGTATTTCTATAATTCAAAGTAACCTAAAAACACTTGTATAGTATAAGAATTTTAAAAATGTTAAATGTTGTTAACATCGATTGTTACAACAGCGTAATCAATGTAATTTTATACAGCTTTAATCAGAAGTTCTTTAATTCGAATTTATTCACTATTTATTTACTGAAAATTCCTTTCAGCACATTATTTAACGACTTCATTTAACATGAATGACCGGCAGACTGCTCATTGTCGCGTGTAAACAAGCGTGACTCATTTTATAATCTCTCCGCATTATGTATAGGGAACTTGTAAAATCGGGAAATAAGGTTACTCGACCATAAAGCCTACAGACGGTGTGCATACAAATGAGCCATAGAACTCCATGAAAGGGAATTGACAAACTGAAACATTTTCTACTCTATCAATTCGTGTTTTGGCTTCTTGTGATATAAAGGATGTTGAACGTCTGTATATTATCTTAACGGTACCATTCGTATGTCTAATTGTGTATATTAAATAAAACTCATAGTATTCTTGTTCAAGAGAAGATAGAAGTGTCCTCGTAAATAATATATTGATTCAAAAGTCAAAATTTAACACACTGAACTGAACTGTAATAACCGGTTAAATACATACAAAAAACATTTAAGGATTGAATTAACATTGAATGGTTTATGTCAGATTAATAGTAGACGCCTATTTACATAAGATTTTGTATTTACTTAATTAACATTATGACTCTGATGGCCTAGTGCTTTTTATAGACGTGTTCTATAAAAGAATGACAGGGCAGAGCAGACGGACAGAAGGCTCTCGTGCGTTGGCGGTCTTTTAAGAATTGGTTACGCTATTTTCTTAAAGTCGAATTGTTTCGGATTTATTTCGGTGGACAGCTGGTTCCACATAGTGGTAGTCCGATTCTCATCCCCGAGGTCCTAGGTTCGAATGGACTTTTCTATGTGCGCATTTAGGATTCACTCGTACGGTGTAGGAAGACATCGTGAGCGAAGCGGCCTTAGACCCAAAAAGTCGACGGCATAAAGCTGAAAACCTAATTGCCTATTAGAAAAATAATTATCACTAAACAGATAGAGAGAAAGACCCAAGAGTCGTTGTGGTGTTATGTGTTTTTTTAATTAACATTTAACTTACTTTACGTATATGACACTAATTGTCTCTTAAATATATAATAATGAAACGAAATGTATCGAATGTTAATGTACGTAATGGCTTTTATCGGATTTGACTTAAATGGGATTACAAATCTCGTGTTAATATTAAATTGGTTCTGCGTTTTATTATTGATGAACCTCCATTTGTTTCGGTGATTCATAAAAGTTTTTGTAAGCTTTTAGAGATTGTTTACTTCATTTGATTCACTATACAAGTCCAACAATAGGTACTTTAGTTTTCTTTTTATACAGAATCAATAAAGTAAGTTTTGTAAGGATGAATATTGTTTCACATTCTATAATATCAATGGTACATAAAATAAAATGAATAAGTTCTTTTTAAATCTACTTCGAGTTATTATTAACATATCGATGAAGTTTTACTTTCAATTGATAAAAATTTAACATTGTACTCAAATAATATATATCTGTGAAGTTCCGTACCGCTTCTGGCGGTTACATAGTGAGCGAAGAGCTTAAAGCTCATTCTGGCGCAGAGTCTTGTGTACTGAGCACGTCGCTTCATTGAGCCGATCGCTCCACAATCACGACTTAAACTTTTTCGTAGTTTAGTTACTGGGATGTAATGTGATAGTGATAGTGGTTTGTGGACTATTAGATGTTTTATAACGGATTTATAGTTATGGGTGAGTTGTTAACACTAATTTAAAGACTGCTCAGATGACACTTTACTTAAAAATGTTGATTTGAATACTTTTAATGTATTAACATTAAAGTGCAAAATAAGTAAGCACTGTAAAAATTTCCTGCAAACATTTAATTTGAGGCAATTTTATATATCGAATTATATATTCCATTTTTATGTTCATAGCTGGAAAAATATTATTTTTAAAACAAATTAAAAAACGTAATAGCGTGACAATAATATAAACGCCGAATGGAATTATTTAAAAAAAATTCTGTGTATTTAGATTTAAGCAGCGCATATTTGCTCTGAGTATGGTTTGACTTTACGTTTCCTTGCGTATTGTTAAATAACAATTAAGGTAGCAACTAACAGTATACTAGGTAATATCAGTGTCAAAAAACTAAAGAAATTTGACTAAAATGTGTTTTTAAAAACCTTTACAAAATGTACCTGATGTGACCCATGACCGTGATGCGTAACCGTGTTTAAATAAAGGGAACAATACCGATCATAACGATAATCTTTCCTTTCTAAGCGCCGGCGCATTGCGGAAGTAATGTTAGAGTTCCGATGAAAACTCATTTATGGTTCTCCTATATAATTTGAGGGTGTTGAGTTTCCCAAAGGATTTTACTACTAAGTACTTGCAGCTAAAATACTACTAACGGACATCCCATGGAGTTTTTAAACGCTATAACAACTGTGTTTAATGCTAATTAAGAGATCTGTGATTGTTCTCTTGGAAATAACATTTTTTTTCTATATCCGACTTGAAGGATTTGTAAGCAATGTGACTGTAATCGGACAACCCATTGTATTAATTTTGAGGTTTTATCGAGATTGTAAACCTTCTTATTTTAATAATGGCAGTGTAATTAATGTTGAGTTTTTGTACGAACTTGTAAAGTAAATGCAAGATCATTTATCAGAATAAAAGACAATTTAGTTCCTGTACGTTATATCGCAAGCATTCTTAGAAGGTAATTATCGCAATTGGAGAATTTCTCCCGACTGCATGAAGGTATTTCTTTCACCTCAGAATTTTTAATGTAGACACAAGTGTGAGGAATTCTCTAAACGTAATTTCCAGCCTATACTGAAATATTAAATAATTTTTTCCTCGTAACGTATATTAGAGACAAATATATTTTATTAAATAACCTTTTAGTTGAAACAAATTAGTTAAATGTAACTCATCAATCACTATTATACGAATTTAGACTTTACAAACAAATCGCTGGGAATCTAAAACATCTGTTGAGTGAATTATTTATTTTTGCAATTGAACATATTCCGAAGGTTTTAAAGTGGTGTACAATGAAGCTAACCAAACAAAGACAGTTCTATGATACTGGAATATCGCCAAAAGCTTTAGGGAAAAGCTGATTTTCAGAGAGCAACGTTCACAAAGCATTTTTTTCACAACCCCTTATTACTATTTTGCAACATTAATGGAAATTAGTAACTTTGGCACAGAGCGTTGCTGCTAAAATAGAGAAGAGTGTCTCTGGTGTTTATTTTTCTCGAGTATTAAAAATATACATTATTCCTTTTTAGGTTTAGTAGACATACATATATTTTTTTGCGTATAACGTTAATTTCAAGGTATTTAATTGAATTATGAAATATACGTTTTACCTATAGAAAACTTATGTTGCATGTCGTATATGTTCTGTAAGTTTTTTTAAATATAAATATAATTGAAAATTAACTATTGCCTAACCCTACAAAATCGAAAAGAAATATTATATTCTTATAAAAATGTATCGTCAGTCCTTGAGATGTTCCGTTTTATTGAATAAGAACTCAAAAGTGAATAGTCAATACACATTAAATGGACCGTTAAGACAACTCAGTTAACATTTATCATTTTAAAGAGCTAAATCTCTTTTAAAATGCAGCGGGTTATTCAGTTTAGTCTTTATTTATGTTTTGTGACTTATATTGAAAACTTAGTGGCTAGTTGGTAATACACATTGCTATGTGTTATATACACTGGTACCTCTGGCACAAGTAAGCTAATTACTTAAAAGGAACTACTGTTTACAATGTATGGGCACATACATTGTAAACAATTCTGGTAAATAAACCATTTTTGTTTTATTTGTAACTATAGCGTGGACCAAGGGCGGATCCAGCTTTGGCGCCAGGAGGGGGTCACATAGTCGTGGTCAAGTCAAGAACTTATAATTTAAATTTGATAACAATAGATACAAGTAAAAAGTAGGTATTTTATTAATGTACGTAAGAATTGCACTTAAAAATATTTATTCTTTATTGTACACTTGAAAAATTAACACATAATATTGTCCTACATACAGGTTGGTCCAACTAGTGACGTCAATATTTTTTTTTTAGATTCCTCACACCTGGGGGCATACGAAAATACCCCATGTATGTTCCGCGATTTTTTGTAGTTTTCGAGTTATAATTTTTTTTGTGTTTTTTGAATGTTTTCTGCCAGCGAGGTTTCAAAAATTCCTATCTTTTTTTGTTGTAGGTATTTTGAGGTTTTTTTTTCTGTGAAGTGATTGTCTTAAATGTTGTTCAAAAAAAACAATCTCAGCTTCCTAAAATTAGTTAAAGCTACTCAAAAAATGTATTAAAGTTGGAAGTTTAGTTTTTAGCTGGATTTGCCCAAACATTCGACTTCAATTTAAAAATACAAATAGAAGTTTCCATAGCTTCTGGCTAAGTTTAAAAACTCCACAGGGTTCTAAGCTACCAAAATCACAGAAAAAATGGTACTTAATTGGTCTTTTCGTAAGACCAAAATTATTGTAAGAATTACACGAGCTACTTTTTTACGGGTATTAAAATTAGTCAAAAGTAGATCGTAAAATTTCAAAAATAAAAGTAAAAAAAAAACAGTTTTAATGCTTCAATGATTTTTTTGCCTATCCACATTAAAAAGCCAATTACAGCTACATTTATTTGACGGGTATTAAAATTAATTAAAAAACCACATTATTAAGTTTAATTTACCATAAGAATAATAAAAGTCGAAAAAAAACATTTTTAATGCTTGAATGATTTTTAGCCTATCCACCAAAAAAAATCCACCGATTACAACAAAAAAAGACCGATTAAGTACCATTTTTCTATGATTTTGGTAGCTTAGAACCCTGTGGAGTTTTTAAACTTAGCCAGAAGCTATGGAAACTTCTTTTTTTTTTTTTAAATTGAAGTCGAATGTTTGGGCAAATCTTGCTAAAAACAAAACTTCTAACTTTAGTACCTTTTTTGAGTAGCTTTAACTAATTTTAAGAAGCTGGGAATTTTTTTTACTTGAACATCATTTAAGGCAATCATTTAACAGAAAAAACTGTAAAACACTTACAACAAAAAAGATATGAATTTTTGAAACCTCGCTGGCAGAAAACATTAAAAAAACACAAAAAAATGTATAACTCGAAAACTACAAAAAATCGCGGAACATACATGGGGTATTTTCGTATACCCCCAGGTGTGAGGAATCTAAAAAAAAATATTGACGTCACTAGTTGGACCAGCCTGTATACACGTACATATTACCGTCTTCTCTTCAAGACATCCAGAGAAACACTATCACGTATTTTTTTTTTGAAGTGGAATCTCGCTGTTGGCCTTTAGGGCCTTTACAGCTCAGCTCGGCCTGACTATCACGTACGGAATGAGGCAGCCTATTTAAATCACATAACCGAGGTGAATGATTTGTCATAGCAGCTAGAGGTATGTTGAGGGGTTACGCTAAACTCCGCAAAAGTGAGCAGAGGTACGACAAAGGATTCCATCAAACAAAATAGAAACAGACAAAATACATATATTTTAATAACTAAATCAATTTTTCTTTAACGTGTTTTCCCGAAACGCGTTATTACGTTATTTACGTCAACGGGTAAGTTTTTATGAACGTGGAGAAGTGCCAGTCCGGTTAGGCGATCTTCAACCATTGAAGATCTTAGCCACAATTTAATTCTGCGCAATGTAGAGAAAGACCTTTCTGCTGTCGCTTCGCTGATAGGGTAGTGTATCCAATTTTCCTATATTAGGATACATATTGATGTCACAATTTAAAATAAGACTATGTTGTGATATGTTGAAGTTTAGTCGTTCCGATTCCGATTGAGGTAAGGTCTAGCTAGACCTAGAGAGTTTCATAGTCGACAAGCGCGCGCAAGTGTGGCGCGGAAAATTAAAATTTTCGATGCGTTGGTTTCCAAACGTTTGCCATCATACTAAGTTATTATATTATATTAAATTAATGAAATATTGAAGGTATGCAGTTACATATAATCTGTATGGTGACAAATTTATATACATATGAAATCATTATGTTCAATTAGTGGTCCACCTAAGTCCTGCTCAGGGGGGGGTCATGACCCCCATGACCCCCCCCCTGGATCCGCCGTTGGCGTGGACACACTGGTCCAGTGGCCTAGTGGCTTCAACGGTTTCTTTGCTCGAACGGTGAAGGAAAGCATCGTGAGGAAACCGGCTTGCCTTACACCCAAAATGTCGACGGCGTGTGTCAGGCACAGGAGGCGAATTACCTACTCGTATTTACGTATGATCATGGAACAGATACAGAATACTTAAAATGGTTGTAGCTCCACTTTTTTTTATTTTATAACGTTATAACATTAACAAGACTTTGTTTATATAATTTACACTGATTGTTTAATTAAAAAAATATATACAACAACACAAAGGCACAGTGTCCATAAATGAGCTAAGACATCAAAATGCTGGACAAACGATTTAATTCGCAGTAGTACATTATTGACATCAGCTAAATTGCTTACATCAATCGAGTCATCATTCTAAGAAAGTGCAAAGTATTAACTCTGATAGAAAAGGTCAACAAACATTCGCACGAAATGCTTATTAATCAACTAGCTAAAAGCAAGTATTATATAAACGATAGTACTTGATTCAGCGGTTCAAGCAGTAATTTTTCTTAGTTTACTACAGAAAATTAAAATAATATTCACTGCAAAACTAAATATTATGACATGAAACAACCACAAAAGCATCTGCGTCAGATAAGTATAAAACATACATATCAGATATTAAATTATGTAGTAAAACTGGTGCGCAATGATAAATTAATTTGATCTTAGGAATCAGGAATAATCATTAGCTAGCCCTCACCAAAACATATTAAGAGATATACGTGTTTCATAGTATTATTGTGGATATTATTCGGCACGCAGATTGAAAGAAAATTTGGTTAAATCCGCATATGGCTACTAGTCTACTAGATGGTCATTAATATAGTTATAGCTATTCATATTAAATAAGCTAACCATTACTAAGACCTAGCTAATAAAAGAGATTTGTGACCCGGAGGAACGCAATAACTGAACAGCGTCCGAACAACGTTCTCAAACGGTCAATTGATTAAACGAAGCAATTAAGCAATCAGCCATCAATGTGGCAATGTCGCAAATGAGCGTCTCATACCCTTGTTAACTTTGTTGTTTCCGACCCCCGGGAATTTCTTTGATAGCGATTTATATACTACCATTAAGGCTGAACTCGTGAGTGATTGTTGAGGTCCTGCGAGAGTCGTGTCGGTTAATCCAAAAAAGTTTTAAACTTTTAAAGTAATCGATTAAGTTTCATCGAATTTGGCTGGAAAATCTTTATATGAATACCGTGACCGCGTGTTTTGATAAAATATATAAGTGACGGAGATCCTGAACAAAACATATAACATATTATGTTCTCATCGAGTATTTAAACTATTATTTTTATTATTCTTCTGAGATAAAAGAAAGATATCACTGAGTCCATGAAAATATATATTTAATACTTCTCTACAAATACATTGGATTTATCTTTTTAGTTGATAATACCTATCCCCGCAAATCCATCTCCACCCACAAATGCGGAAACTGTAAGACAGGAATTACGGATGGGTCGTTAGGTCAAATTAACGTGTGTTTACCGCAAACAGAGCTAAATACAGCCTTACTCAAACTCTAGGCTTGCTACTAATCTGTAAGTGGTCTTTATAAATCTGAACCAGCCTCGGACAGAGGAAATTACTGGGTATACGTCATAGGATGTTGTTATTAATCAGATATCCATCATTATATTGAAATATATAAACCAGCATATCTTATACCTACTAAACGCACCAAGCCTAAGGGTTAAATTTTATAACAAATGACTTTAAATATGCAACACGTTCGGACAAAAGCATTTTATAAAGGCTAACTATGATAACGCGTGTGACACGCGGGCGATCAAAGTGATCGAGCGGGTCCGTCAACAATGCAACTTTATCGTTTTCGTTCGAAGCCAAAGCCCGCTATTGCCGGCTATAGTTTAATTGACTCCGCGGAAAATGGATGACACGTAAAGCAAAAGCATAGTGCATTCGTTTTTAAATTATACCATACATTTTGTGCTATAAAAGCAGTCGTTAATTTGCGTTGCGTGCGATGTTTTTGTAGTCATTGTCAAACCCTTTACCCACATGCCTCGATTTTTTGTCACTTAATTACTGAATGACTTGCAAGTTAACGATTATTACATTGTTAGTTACACTTAAATCGTTCTCATATCACGCTAGGATGCTGTTATCGTATAATGTATTTTTATAGGAAATGTTACGTTTCAAATAAATATTTATTTTTGTTTTAAATATAGTTTTAATAAAATATAATATTTCCGATAATGTACGGATATAGTAATTACCCCTTAGTTTCTCCTTTAGGCTTTTTATTTCAATAAATATGACGGTTATTCGAATTCTTAAAGAGAAAATGCAACAAAGTATGTGTGGCATGAAGCAAGCTTTTTGTGATTCTTAAATGTTCTTATCACTTAACCCGCAGCGTAATTAAGGAAACTCAACGGTCTTTCGTAAGAACGGTTAACCAAAGAAGGGGTTCACAAACAGGCCCTGTCCACATGTCATCAGCCCATTAAAGCTCACCCTAACAAAAAAATAATTACTTTACCAGACTTGAAAGCGGCCAGAGTTAAATCGTTTCGGACATAAGCTAATTCAATTAGAAATTAAGTTTCATTAGTCTGTTTAAATTGTCTTAGTAATCGCTTATTCACCAAAATCAATTTAATATAATATAGGGCAAGGTCTACAATACTTATAAAAACGCCATGTGACCATGTTTTGTGATATGCAAACCATATTTTTTGTGCTTTTCCTGAAAACACATCAAGAGGACAATCAGTCCCTATTACTATATAATGGCTAATATAATAAGGAGAGCAGGGACTCTAATCCCTGAGTTCGTAGGTTCGATCCCCGGGTGACGGTGAAGGAAAACATCGTGAGGAAACCGACATGTCTAAGACCCAAAAAAATAGTCGACAGCGTGTGTCAGGCACTGGAGGCTGATCACCTACTTGCGTATTAGATTGAAAAATGATCATGAATCAGATTCAGATATCTGAGGCCCAGACCTAAAGAGGTTGTAGCGCCATTGATTATTATTAATAAGGAAAGAGTCAGACATATTTTATTACCGATTATTTCCTGTACAAGCGTTTGTGTAGATAAATATAAAATCCTACTGGTGGACAGCGAATACAATCGGTCGATGTATATCCTAGTATATAAAATAGGTCGCCAAAAGTTTTAGTTTATTTTCTTACAGTAGCTATTCCAAATGAGTTCGGCTTTCTAAAATGACGCCAAAGCTAATAATGAAAGCCATATCAGTTAAGTTTAACTTTACCAACCCTTTCGTTTTATGTAACGTTAACTGGGGCAGGGTTACATCATTATTTAAGGATATCTTGTACTTACGCTACTTGTCGAATGTTATTTAGCCTAGATTCTTTTTTTTTTACTCTTAACCATCTGCAATCAGCCTCTTGGTTTTTATCAGATTTTATGATATGATGACAATTACTGAACGCAAATCCAATATTTCTGCAGGATTTAGATTTTACAGTATCCCATAGGACCTTATTGGTTTTATTACAGTTTTGTAAATGAGAAGTTTATTTTCCAGACTGTGTGCGGCTTTTCTACCTAGTAGCCAGTTCATGCTACGAAACCTACCAATAGCATGCTCCTTCTTGGCTTTTATATGGCCTGGCCATATCAAACGTTTGTCCGGATGCATGCTTAAATATTTAGCCTAGATAAACGGTCTGTTATTTTACCTGTAATAGAAATTCTACTCTACGAATTCAATTTGTACTTTCTTAGTAACTTTTTGTGAAACTGTCTCGTCGTTTCGCGTTGACCTCAGATTGAAAATTATCAAAGAAATATACAAAATCATTGTTAAACTGTAATACATGTTTTGGTCTGGAAAATGTATTTTTCTAAAGCGGTGGTAAATTACAGTGGAATCATTTATCGCCGCAATATTTTAATAATTTATTCCTAGTTGTAGTCGTTAAATAAAACACTTCTAACCAGTATCTTTGGAGATAAATAGTTCTTAGTTGTGGAAGTAGTTACACTCGATTTAAAGCGACATTATTGAATCAACATTGGTTCGTTCATTCTAAAATAGCTCTTCAGAAGTGTAAATAAATAGGGAGATGATGTATTATTGTGTTTATTTACTCTCTATGTTCAAACGACTTCCAGTGCCGACTCTTCATCCATTGTTACTTGGATAGCTATTCGACATTATGAAGCACTGCATAAAATTCCTATTTTTGTTAAGACTTTCAAACTTTACGTGAATATATGATAATTAGTACCATCGCACTTAGAGTCATAGATATAATACATCTTTTGGTAGATTATAATGATAATCTTATGATTGAATCCTGTGGCGATGGAACCCTATACAGAACTTGGCCTCAGATTGCATAAATTTCTTTGATAATTTTTATTTTTATAGACAAGTAGGTAGTCTTGTGTGCCAAACACATGTCGTTGATTTTTTCGTTTACGGTAGGCAGTTTTTCTCACGATGATTGTCTTCAGCATAGGAGCAAGTCCCATAGTTGGCCATGGCCATAGTTGGTATGGCCCATAGTTATGATTGGAACACATGACCAGGGTTGCTGACAACAGCAATTAGCTTTTAGGCTTAGATCAAATGTCGTATCTATGGGTATGATAATAATTATATTTAAACGAAAGACCCTTGCTTACCTATGGATATGTTTTACTTATTAAATTAAATGCTTTAAGTATTATAACTTACCAACAGAGTATAGTCATAAGTGGCAAATAAGCTTAAGCTGCGTCATCTATTTCTTTAGTATTTGTTAATTTAGATATTTGTATGTATAGGACATCAAAATTAACATTGAATTAAAACCATATAAATTTAACGGATTTTTTAGATGCCAATTTTTTATATAACAGCAGACAAGCATTACAACAAAGAATTCGATGTTTTAATGAACGATCTTTTAAATCCTATTGTGAAAAATTATGTAATTTATTTTTATCTTTTTATTTTATGTATTAGTCACGGGATTACGTGGCCGGATTATGCAAATTTTTGCTCGTGTACTTTATACATGTAGAAACCTAAAACACTGGCCAAATAATTTTTCGGGATACAATAAACTATGTCCATCTCTATCCTTGAGAAGCCCGAAATACTTTTAAAACAAATAATCTAACTTCTTCTTCATTAGTAGTCGAACGGTGGCTGTATTATAATTTGGTAAGTTTTGTAGACAACTAGGAGTGAGTCTAAGCACTCCCTTGGGTTACACAATTTAATCTAAGCGACTGGATATAGTAAACTTTGTCCTCGGTTTGTTTCGTTTGTAGCATAGAAAACTGTAAATCAAATTCTAGAAGTCCCCAAGTAGGTGTACATTAACGTAATAGCTAAAACTTTTAATTAATTATTTTTAAAGTTCTGTCGGAATTGAGAGTGAGCGAACACAACGGGGACAAATAACAAAGGAAATTTGTGTCAAATTAAAATAAGACAATGTAAAATTTTAAAAGCCAAAATTCTTAGCGAATGTAACTTTCGTATAGTTTTGGATTTAGGAACTTTAACAGGCCCATATATATATATATATATACGTTAAGTAGAATCAATTAGGTTCCTGTAGAACTAGTTAAAATTAGTTATTGCTTAAACTTTATTAGACCTGCTAAACCTTCGCAAGTTGTAGTGAGTGGACGCTCAATGTGGCAGAAATTTCCTTTTCCGATATTGCAAAAGTTCAATTATATTATTGATTTCTATTACCTGATTTCTGTACATATCTGTACATCATGAAAAATTTAATCTAGTCTTTTAACTGAAGAACTCTTTTGTCTCTCGCTGTGTTTACGCTGAAGTAAGAGACAGATAATAGTTGAGAAACTGTGCTTTTACACTGAGGTATTTTTATGAATATGAAGTTATATATTTATTTTCTTTCAAAAAAAACAAATAAGGTAGTATTCATTATTTACCTATTCTCAATAATTGGTAGGAATTCAATAAACCAATTCTTTTTAATCAAAAATAAAAGATGAAAAAACTGTGCAGGAGTTTCAGTCAGGCATTTTTGGAATATGATTATGGTTTCTTTCATGTTGGTTATGTCGACTATGTGTTTGCGTGTTGTTCCCACGAGAATGTAAGTGCGTGCTCCTATTTCACCATGCCTTCTGCTGATAGAGGACAAATCTTTGTTTTTAATTTATATTATTATTATTAATTACTTGTTGCAGCTCCTTGCAAAAATGGCGATTAAAAAGAGTGGCGGAGAGTTTATTGCCAGTTCTTCTTTCCCGTTCCACGCCCTTGATTTATGTACTGGCAGTAAATGTAAAATTAGATGCATTAATATGTATTTCTTTACTGACAAGTCATAAGTGAACATTATGTTACCTATGTGATTAAATGATTTTTTTTTAATTTTGTTTCTGCCTTCTAGAGTTTCGCCCTAGATGAAGGGAAATAACCACTGACCAAGAGTTCTCTGACAGATAGTTTAACGTATTTTATTATTCGAGGAAGTAGGAATCAAAGGGTTAATAAGTACTGTGTGAGTAAACATTGGTTAGTCAATGAAAATGGGGGAACTAAAAATACAACGAGAGATGCTTTCTCTTATAATAATATTTGTCCTAGCATTGGACATGTCCTGGATTTCCGATGCAGTTAGATAAATATAAATTTATTAAAGTAATATAAAATTGAAGTTTTTTTTTATTTTAATAAATGATATTTTATACTAAAAATTATTATAGAATTTAGTTTATTTACTCGGGCAGTATAACGTGATATGTAGCATACGCGATTATTTAATGTTCTGAAGAAAAAATAGCGTAGGTATATTTAACCTTAAAAGACGAATGACGGATTCTCACCAAATCGGACTATGTAGAATTTTATGTGTCTCTAAACAAAATATCCAAGTTAAATCACAGTAAGACTCTAAATCCTATGATCTATGTATCTAATCCTATCGTCTATGGTATGCGTTCACAAGCTGACTGAGCGTAAAGTATAGTAAAGTCTACATGTGACTTTGGACTACAAATACATTTACCATGCTTTTTAAGTTATAACTCAATAAAACATTGGCTCTCATCTTAATACATATTGATTATGTATGATTTTATTGTTAAATAAATACACGACTTGTTTGTAAAACGATGTGCGTATTTATTTATCGTTGATTATTATTCGAACGGATAATTTTTACCTCGCTTGGCTTGGCTTATATTTACGACAAATTTACATGTTTTTCAGCGATAACATGATATTAGACTGAGAGAACTAAATAAAGTCCTATAAAAGTAATAGTCTAACTGATCTTCTTTTAATAGTAACTACGTTGCAGTTACATTGTGTGTAAATCATCATTATGGTAGAACCAATTCAGTATTATGTTAAAAAATCAAACACGTTGTAATTTTTAATACAAACATTTTTATATTCTATAATAACTAATTTAATATACGCCGCGTAATAATTTTTAATCTCATTATGCTGTCTCTTCTGTGACTATACGAGAATCTATTAGTATAGTTTTTTATCTCAGTCCAAAAGATGTTTTAAATTATTATATTAAATATTAAAGGGTTATTACATTATTCGTTACCTACATAGTAATAAGAATAAAAATGGATAAATAGAAAACTAAAATAAATTTAAAAAATACTTCCGATACAAATTTTTAATAACTTAATCAAAGATCGAATCATTATCTAAATAAACGCAATAATTTATACTTTTTAACGTATTGAAATATTATAACAATGTCGTCATATATTGTTATGTTAATGTATATAGAAATACTATTGACTGGTCGTATTTCTGATATTCCGTTGGATTTTGTATTTTTTTTGAATGTGTTAAAGTTTTGATGCTTAGTACGTAAATCTTATACACTATTAACGTAACACTTATATACTCTTTAATTAAAAATAGCATTTTTCGAGTCTATAAAGTCTGTAGGTATATTGAGATATGAGATATCGTGAAAGAGACTAATTTCACTCTCACGTGTCTCTCATCAATCACACAGCGTTGATAATTAAAATTTCCACATAATAATGGTTATAAAAGCTTATTTAGCGAAACTCCCGGCGGATGGTGTGAAATTAATGAAACGGGTGCGGTAATGGTGACCCGCAGTGTTTAGAGTTTGTAGTTGCGAATAATTACCATTTTTTCTTTAATTTTAACATAATAGTTGAACTTATTATTTTTAAACGACCAAACAGTTAAATTTGGTTTCAAATTATTTATTAACCTACTTGTTAGCTAGTTACTAGTTTATGGACTGGTTTGACTAATTGATATAACACGAAGTTGATGCATTTATAATAATTTAAAAGTACACAATGCGTTTATGTGGCAAAGCAGTCGGATTTTTGTTATACAATTAATATGTGACAAAAATACTTAAGAACCTCTTAGACGTTACCTACTACAAACTAGAAATTGTATTACAAAATCAAATAATACATAGTACTAAAGATGCAATATAATTACGGAAGTGACCGACACAGGTGATTTTGCTCTTTATAACTGCTAGTTTATAAACTGTGGTGTGTATGCTTCTGTAAATTAGGGAAATGAAGTCTGGCTGCGAGTAACGAACAAAATAATGATTATTGATATTTCGGGCATATTAAAAATGCAATATCAATTTTTGTATCGACAGCTAAAACAAATTTAAATGTACACCTCATAATAATACAATAACGTAGCTTTATAACGGCGAGCATCACGTAAATGTTTTTATCAAAGCTTTTTGTGAAGCTTTTTCAATTTTGATTACAAATTTATTGTAATAATGACAATGATAATATTTTACGATTTATTATTACTAATTAACCAGTCTAAACAATCCTTCGAGAAGCGTACCAATTCTCTGAAGGCTGGCAACGAACGAGCCTTTTGACAGCATGAGTGTCCATTGGCACATCAGGTGAGTCATTTGCTCTGCCCCTGTTCTATAAAAATAAATAAATTATACACAATTTTGTTGTTAAGAGTGAACTGAACTTCGTTACAATGTTGCGTCAGTGACTCCCTATATAGCTAAAACTGACAGTTGTCAAATGACATCTATTATGTTGGAAATGTAAATTGGAAATAAGATCTAGAAAAATCGTAATATAAAATTCTTATATACATACCCCAATCGAAAGATGGAACAATATACCTCCACGGATACGCAGCTGCAAATTATCCGTTAAAGCTTTATAAAAACCAACTTGTGCAGGAATGATAAATAATTTAATACAAATGAAGCATTTGTCTAGAGGGGCAGATTACAAGATAAGACGCAGTACCGCCAGCTATACGTGGATGTTCGGAGATGTAATTTTTCTTGTTAAAAAGCGTTTTAATTCACGACACCAATCAATGCGCTCAAATATTCTCTTTAAAATATTGATTTCTAAATCCATAATTACTTTGTGGTCTTACAAGTAGCTATCATGTGTCCTTATCAGTTGGATGTTATTCAATTCAATTATTAAATAATTACAAAAATATGAAATAATGTATCTTTTATTATAGGTAATTGTCGTGTGTAATTAAAGAAACAAATTTTCACGTAAACGTTTAACCAATCTGAGGCCTTAAAATAGGTTGTAGCGCCACTGTTTCTTTATCTAAACTATTATATATATATCCTTAGCACCCGGTACATGGCGATGGCGATTTGTTTTAAATAAGGAAGCCATCCATAGACTATGTCACACAAACGAGTCTGATAGATGGTGTTACAATGACGAAAAATTCCTCGAGACGATCATGTCGGAAGTCCTGTGTTTAGTTTACTGACCGCAAACACCCGCCATGCTGTATTTATTTATTTTTGTACACGTATTACGCTTATAGACCACCCGAAACGGTTGAACCAATTATATTCTGTTCCAAGTGCTGATGGGTCTCGGGGCAGTATATCACTATTATTTTGGTAAGTAGGTGATCTGTATTCTGTACCTATTTACCAACGTGATGAATTGGTCGGGACTCGAACTCAGGTCGAGTATTTTCAGCAAGTTATTTTAACGCCATTAGGCGTATAAAAACCAGCTTATTACTCTCACTTATTTTTTTATTATTTCCACTCTGTTAAGTACCTTTAGTTCCTTTACTCTTTAAGAAATCTTTAAAAAATATAATTAGTTTTGTATAAATGTAGGCATAGATGTATCTTTTGTAAATAGTTTTGTCTCAAGGAATATATCAGGTTTATTTATATTATTACTGGTTTAACGTAATTTAAAAATATTGAAAGTGATGCAGGTGTTATGAGAGATGTCTTCCCAAATGAACTAAACTTTAGTTAGATTTTTACTTCTTATAAACGAGATGACCAGCTTTAATAAGTATTTATTACAGGCCTGCTTAATTTAATTATTTACAGTTCGTTGCAAGAAATACAGTATGTGATAATTGAAATAATTAATCAATAAGGAGGGAAACGGGCGGCCTTATACGATTTCGTGCCGGCAAAAACTGTAAGAAAATAAAAAAACTACATAAGAAATACAATTACTTAGACAATGGACAGAACAAAGCAGTAATAACATACGCACGAAACATACACACAATCGAAAAAGGACATATATCACGATAATTTTAATTAAGTTAGTACAAAAGTTAGAGGTACGATGTGCACTAGTAATCCTTGTACAGTAGAGATTTAAAGGAAGATAAGGAAGGAGCTGAGCGGATAGGGATAAGAAGTGAATTCCATCGCCTCGCTGCGGAGGCACTGAAGGATTCGCCAAGAAAGGAAGAGTTATGTCGTAGGATGTCAAGGATACAATTTTCGGAAAAGCGAAAGCTAATAATAATGAGTTTATATTCTTCGGAGATGAGCTCAACTCAAACAAACTCATTATTGACGTAAAAAGGAGTTTAAGGATGGAATATAAGAGATGGAGGAGGAGGCAAGCCGCTTGAGGAACGCAGATATGTGGTCGAACATTCTTATTTATAATTCATATACAACGAAAATATACTTATATATCTTCATCATTAATTACACGGAAGAAGGGAAATATTTTAGGGTAACTTTTCTTTATTCCGGACGTTTTTAGTTCACAAAAAATGCATTGACGAATGTAAGGAGCTGAAGCCTTGTGGCCGATCGTCATTTGTCAAACGACAGATCGTCCAACGACTTAAGGTTGGCTTCACACTTATATGTGTAGCATTCGTTATAAAAACATATATTAGTTTTAGACTTTTTGAGGCCAGAGCTTACAATTTAGTCCTAAAGAGGTATGTAATTAACGATTTCAATACAATTATTTAGTACCATGTAAAACAATTTAATTTTATTACTATTCATGTAAAAATAAAATATTCAACTTCGCATGTTTACACAAATGTTCCAAATCTGCTTGCGTGTTCTTGTTTCGATCACGTTAATACATTACGTCATTGCCGACATAATGGCAAATCGTTTAATGCGCCCATAAAATTGTTGCTAAAGCATCTGCTCCACGTTCGCAGTGTGCACGCGCCTTAACAGCTCCCTCGACGTAAAGCACTTGATTAATGTTCGTAAAACCCCAATTAAAGGCACTCCCTAACGTTTAAACTTCACCCGTATAGAACTAACAGCTGTTTTGTAAGAATAGCCAGTACTGCGGTGGTGCAGTTTGTAACTAAAACATACTGCCACGTCATACAGTTTAGACATTATCGAATGCTAATTGAGATTAATGACATCATTATTACTCTGTGGAATGTTTATATGTATTTTAAACTAATATAGATGCTTCTGTTAGTAATTTGTTTTTGTAGGCTCGTTCGTTTCCACGAAAGTGATGGGTACACGTTCTTTCGGATCCACTTGATTGTTATAGTATGCAGGATGGCAGGCCTATTCATTTTAACACAGTACAAGTTCCCTATACAAATCTACAGCTGGTAACATTATAAAAAAAATGATAATTTTAATGTTTGACATGTAAGCGTTTATTTACCTCTTTTGAGGGGAAACTAGACTTAGGTTGGATTAAATTGGTTTAATGTAAATGTCAGCGTAAAATTGTAAGCACCGTTAGATTGTAATCTATCTCGCGAGATTATGAACTGTCGAAAGATTGTGAACTCAACGTACTGCTTACAATTTAACGTATTATTTTTCGGTAGATTATAATCTATCGAAGTGAAGCCGTCCAATTGTGAAACGGATAGCACCTCGCGCGCTGATTGAACGAATTAACAAACAAATACGGTTGAGCGGAATATGCCCCGCGCCACCATATTTGTTTGTTAATTCGTTTGTTGTCGAATGTAAATTGATGTCGTGTTGAAAGTAACTCACAGCTTTAGAATTAGTTATATGAAATTTTTGGGGAGTAAAATTAATCTGTGACTGACCAAAGAAGTTTGAATGATAACTAAGTTAGTTTAAAAAAAATGATAGTAAAATTCTTAACTTTTTCAATTTTGATTTATGTTTGAGGAGAAAATATTGTTACGTTTTTGATTTTTTATTTTGATAAAAAAAAATTACGATGTGATGTCAGAATTATTGATTACCTACAAAGTAATGAATAAATACTGGATATCAAAATTCTTGAAGTGCATTTAGTTTATTTGACTGATACCCGTATTTCATTCCTAACTCTATGGACATAGAACGGTCCACCATAAAGCCGACCAATCAGGGACAGCATTCGGACAGTTATTAATTTGACAATTTTAAGATTGTAATTTTACGGTTTCACTTTGATAGATTACAATCTACCGAATAATAATAAGTTAAATTGTAAGCAGTACGTTGAGTTCACAATCTTTCGACAGTTCATAATCTCGCGAGATAGATTACAATCTAACGGTGTTTACAATTTTACGGTGTCATATAGAATACTGCAATATTGCAAGGTAACTTTTTTTGGTTCTTTTAATTAAAACAGCGTGGTAGATACAATTCTCAAAGGAGTTTCAGAGGTTCTTGTTGGCCAAAATTTAGTTCGGTTATGTTCGACCAAGTTTCCGAGTTAAGAAATCACTGTTAAGAGAGTTGGATTGTCTGGATCCTTTAATATCTTTGTGCCAGTGAAATATTGTTGGAGGTAGTAATTTTTTTATGGGAATGGAAGGCTTTCTAGTTTTTTTTAAATGCTAAGTCAGGAAGTAGTAAGGTTTTCTTTTATTGTGGATACCCATACAAGCATTACTATTATATTTTTTATATTACATTTAAGATTTATAGCCGCGAACTCGTGCAGCATACAATATTAAGTGACCACAAATAGTATCGATTTTGTTTTAATTTATTTAATGAATGTTAAATTATAAAAGTTAACTTTCTTTCCAGGCCATAAAATTATGAAAAAAATAGTTTTCTTTTGTTTTATGTCATTACCAACATTCTGTTAACTTCCTTCAAAAACGATTAAGCCTAAGTAACCGTCGCTTTATAATAGACTTCTACACTAATATTATCTCTCTGCATATGTTTCGAATCCATTGTTCAGTCAGGTACTGTGTCAGTTATCCTTCATAACATTTTCATTTTATGCTTTCAAAGAGAGGTTACTAAAGTAAATAAGTATACATACCGAGCATTGTTCTTCTATTTCTAGTAGCCTTTTATGGTGAATTTTAATTAGTTCTTTCTTTATAAAGAATAAAAGGACCTGTTTTAATATTTATCTAAAAATATTCAAACAAGTGACTACTTTTCTCAACGCGATTAATAATAATAATAACTTATTTATTTCAGATTATATCCATATGTTCAGTAAGATTTAGTAACACTTCGGTCTTAGATGCTATGTTAGTATTGGTTAGTAAACAAAACAAATAGTAGGGCATGGACAGCATACTAACCTTTTAAGTTATGCGTGTTCTTTGTGGTCAACACATTCAGGATACCATTGGAGCTGTGTCTAACACGATGCATCAAGAAGACACCCTTTTACGAGCCATGACATTAAAACAGTTCGGGTCTCAGCAAACATACCTGACACACTGCAGAACTTTGGCATGCCCAATAGAAACCTGTACGTGATGCTATACTGAATATGGACCGTATTCAATGCCTTCTAAACGGGCATACGCTGCTCGAGTAAAATGTTTATAATTCATTTGATTTGTAGATACGTGAGGTGTTCCCAGATAAATAACATCGATTTTAAGCCATAATTGTTTGAAATAGGCTGATCACTTATTAGATTACAGATATTTGATTATGTAAATGTATCTAATGGGTACGTATGGGTCTCAACATCCCTAATGCACTGAGACAAGCTGAGGATAGAGTGGTCTGGAGGCAGCAAGTCGACGCATTGGTTAAGGCTCTTCAAGACAGGCACGACCATTAGTAATGAAGGAGAAGATCTAGTATGAATATTGAATAGCTCAAACCTACTCCTGGAAAATATTACGAAATTCACACGTCACTCTTACCTTTCATTAAAAAAATATTGTAAGGAAAACTCAGTAGCGAAAATATACTTAAAATTATTTATACTTCAATAGATATTCGAAAAATGAGATTTTCTATAACGCGAGAGAACTTCGTTAACTTTTCTGCCGCCTTTTATCCTCGTTGTAGTTTATTTATTATTCGTATTGTTTAAACAATTTACAAGCTCTTTTGTGTAGAAAATTTCTTCTTGAAAATGTTTAGTCTAGTTAAGCAAGTTAAAAATAGCTAATTATAAAGTTAGCATAAAACATCGTTGCATAAGCATAAAACAGTGTCAAATGTTTAAATAAATGTATGTAAAAAATAAATGTCATAAAATGTTTGGCGCCAAAGCAGGCACAGATCATTTAAAGTGGGAATATGTCATTGACTATAGAATATCCAATCCAATCTATATAGTCTATATCCAGAATTGGAAGTTACAGAGAAAGGGCTCAGATACATGACTAAACTCTAGCATTTTCACATTTACTAGAGTATAGTTATGTTTGAACATATAGATTTAATAGGTTCAATCACAACTTATGCGATTGAATAAAGTAATGTATGAAACTTTATACAGCAAAACTAAAGCACAAGGTATATCAGTGGATATACATATAATAATCGAGTATTTAAAGGTGTCAATAATGTTACATGTATGATATTATGTATAAAATTCGACGCATTTAGCGTTCAGTTTTTAATAAAACTTTTGACAATATATGATTACTAGCTGTACCCAGCCACGCTTCGCTGTGGCACATTGTGATTGAATGGTTGCGAAATGAGAAACAAAACAAAGAATACATTTCGTATAAGCAATAATTAAAATGAAAACCTAAAAAAACACAAAAAAATTATAAAAATAAATAAAAACAATCATTCATGCGGATTATATATCATGCTAAAATTTCGGCTCGATCGGTGCAGAATTTTTTGAGTTTTTGAAGCGTTGTGTACGCTTCACGCAACCAACATAACATTTATATTATACATATACATATAGAATATGATTCTGAGAAAGAACATATTACTTATATATTAAACACTGAAGTGGGAATAATGGGTATGCAATTAATTATGAACGTCGCTGGGGCTCTAGCAAATTTACATTCCTATTTTGTATAGTGCTCTTTTGTATCACATACAAGTATTTTTTCCTTTTGTTTCAGGTCACCATCTGAGATGAGATCCCACTTAGCTTGTAGCTTGAGCCGATAGTGGACAGATAAAATGGCGATATCACGGCTATGCTCACGTTTACTGCTCCTTGTCTTCTTATTATTATGTAAAGGTATGTTGATTAAATTTTGTTATATCCGAAAACCTTTGAGACTGAAGTTTTCTTTGACAAAATTTAATTATTTATAAGAATTAGATGAAATAAAACCAACTACGGATAATCTACTTTGGTATATTTATAATTGGAATTATTATTGGAATTTGAATGACAAAATAATTTTTAAGTAACAGATTATATCCATAAAACAAAACACACCCGGTATTTTAATAATTTTGCAGTTAAAAGAAAGACAATATATTTATAATACCTATTATATCCTTCCTTATTTCTTTACACAGCTATTGTTGTAAAATATGATATACTCTTAATCTGGATCGTAACACAGGTTGCCAAATGGCCAGTAGCTCGCCTGTTGACCCAGATACTATCACCATTAGATCGTGATGAAGCTTAGTTTAACGGTTGAACCCTTAGCGCTTCTGACCTGCCTATACTATGTTAGCAAGTTTCTAATTTATGCAAGTTATGCTATCGTGTATTATCGAGCTAAGACCTGCAGGGATTTGCACTTTGTGCAGAAATTTTGTATGAAACTTACAGTGGCTCGCATGTTATCTTTTAAATAATTACATGAAAACTGTAGAATGGTATTAATCAAATCATTCAATTCACAATAGGATTGTACCTAATGAATTACAAATTTGAATATTTGAAAATACTATCCAATATATGAAATTTTGTATGAAATTTATTAATTACAGTGGCTCGCATGTTATCTTTTAAATAATTATATAAAAACTGTAGAACAGTTTTAATAGACTCATTGAATTAACAATACGATTGTACCTGATGAATAACATCTTCGAATATTTGAAAATACCAAGTCTTTCTGGTAGAGAGTGTTACAGGATATAAAAGAAAAATTATAAAACTCAAGGAACTGCAGCGTGAATTCTCAATTCTAATTAAACTTCGCAAAAATCCGGCTCGAACACTGCAATGTTTTTCATAATCGGTAAGTTGAAATGGCGCCGCGCGAAAAGACGCTTAAAACTTTCGCTTTTTAATGAAGCGTCACAGGATATTTTTATGTTCTTCTTGAATAAAATATATTCGTCGCTTTTTATTGAAATTACCCTCCCCGTGGATGGAAGAAAAGAATTAAAATCGCATTAGGAAATCCCGTTTCCGCCTAACTTTTCCACTGTCTGCGCGGAGTACCCGTGTATCGGAATAAATGGCTCAAACTCACTTTATTTATATAGTCTCACTGAATATTTATTCGCTTTTTTGTCTTGCTCTTTTCACAACAAAGTATACCGATTTAAGTTTCGAATGTTTTATATTAAATGCAAATTAATCTGTTAAATACTTTGCTAAACGTTTCCGTATTCGTTCAACTTGCGGTGCGGATTTATCGTTCGAAGGGATCTAATTAATATTGTGTAGATCTTGAATTATTCAATGTGCCTATTCGATAAAATCTTTAACAAAGATAATTGAGTTTCTGCAAATCGTTTATCAGGAATCGATCTTGCTCTATATAATAAATATTTTAAATTTATAAACATTGATTAAGCACACTCAAGGGGATTAAAATGTACTGGATATTACATGTATACGTATAATTAACTAAAGATAAAGTATTTCAAAGCAAAATATAAAAAATATTTAAGAAAACCTGAAAAAGATGGAAATCTTTGCATACTTATTTTATTAAAGTACATTATCCCTCTACCTAATCCTCCAATACTGTAAGATATAAAGCTACTTTTTTCTGCGTTGTTGAATTTTTATTCATACCCAAGAAGAAATCTTTCTCTAATCATTGAATCCAATAACTACACGCGAACCGTGCATTATCAATTACGTTACAGAGGCGTTACGTTACGTTGCGAGTAAATACTATATAACTATAAAAGTTATTAAAACATTTTTACATATTTTAAGGTGGAAACTAAATTTACAGAAATATTTTGAAAAGTTAAATAATATGTTATGTACAAATTATATGCTCCGTGTTTTAAGAAACATTCTTACCAATACTATGTAATTTTGTGTTCTTATTAATGTTTTATTAAACTCCCCAAAATCCTATGGAACAGGTATTTCAATTTTCAAGATGGTTTTTTCAAGATCTACGGGCATGTTATTTGCTTTAACAACTAACACAGCCTTGAATATCTTGGTATGGATGGGTAGAAGGGTAGAAGGACTCCTATTTCCGCAATTAGACTCTTGATTGGTCCGTTGTGCGTTTCTTGGTATGGATATTCAAGGCTGTGTTGGTATTTCGATGAAAATTCTTTGTGGTCAATGTTCGAAGTTTGGGATCTCAAAGCATTCTATTACCCAAGAATGGTTCTAAATTTTTGTCTGTCTATGAATATTAAGATTATTATTGCTCTTGTTAAATTCTTAGCATGTATTAGATGTTTGTATTGTTTGGGTTCTTCCTGTAGCTGTTATAAAAAAAAATGGTGCGTGTACTTATGTACGCGCGTAAGAAGTTATACTTCTTTGGCTTTCTTTATTTTTTTTTAAATATTAAATAATTAATAATCAATAGTAAGCGTTAATAATTTAACAATATTTAATATTTAGTATATTATTCAATTAATTAATTAATAATAATTATTATTATATTATATTATTAATTCAATTTAATAACTAGGTATGTTTCATAACCTTTTAACTAAGTAATAATAGGTCTTTGTGAAAAAGCATTGCTAAATTTCTTTGAAAATTTAATAATAAAAACTCCTTTATTTGTTTAAAAGGTACTACAAATGTCATTATAGTCATACGTCACGCATATT